>JAJMSN010000009.1:0-376457 GCA_030558435.1 Kodamaea kakaduensis
CTGAAGAGATTCAGTCACAGTTAATCTGAAGGTCCTGTGTTCGATCCACAGAAATCGCATTTTTTAAAAACCTCAATCGAGCGAAGCGAGATTGTGGTTCTTTTTTACTTCACTGTGAAGTAATTTACACGGTTTGAGGTTTATCGGTCAATACTTGGTTAATCTTTCATGGTCATTGTTTGAATTTAGAGTAGGTGTGAGCAACACAATTTTCGTGGTACATGATTTTGCATCCACATGCACTTTTTTGCTGATACAATTTCATTGTGATTGTGAGAAGTTGCTTGTGATTGAGAGAACGTCGTCCCTGAATTTGAGCTGGATGTTCAACAAATTTGCATTCCAATTTTCGCAGTAATTGCCCCAAATTTTGAAAAATTATGAGTGCGTACTCACCAGCAGTATCGCCCATTAAAATTACAATCCACAGAAATTACATCTTTACATTCGGGTTTACACGAGTTTACACTCGAGCGAAGCGAGATTGTAACAAACGGTCAAGCATTGTTTCTTTTTGTTCCCAATAAGTCTTTCTTTCATACTGTTAAAACTGTCCATTCTGTTCATTCTGTTCATTCTACTATTCATTTTTACATTTCTAATGTTCATTCTAGTGTTCATTCTAGTGTTCATTCTAGTGTTCATTCTAAGTCCATTTCATTTTTCTCACTTTTACGGTCTAGAACGAACTTCGGTCCAACTTCTATTTCTCGTATCTTTTTGATCTCTATTTTTGTAACTAGCAACCCCTGTTCGATGACTGTCGAAGACAAAAGGGCCTGCGTTTCTTGGTTACTGCTTGAATACTAATACTTGACTACCTTACTACTTTACTACTTTACTACTTGAATACTACTGACTACTACTTGTGTACTACTTGAGTACTACTTGAATATCCTACTTGAATACTTTATGCTTGAATACTACTCACTACTCGACTTCTTCTATCTGATCCTTCTTAGCAAATCTCATGTGATTTGATCCACAGTTCTTTTTATCGTTTCTTCTTTTATTGCGAATTCAACAGTACTGGTTTTTCCGAACTTTGATTCAACAATTTAACCAAGTATCTTTTAAGTATCAACGACAACCGTCGCTAATGACCTTGTTGTCTGGACACCGTAGATCCGAGCCCATATATCCCTGATCCCCACATCTTCGTATCCCTGTCCTCAGGCTTTCTCAAACAAAACATGTACTTGTGTCATTGTCCGCCCGACCGTTTTTCCATACTCGGAATTGTAGATCCGCAGAGATAATTTGTTCTTTTTTCAAAATTGCAACCGATCCGGATTCTGGGGAAAACCGATACGGAGGCTGCGAAAAGCATCGCATATAAATTAAAAAATGCCACATAGCGTGTCACTATTTCTACCGTGTCACTATTTCAGTGCTACTTATAGACCTACTAGTTCTAAGTCTACCACTCTACCAGTTCTAGTTCTACAGTCTACCAGTACTCTAGATGCACTTTCTTTCGCTTACACCAGATATAATAGAGGAGATCGGAGGCCATCTTTCACAGGATGATCTCCTTTCTCTCGGCAGAACGTGTTCTGTTCTACACAACTACTTGGAGCCCCACCTCTACCATAAAATCGTGGTGGATTCCAAAAAGAAGGTGTACACTTCACGCCAAAACTACGTGCCCATAGCGACACTGGGCACCAAGATCTCCTCCTTGTACTCTTTGAACTTGTTCTTGAAGAGTACAAAATACAAGCACCTCCGCCTGCTAAAGTTTGAAAAGACTATTCCAGACGCGTGCCAGTTCGCGCTCGTCGAGAAATTGAGGGCCTTCCTTTCAAAGTGCAACCTCCGCGAGTTCTACTGGCTCACTGAAACCTTCAAGCTCTCGCTGGATATGCTCCAGAAAAATTCAAACCTACAGATTTTGTGTGGGAACATTCATTACACCACACCGCTCAGGCTACCTGACCTCAGAAAACTCAGTATTGGGAACTTTAACGACTACTGCGTGTCGGCTGTTGATCACGGCCCATTGGAGAGCCTCACTGTGTACAACAGTGGTCTCACCATCGACGAAAACGCCAGTCATGTGTTTGCGCACCAGCTGAACCTCACTGAGTTAACCTTGGAAAACGTTTCGCTCTCGTCGTCTAGCGCACTCAACCTTTGTAGAAACATAGACTTTGGGGGGTTGAGAAGCTTGAGGATCGTCAACTGTGTGGAGTTGATTTACGAGAGCGAAAATAACTTGAAGCGAATCAAGGGCCGCAACTTTTTGTGGGACTTGATTGCACCCAATTTGGGGCAATTGCAACACCTCGAAATTGCAAACTTTCAGAACGAATTGGGGACGGCAGACCTCGTGCTCGAGAAATTCTGCGCAGTGTTGCCCTCGCTAAAGAAGTTGCGTAGTTTCGACTTGAGTGTGCCTTGTGCGAGCGATTGCAAAAAGTTCTTGCCCACATTGTTGGGGCGATTACCTGCAAATTTGGAGCGGTGTGGGATCGATATCCAGGCTGCACATGGCCACTTGTCCCTCATTGCACAAACGATCCAACGGCTTAAAAATTTGAACGAGTTGACGTTGAACTTGCATTCCCATCACATCTCAAACGCACTCCACGCGTGCAAAAATATGGGGACAAGCATACAAAAATTGACCCTTAGAGTAATAGAAGCACCAAACGTGAACACTCACGCAAAGTTCGACACCTTGATCCACCGCGACTTTTTGCACTACTACGAGTCGATCCACCACCACGTGGAAAACACAGCAGTTGAAGAGCAGTTCAGGAACTACTCTTTTGATTTTAAAAGAACTTTGAGGAGTTTGAGGGAGTTTGTGGTGGAACAGAATGATGTGGAGTATGTATTTTAACGAACGAACGAACGAACTCACGAGCGAACTCACGAGCGAAGCGAGTGAGTGAGTGAGTGAGCGAGTAAAAAAATGGGAAGTAATTAGGTGTTAGTAACTAAAAAATGGGCAAGTAATTGGTGATTCAGTAAGTAAATAAAATGGGAAGTAATTAGGTGAGTGAGTGAGTAAGTGAAAAAATTGGCGAGTAATTAAGTGACTTAGTGAGTGATGTAGTCACAGCATTAGCTCATTAATTACTCTTTACTCAGTATTTTCTGATCTCTTCTTCGTTCTCTTTAGCGAATACAAACTCGCTTCGCTCGTTTGAATTCGTTCATTTTTCTACATTGGAATTGTCGATCAGTAAAATAGTCCCATCGTGGTACAACTCGACACAAGGTCACCAAGACAGGGTGGAAATGATCTGTTTCTATTCCAAAGCAAAAGTGTTCCCTTAAACCACGTTTAGCTGAAAATAAACGAATATAATCAGGGTGAATGAGAAGGCATTAAGCTTCGGTGCTGAGAAAAAGTTGCGAGCATCGCTTCTTTTGTATATTCTGAATGGCCGGGTAAGTCAAAGTCACGTGAGACAAGACAAGTCACGAGACCCAAAGCTCATCGTTCGCCCATCCTCTTCTATTTAGTGAGAGTTTTCTAACCTTCTTCGAACCTACTCTATTCCTTTTTACTCTCTCATTCCCATTACTCTCTACCTATCTATTCTATCTTTCTATTCTATCTTTCTATTCTACCTTTCTATTATATCTTTCTATTATATCTTTCTATTATATCTCTCCCATTAATTTATTTGTACACCTTCCTCTATATTCTTTTGAAACCCTTGATTACATAACATCCCAACCGATTTCTGTTGGACCGTTTTTCTTTTTTCGCCCAAACAGATGAAAAATACGACGGAGTTGCCAAACAATGGCTCCGATGGTGAAGGGTATGATCAACTACATACATCTGTAATCTATATACCGTAATATACTGTAATACACATCCCGTAGCTGCTGAACAAAGACGACTTCTATCCAGTTTACCATTTCTCCCACTTCAAACATCACCTCTTATGTATTAACTTGCAGGACGCGCTCAACTTTTTTTTTGGGATACCAACATTTCAACCCACCAAACTGAAGGCGGCTAAATAAACGTGTCGCTTATATATGTGTAATATCCATTAATTTTTTTGTAGACTTCATCACAATGAAACCCGAAATCCAACAGCAGTTGTCGCACACGTTATTGACGGAGTTGTTGGCCTACCAATTCGCTTCTCCAGTCAGATGGATCGAGACACAGGATGTCTTTTTGAAAGACCACAACACCGAAAGAGTGGTTGAAATTGGGCCTTCGCCAACCTTGGCAGGTATGGCTTCTAGAACTATCAAGGCCAAGTACGAATCCTACGATGCTGCTTTGTCTTTGCAGAGACAGGTCCTTTGTTACTCTAAGGATGCTAAGGAAATTTACTATACCCCAGACCCAGCTGACTTGGCTCCTCCAGCAGCTGCCCCAGAGGCCACTCCAGCCGCAGCTGCTCCAGAGCCAGCCGCTGCTCCAGCCGCCGCTGCCCCTGCTGCCGCTCCAGCTTCTGCTGCTCCAGCTGCCGCTGTTTCCGATGAGCCTGCCACCGCTGCTCTCATTCTTCAAGTTCTCGTTGCTCAGAAACTCAAGAAGCCATTGGAGTCGATTCCAATGTCCAAGGCCATCAAGGACCTTGTTAATGGTAAGTCCACTGTGCAAAACGAAATTCTCGGTGATTTGGGTAAGGAATTTGGTGCCACTCCAGAAAAGCCAGAGGACACCCCACTTTCCGAGTTGGCCGAGCAGTTCCAGGACACATTCAATGGTCAATTGGGTAAGACCTCTACCTCTCTTATCGGTAGATTAATTTCGTCCAAGATGCCTGGTGGATTTTCCGTTACTTCTGCCAGAAAGTACTTGGAGACTAGATTTGGTTTGGGTCCAGGAAGACAGGATTCCGTCTTGTTGGTTGCCATTGCCAACGAACCAGCTGCCCGTTTGGGTGCTGAAGGTGATGCCAAGGAGTTCTTGGACACCGTTGCTAATAAATATGCCGGTATTGCTGGTATCAACCTTTCGAGTGCCGCCTCCGCCGGTGGTGCTGCTGGCGGTGCTGGCGGTGCTGTGGTGGACTCTGCTGCTTTGGATGCATTGACTGCCGAGAACAAGCGTCTTGCAAAGCAGCAATTGGAGGTGCTAGCAAGATACTTGCAGGTGGACTTGAACCAAGGTGCCAAGGCCCACATCAAGGAGAAAGAGGCTACCGCGGTTTTGCAAAAGGAGTTGGACTTGTGGGAGGAGGAACACGGAGAATTCTATGCCAAGGGTATTAAGCCCACCTTTAGCAGTAAGAAGTCTAGAACCTACGACTCTTACTGGAACTGGGCCAGACAGGATGTTATTTCCATGTGGTTTGACATCATTTTCGGTAAGTTGACTTCGATCGACAGAGAAACTATCTCCCAATGTATCCAGATTATGAACAGATCCAACCCTACTTTGATCAAGTTTATGCAGTACCACATTGACCACTGTCCTGAGGACAAGGGTGAGACCTACAAGTTGGCCAAGAGATTGGGTGAGCAGTTGATTGACAACTGTAAGCAAGTCATTGGTGTTGACCCTGTGTACAAGGATGTCTCCAAGATTACCGGACCCAAGACCACTGTGGATGCCAAGGGTAAG
Source organism: Kodamaea kakaduensis (assembly GCA_030558435.1). Lineage (NCBI taxonomy): Eukaryota > Fungi > Ascomycota > Pichiomycetes > Serinales > Debaryomycetaceae > Kodamaea > Kodamaea kakaduensis. Next base: position 5,552 of record JAJMSN010000009.1, read on the forward strand.
ATTGTTTACGAGGAGGTGAACAAGGAATCTGTGAGAAAGTTTGAGCAGTATGTCTACGAGATGGCACAGGGTGGTGAGAAGACCAGAATTGTGCAGCCGACCATTCAGCAGGACTTGTCGAGAGTTTACAAGGCCATTTCCAAGCAGGCTTCCAAGAATAACAAGTTGGAGCTCCAAAAGGTTTACGACCAATTGATCAACTTGGTTGAAGGCTCGAGCGAGATTGAGACTACCCAGTCCACCAAGGCCGTGTTGGGTAGCCAGAGCGGTACCGCCACTCCTTCGGACGATGAGGAGGAGGGTGAATTGGCCACCGAGGATGACGAGATTGCATCTTTGCCAGACAAGACCTCCATCTTGCAGCCAGTTTCTTCCACCATCCCAACTGAAACCATTCCATTCTTGCACATCCAGAGGAAAACCAACAGTGGATGGGCCTATGACAAGAAGTTGTCGTCCCTCTATTTGGACGGTTTGGAGGCTGCTGCCGTCAACGGTTTGACCTTTAAGGACAAGTACGTTTTGGTCACCGGTGCTGGTGTTGGCTCCATTGGTGCCGAGATCTTGCAGGGTTTGATTAGTGGTGGTGCCAAGGTTATTGTCACCACTTCGAGATTCTCCAAGAAGGTTACCGAGTACTACCAAACCATGTACTCCAGATACGGTGCCTCTGGATCTACCTTGACTGTTGTGCCTTTCAACCAAGGTTCGAAGCAGGATGTCGAGGCCTTGGTTAAGTACATTTACGACGACCCCAAGCAGGGTGGTTTGGGCTGGGACCTTGATGTCATTATCCCATTCGCCGCCATTCCTGAGAACGGTAACGGATTGGACAACATCGACTCCAAGAGTGAGTTTGCCCACAGAATCATGTTGACCAACTTGTTGAGATTGTTGGGTGCCGTCAAGACGAGAAAGACCACAGACACTCGTCCAGCTCAGTGTATCTTGCCATTGTCTCCTAACCACGGTACCTTTGGTTTCGACGGTTTGTACTCTGAGTCCAAGATTTCCTTGGAGACCTTGTTCAACAGATGGTACTCGGAAGACTGGGGTACCAAGTTGACCATCTGTGGTGCCATCATTGGTTGGACCAGAGGTACTGGTTTGATGGGTGGTAACAACATTATCGCTGAGGGTATTGAGAAGTTGGGTGTCAGAACCTTCTCGCAGAAGGAGATGGCCTTTAACATTTTGGGTTTGTTGACTCCCGAGATTGTCCAATTGTGTCAGGAGGAGCCAATCACTGCCGACTTGAACGGTGGGTTGCAGTTCATTGACAACTTGAAGGAGTTCACCACCAAGTTGAGATCCGACTTAGTTGAGTCCTCTGACATTAGAAGAGCAGTGTCCATTGAGTCCGCCATTGAGGAGAAGGTTGTCAATGGTGAGAATGTCGACTCCAACTACAACAAGGTTCTCGTCCAGCCAAGATCCAACATGAAGTTTGAGTTCCCCAACATGAAGTCTTATGACGAGATTAAGAAGTTGTCTCCAGACTTGGAGGGCATGTTGGACTTGGAGAGCGTTATTGTTGTCACCGGTTTCGCTGAAGTTGGTCCATGGGGTAACGCCAGAACCAGATGGGAGATGGAGGCCTTTGGTGAATTCTCCTTGGAGGGTGCCATTGAAATGGCCTGGATCATGGGTTTGATCAAGTACCACAATGGTCCATTGAAGGGTAAGCCATACTCTGGATGGGTTGATGCCAAGACCCAGACTCCTGTTGACGACAAGGACATCAAGTCCAAGTATGAGGAGGAGATCTTGGACCACTCTGGTATCAGATTGGTTGAGCCAGAGTTGTTCCACGGTTACGATCCAAAGAACAAGCACTTTATCCAGGAGGTTGTCATTCAGCACGACTTGGAGCCATTTGAGGCTTCCAAGGAGACTGCTGACCAGTACAAGCAGGAGCACGGTGAGAAGTGTGAGATCTTTGAGATTGACAGCTCTGGTGAGTACACTGTCAGAATCTTGAAGGGTGCCACTTTGTACATTCCAAAGGCCCTCAGATTTGACAGATTGGTTGCTGGTCAAATTCCAACTGGTTGGGACGCCAAGATTTACGGTATCCCCGAGGACACTATCTCGCAGGTTGACCCCATCACCTTGTACGTGTTGGTTTCCACTGTTGAGGCCTTGCTCTCTTCTGGTATCACTGACCCATACGAGTTCTACAAGTATGTCCACGTTTCTGAGGTTGGTAACTGTTCTGGTTCCGGTATGGGTGGTGTTTCCGCCTTGAAGGGTATGTTCAAGGACAGATATGCCGACAAGCCAGTGCAGAATGACATTTTGCAGGAGTCCTTTATCAACACCATGTCTGCATGGGTTAACATGTTGTTGATTTCCTCGTCTGGTCCTATCAAGACCCCAGTTGGTGCATGTGCCACTGCTGTTGAGTCTGTTGACACTGGTATCGACACCATCATGTCTGGCAAGGCCAAGATTTGTATTGTTGGTGGTTACGATGACTTCCAGGAGGAGGGTTCCTACGAGTTTGGTAACATGAATGCCACCTCCAACACCCTCACTGAGTTTGAGAATGGTAGAACTGCCAGGGAGATGTCCAGACCTACCACCACCACCAGATCTGGTTTCATGGAGGCACAGGGTTCTGGTATCCAGGTTATCATGACTGCTGACTTGGCCCTCAAGATGGGTGTTCCTATCCAGGGTGTGTTGGCCATGACTGCCACTGCCTCTGACAAGATTGGTAGATCTGTCCCAGCTCCAGGTAAGGGTATTTTGACCACTGCCAGGGAGCACCACGGTGAGTTGAAGTACCCATCGCAGATGTTGAACATCAAGTACAGATCTAGACAATTGAAGCAGAGATTGAACCAGATCAATGCTTGGAAGGCATCTGAGCTCGAGTTCTTGCAAGAGGAGGCTGAGTTGGCCAAGGAGGAGTACGGTGACGACTTCTCTGTTGCCGATTTCTTGAAGGAGAGATCTGAGGAGATCACTCGTGAATCCAAGCGCCAGACCAGCGATGCCAAGAAGCAATGGGGTAACAACTTTTACAAGTCTGACCCACGTATTGCTCCATTGAGAGGAGCCTTGGCTGCCTTCAACTTGACCATTGACGACTTGGACGTTGCCTCGTTCCACGGTACTTCCACCAAGGCCAACGATAAGAATGAGACTGCCACCATCAATGCCATGATGAAGCACTTGGGTCGTTCCGAGGGTAACCCAGTGTTTGGTGTTTTCCAGAAGTACTTGACTGGTCACCCCAAGGGTGCCGCCGGTGCCTGGATGTTGAACGGTGCTCTTCAAATCTTGCACTCTGGTCTCGTTCCTGGTAACAGAAACGCCGACAATGTCGACAAGATTTTGGAGGACTTTGAGTACGTTTTGTTCCCATCGCGTTCCATTCAGACCGATGGTATCAAGGCTGTTTCCGTCACCTCGTTTGGTTTCGGACAGAAGGGTGCTCAGGCCATTGTTGTCCACCCCGACTACTTGTTTGCCGTCTTGGACAAGCACTCCTACGAGGACTATGCTCTGAGAGTGTCTGCCAGAAACAAGAGAACCTACAGATACATGCACAATGCCATTACCCGTAACAGCATGTTTGTTGCCAAGGACAAGGCACCATATGCCGATGAGCTTGAGCAGCCAGTCTACTTGGACCCACTTGCCCGTTTGATTACCGAGACCAAGGACTTTACCTCCAAGGATATCCAGTCCAAGGCCTCCTACGTTGGCAAGGCTGCCGAGCAGACTGCGCTGGCATTGAGTGCGTTGAACAAGTCCAGCAAGGGTGTTGGTGTTGATGTTGAGTTGTTGTCTGAGCTCAACATTGACAACGAGACCTTTATCGAGAGGAACTTTACTGCTGGTGAGATTGAGTACTGCACCAAGTCCTCTTCTCCACAGGCTTCCTTTACCGGTACCTGGTCTGCCAAGGAGGCTGTCTTTAAGGCCTTGGGTGTCAAGTCGCAAGGTGGAGGAGCCTCTTTGATTGACATTGAAATCACCAGGGACGGCAACGGTGCTCCACAAGTTGTGTTGAATGGTGATGCCAAGGCTGCTGCTTCCAAGGCTGGTGTCAAGGGTGTTGCTGTTTCGATTTCTCACGATGACTTGCAGGCCACCGCTGTTGCCTTGTCTCAGTTTTAGATAAGATGTGTTTAGAATAAGATATTGATTGAAGAGATAGTAGATGTAGATATATGTGAAACTAGAGGAATATAAGTGGATAGTGAATGTAGACAAGAGATATGGAAATGCAGAAAAATGAAAGTAGATATGAAGTAGAGATAAGTAGAGATATGAAGTAGAAATATGAAGTAGAGATGTGAAGTAGAGATATGAAGTAGAGATATGAAATTAAAAGATATATGAAAAAGCATTGGTGTAGGGACTGTAGAATGGGAACTCATAATCTTAATAGAAAAATGAATGTAATTGGGAGGTAATTGAGGAGGTGAAATTTTATGAGAATCAGACACAAAAGAAATAGTCAGACAACGTTGACGTAATGCATCAAAGCTGCGAAAGATTAGATCGAGATTACTTAACTGCATGGATTGGCTTTGCACGATTTACTTAGCTTGACTTCGCATGTAGATTGAATTTGCAAGTAGAAATTCGCAAGTATTACTACTTTGCACAGACCCTGATTAATTGCTAGTTAGCAATGGAAATCCGTACCCACCAATGAAGTTAATTTTCAGAAGCATAAATTGTGCCGCTCGGTAAAGGCCCGAATCAACCCGGAATAGATTGATTGGGTTTGCAATTGATCAATGGTCTACATACCTCTCAATTACATGTAAACGGTGAAGAAAAGTAGTCCCAGCTGGAACCAGTTGGCTACCAGATTTGTCGGGGCTATGTTTTTTTGTGTTGGGTAGCGCACCCAAAAGTAACACGAATTAAAAATTGGCATTTGGTAGATCGCGTCGTTGAAAAGCCTTCTTACAATGTCGGATACGGAATCTGATATGAACAAGGAAGTGCAAATCCCTGAGACAGATACACAACACCAGGTTGAAAACGGATCGGATCCAAAGGCGGTTGAAAATGGAAGGGAGGCAAACGGAAATGCCGATAAGGTACAGGAGAATGAGAATGAGTTGGAGGAGATTCAATTGAGGGAGGATGATAAGGAAGAGAATGAGAATAAAGAAGAGGATGAGAATGAAGACAATGAAGAGAATAAGGAAGAAGTGACTAAGGAAGAAGACAATAAGGAAGAGAATGAGAATGAAGACAATAAAGAAGTGGCTAAGGAAGAAGACAATGAAGATAAACAGACTTTACAGAGTGAGCAAGCTGCTTCACAGGAGAGTACTTTACAAGAAGAATCTCGGGATGAACCCACTGCTCTCAATGGAACTCCGAAGGTTGTGTTGGAAACACCCAGCTCTGTTAGTTCTCCACGAGCATCATACACACCACGCACCAGACTGGGGTCAACTGCTTCGTTTGTTGATAACTGGAATATTTTCAAGCAAACGTTTGAGAAGTTGCTCACGCACAAGTCCAACAAGAAGAATGAGGAAGTGAAGACTGCGGTTCAAAAAGCGTTGGATTCGTTGAAGGAGCAGCCTGTTACGAACCACAATGCGATATTTTCGGCACTTCAGGTCATTTGCGAAAAGTCTTCGAGTAGTGAAATGAGATCTACAGCCATCGACTTGTTTGCCAAGTTATTCGACTATGCCCAGTTCAATAACGATGAAGACAAGGTCGAACTCACCGACAAGTCCGTGTATGTGATTGCAGCATGCTTTGAAGGAGAGGGTACTGATGCCGACCTCGAGTTGCAGGTTGTGCGGGCCTTGATGCACAGTATTCTCTTGATGCCGTGCCACGGGGCAGCGCTTTTGAAGGCCGTGAGACAAATATACAACGTGTTCATCTATTCGTTAAGCTCCAGGAACCAGGCAATTGCACAGGGTATCTTGACCCAGGTGATTGGTGCGATTTTCCAGCGTGTTTCCGAGAGCAGTATGTTTGCGGGCAAGAGGTCATTGCGTGATTCTGTGGTGGCCAGCAAAGAAGATCTTGAGTCTGTGGAGGCTTCAAGAGAGCGCTTAACCTTGGAGAAGATGGCGGACGAAAACTATGATGATCGTAGGGAGAACTATGTGGCAAACACCGCCGAAGATATTGCGGTGAAGGATGCCTTTTTGATTTTCCGTGCAATGTGTAAATTATCTGACAAGGTGTTGGACACCGACCTGTTGGACATGCGGTCGCATGCCGTGAGGTCCAAGCTCCTTTCGCTCCACATCATCCACACCATTCTCAAGGGCCACATTGAGGTATTCTTGAGCCACGATGTCGTTATGTCAATCGCAAATAGTGGTGAGCAAACGCGATTAATTAGTGCGGTGCGGCAGTACATCTGTCTCACGTTATCGAGGAATGCCGCCAGTGCCGTTGCGCCGGTTTTCGAGTTGTCTCTCGAGATCTTCTGGCTCATCATCTCCAACATGAGGTCTGAGTTCAAGCGCGAAATCCCCGTGTTTTGGGACGAGATATACTTCCCCGTGGCAGAGATGAAGACACTGACACCCCACCAGAAACGGTACCTTCTTCTGATCATCGAGAGATTGTGCAACGACTCGCGGTGTATCATTGAGTTCTACCTCAACTATGACTGTGATAGCACAATGCCCAATATCTGCGAGAAGATTATCGATTACTTAACACGGTTGTCTCTCGTGCGAGTGGATGTGACTGCCCAGCAAAAGGCAGCGTACCAGGAACACAAGCGTGCTGGTATCTCGGTATACGACGTGAGCAAGATTGCCAACCTCACAAGTCTGACCATGTCTTCAAAGCCACCGGAGCCCGAGGTGTACAACTACTTCCCGCTCGACTTTGCGTTGAAGATGACCTCGATTGGGTGCTCGGTGGCGTTTTTGAAGTCTTTGTACCTGTGGGCTCACAAGGGATTGAGCATGAAAGGAGCCATGCCTGTGAGGTCGGACAGCGGCTCCTCTGCTGTTTCGCGCAAAAACTCACTCGTGGAGGATGTAGATGATCCAGAGCAGTTTGAAAACTTGAAGCAGCGCAAAAAGACCCTTTTGGAGGGTATCCGTCAATTCAACCTCAAGGGTAAGCGTGGTATCTCCTTCTTTTTAGAGCACGGATTCATCGAAAATGACGAACCACGTACCGTTGCTGCATTCTTGTTAAAGACCGATGGGTTGGACAAGGCCGCAATCGGTGAGTACCTCGGAGAGGCAGACGAACGCAATGTGGCCACCATGCATGCTTTTGTCGATGCGATGGAGTTCAACAACACAGAGTTTGTTGATGCGATGCGCAGGTTCTTACAGGCGTTCAGGTTACCAGGAGAAGCCCAAAAGATTGATCGTTTCATGTTGAAGTTTGCCGAACGTTTCGTGTTGGGGAACCCGACAATCTTTGCGAATGCCGATGCAGCCTACATTTTGGCGTACTCGGTGATCATGTTGAACACCGACTTGCACTCGCCCCAAATTAAGCGCAGAATGACAGTGGAAAACTTTATTGTCAACAACGCCGGTATCGATGACGGTAACGACCTTCCCGCCGAATTCTTGACAAAGGTGTACGAAGAGATCCAGAATAACGAAATAAAGTTACAGAGTGAACAGCACGCTGCGTTATTGGCGAGTGATGTTGGTGCACTGGGACTGGGCTTTTTCGGAAGCAGGGACCCTACGCGTGAAGCGTACATTCACGCTTCCAAGGAAATGTCTTCGAAGGCAGAGCAAATGATGAGAACTATTGGCCGCAAGGTCAAGGGCGAAGAAATGTTTTACGCTGCCTCCAACATCCAGCACGTCAAGTCGATTTTCGACACCTTGTGGATGCTGATTTTGGCGGGGTTGACTCCTCCATTCAAGGAGTACGACGAGGAGGAGATCTGCCGTACGTGTCTCGAGGGAATCAAATTGCTGATCAAAATCGCATGTATGTTCCAGTTGGACTACGCCAGGACTTCGTTTATTGGAGCGCTCGTGCAGTTCCAAAAACTTCACAACTACGAGGAGATGCAACCTAAGAATGTCGATGCCATCTACATCATGCTCTCTATTGCAGTTTCCGAAGGTAACAGCTTGGGGAGCGCATGGGGACAAGTTCTCACGCTGATCTCGCAGTTGGAGCGTTTGATCTTGATCGCTCAAGGTGTGGACCAAGACTCGATTCCAGATGTGGGCACTGCTCGTTTGGTCAACAGGCCATCGGGCGAGAGTCCCAGGGCCTCTGCCAGTTTCTTTGGCCTGTTTTCGACACCCTCGGCACTGCAGACCGCGCTGTCGAGATTCCACAACCAGCACTTGTCGCCCTTGGTTGCTGGGTTGTTGGCGCAAACAGAGTTGGAGGTTGCCATTGACCGTGTTTTCACCTCGAGTGCAAGCTTGGCGGGAGACAACATTCTCCTGTTTGTCAAGGCGTTGGCCGAAGTTGCATACGAGGAGATTGAGTCACTGGGACAAAGTAACCACCCACGTACCTTTTCCTTGCAAAAGATTGTGGACATTTGTTACTACAACATGAACCGTATTCGTCTCGAGTGGTCTCAGCTCTGGGCTGTGATGGGTGATATCTTCAACACTGTTGGGTGCCACACCAACACTGCGATTTCGTTTTTGGCATTGGACTCATTGCGCCAGTTGTCGATGCGTTTCTTGGAGATTGACGAGTTGGCCCACTTCAAGTTCCAAAAGGAGTTCCTCAAGCCATTTGAGTATGTGATCCGCCACAACGATTCGTTGGAGGTTCAGGACATGGTGTTGGAGTGTATCAACAACTTGATCCTTGCACGCGCACCCAACATCCGTTCTGGATGGACCACTATTTTCGGTGTTCTCACTGTTGCAGCACGCGGGAACAAGGAGAGCATGGTTTCGAAAGCGTACCGTATGGCCAACTGGATCAACAAGGAGTACATTACGGAAGTCCGTGCCCAAGAGTCGTTTGCAGACCTCGTGGTTTGTTTCACGGAGTTGGCAAAGAATGAGCGTTTCCAAAAGGTGAGTTTGTTGTCTTTGGACGTTTTGCACAAGCTCATTGAGGATGTTGCCAAGTACACTGGACGCAAAAAGGATGGGGAAAAGAAGGCAGATGATGCTCCTTCTTCGTCCTCGGATCTAGTCAAGCTCTGGTTCCCTGTATTGTTTGGGTTCTATGACATTCTCATGACTGGTGAGGAGTTGGAGGTTAGATCGCGTGCGCTCACCTTTTTGTTTTCGACGCTCATGGACTATGGTGACAGCTTTGAGTACGAGTTCTGGGAGTTGACGTCGCGCGAGCTCTTGTTCCCGATATTTAGTGTTTTGGACACGCACTGGAACTTGAGTATCGAGGACACCAGCGACCGCATGTCGGTGTGGCTCTCGACCACCTTGATCCAGGCCTTGAAGAGCATGATCACCTTGTTCACACGCTTCTTTGATGCTTTGAGCAACATGTTGGGTCTGTACCTCGACCTTGTGATTAGCTGTGTGTGCCAGGAGAACGATACCATTGCCAGTATCGGACGCGAGTGCTTGATCACGCTCCTCATAGACAATGCCAACAACTTTTCCAACGGACATTGGGAACAGATTGTGAGTGCGATGGCCTCGTTGTTTGACTTGACCACTGCCAAGGAGTTGTTCACCTCGGACCCCTTACTTGCGCACCCCGAGGTGGATGCCGGGGACGATGTTTCTGAATCGCACCTCCCAGCTTCTCCACTGAGGGCTGTTCACGAGAGCGAGACACGTTTGCGCCGTGCCAAGGACAAGTCGCTGATTGTGTTGAAGAGTGTGTTGCAGCTCCTCTTGATCCAGACTGTGAGTGAGCTTTTTGAAAACGATGTGTTTTACGAGGCCATTCCCCACACACACTTGATGCTGTTGGCGGACCTTCTTCACAACAGTTACAAGTTTGCCAACAAGTTCAACGACGACTACGACTTGCGTGTGAGGTTGTGGAACGCCAAGGTGATTGAGCGTTTGCCCAACTTGTTGAAGCAGGAGCTGTCATCACTGGCTGTGCTCATCAACATCATGTTTAGAATGTACTGCGACGACGACAAGACGGACAGCGATGCCAAGGATACCATCATGGAGACCACGATCCCGTTGTGTAACACCATCACCAGACGGTACGGCGACTTTGACGAGGCCAACCAGCAGAGGAATATCGCGACATGGAAGCCGGTGATTGTGGAGATCTACCAGGGGTACGTGGAGTTGGACGACGCGGACTTTGCAAAGCACGCTCCGGCAATGTACCGGTTGACATTGCACTTGTTTGCAAAGAATATGAGTGGGGACTTGAGGCTGGCGGTGAGGATGTTCTTGCAAAGAGTAGGAGAGGAGTTTATTGAGAAGAAGTAGGAGAAGAGATGAGAGAAGAGAATGAATGAAAAGAAGAGAGAAGAGAGAAGGGAAGAAAGAGAAGAGAGAAGAGAGAAGAGGAAGAGAAGAAGAGAAGAAGAAGAAGAGCTTCAATAATAGGACATAAGAAGCTTAGTGGAGTGTGATTAGATAAAAAGTATAATGAAAATAGATTGAGTAATTGATGTAGTTATAGAATGGGATGGTGATGGTACAGAAACAATGGGAAGGAAATGAGAGTAGCCTTTAAGTGAAGGATGATTAAATTACTGACAGTAGGACTACTGTGAAAAATGGTCCAGCCTGTAATTTACGCATCATTTTAGCTTTGCCTGCAAAGCTGAACAGAGATTTGGGACCTTTGATGAGAATACGAAACAAGACCAAAACTTTTGAAGCACAAGATCTAAAACCCCAATATGCTCAATAAATTCTCACCTCATCAGTTCATCTATCCACCACAATAACCTCAGCTATCTCACCCAACCTTACTTATTTCACCTAACTTACTTTCACCTAACTTACTTTCTCCTAACCTACTTCTCTCATCTCACCCACCTTCTCACCTACTCCAACCCCCACCTCCACCTTGAAATACTCCAGTTTCGAAATGACTCAGAAATGGTGTGGAAATAGCACAAAGGAAGGTGGCAATTAATCCCGAGCAATAATGGACGGGCAAAGCGGCAAGTCATTTCACCTAATTAGATGAAATTCACCCGTAAAACAGGTTGACAGAACACAACCCTGATTACAGATACCACATATTCATCTCATTCGGGTGCAGAAATAGAAAGTGGCTTGATGAAATTTGCCAGACGCAGAATAAACGGATCCCTAGTGTTTTCACCTTTTCACCTTTTCGCCTAGTGTTCTTTCAATGCTCTTCATAATCTTTAGTAGTCGTAGTCTAAGTAGTCGTAGTGTTTTAGTAGTCTCACTACTCATTCACTACACTTCTACACTTTCACACTTTCACTTTCACACTTCCACTCCTTCACTTTCACTTTCACCTTCACTCTCACCTTCACTCTCACTTCTCTCTCTCTACATCTCAATAAACTTCAACAATATACAGAACAATCGGATAACAATCTCGTTGTTGATTGTTGAGGAAAGACTGAAATTTACTCGATTTTAATTTTTACGGCTTTTGTCTCGCGACTGGTGGAGCGTCAGCAACTAAAATTTTTCGTGGAGTGGCAGCCAAATTGGAAAATTTTTTCTTGTTGAAACAGAACTAAGCAGACTGAACAAGATGTCATTTCAAAACAAAGTATGTACAGACCATTTTTCGAAGAATTGAGGGGATTGACCATCTTCTAGAGCCAGCTAGAAGTTGTTGTGGTGACCCAAGCTTGATATTTTGGCTACTTCATGTGATTAATGATGATCCATGTCACCGACGTTAGTCAAGATATGTCGAGATAGATTAAGAATAAATGCTGCGCATTATTGATGATGAGACAGGTTTGGGGGCTCAATATTTACGCCAATCTGAAGAAGGAGGAACATGACTTGAAGATGACTTGAACAGACTTGAAAGACTTGAAAATGACTTAATGCCCGACGATACCCCACAGTCCCCAGACAAATTAAAGGATAAATTAAAGGGATTTGCTAATGGCCCGTGACCGTGGATGATTGAGCAGCTACAGGGAGTTTGGAGACATGATGACCCAATTCCAGGAGCAACCACAATTTTACTTTTTCAGCCATTGTTCGCAGTCAACAATTTCGTCGATGGATGTTGAAGGGATGAACAAAATGAACAAAATGAGGAAATTGAATAATGAACCACAAAATTATCAAGACAGGTGCAAATAGACTAGTCAAGATGGTTTTCCAATTTCTTTCCTATGGTCATCTTTAGATCTTCGCAGCTCAATGGTGATGATATGATGGTAGATGGTGATATGATGATGTGATGATATGATGATATGATGATGTGATGATATCACATCATCAAATTTACGTCCTCGTTATTTCATCAGTCTTTCATCGAGTCTACCAGTCTTTCATCGAGTTTATCATCGAGTTTATCATCGAGTCTATCATCGATTCTCTTTCATATAATCTCACCACCACATTATCATGTCAATCTCATCAGATCAGTCCCATGGTCAAGTCATTATCACATTTCACACGTACTAACCACAGAACCTTTACCACTTGTTGGGTAACGACGTTGAAGACGACAGTGTCGTCAGAGCTCCTCAGGAGATTGTGAAGAAGAACACTTCTTCCAAGAAGGCCGATGTCCCACCACCATCTGCCGACCCAGCCAAGGCCAAGAAGAAGGCCAAGGTTGGTGGTAACGAGGGTGCCTTCAAGAACCGTGTTGACAACAAGAACACCCCAGCTCCAGTCACCGCCCACAAGAGCACCAAGAAGCCATTTGACCGTCACTCGAGATCCAACAAGAACGACTCCAAGAAGAAGTTCAAGCAGGGATGGGGTGAGTCTGACGAGAGACGTGCTGACGGTGAGTTGGAGGGCACCGAGGACGCCATTGAGGAGCAGGAGGCTGATGCTCCAGAGCCAGAGGCTCAGCCAGGTCTCGCCAAGAAGTCTCTTGCTGACTACTTTGCTGAAATTGACTTGAAGAAGCAGGAGTTGGGTGCCGCTGCCCCAACCAGAAAGGCCAACGACGGTGACGACAAGTGGGCCACCGAGAAGATTGAGAAGCCACAGGAGTCCTACGTTGCTGCTTCTGTGACCAAGAAGGCCAAGGCCAAGGCTCCAAAGTCCAAGACCCTTTTGGACTTTGACGCTACCTTTGCTGATGAGAAGCCAGTTTTCACCGAGAGAAAGCCAAGCACCAGAGGCGGTGCCAGAGGTGGCAGAGGTGGTGCTAGAGGTGGCGCCAGAGGCGGTGCCAGAGGCGCCAGAGGTGGTGACAAGGCCAAGCCAGGCCCAAAGAAGGTTGCCGTTGATGACGTCAACTTCCCATCTTTGTAATCGTGCCTACGTAGCTCACGTAAAGGTTGATGACTAGTTTAGCTGTCGCACAAACACCCCGTGTTTGTGTGGAATGTTCGAAATGTTGAGATGTCGAGAGGATGTAGTGTAGCACAGTAGGATAGAGTCGAACAAGAATGATTGCTTATCGAATAAAAGTAACCGAGAACAGGAAAGAGAACAGAAAGAGGGAAGTGAAATGGCAGAAAGTAAAGAGAAGTGAAATTACATGAAAGAAGAGAAGTGAGAGGTGAAGTAACACGAGAGAAAAGTAAGAGAAGTGAAAAAATGAAAACTGTCGAAAAGACATTTCATATTCAGTATTTTTCACATCCCATGAATTTCGCAGTAGCTCCACAGTAGCTTTCACAGTTTCACATTCAGTATCTTTCAAAATAGGTTTCATAAAAGATTTCACAGTAGCAAAGTGCTCTTCCAGCACCTTCACATTCGTACCTTATTCCAGTTCACACACATTGATCAAAATAGTCCAGCTGAAATATCAAACGAATGTAATAAATAGACTAGCTGTATTTTGTACCTTAACATTTGTACATCTACTTGTCGTTCAAGAAACATTCAATGTCAATGAGTGATTTTGTGGAACTCATTTTTTCGCCCAATTTGGCTTGTGATTTTGCAACCGAACAGACCGACGATTCACCATTGATCTGCTCATAAAAACTAGAAAAGATTTAATGCTGCTGGGAGCTACCTTCCATATTTTGTCACTAATATCTCCTAATAATCATCTTCTTTTCTTCTTTATTCTATTCTTATTCCCTATTCTCTATTCAATCTTCTGTATTTCCTATTATCTATTCCTATGCTATTCTCCCACTTCATCCTTTATCTTTTATCCTTACCCTTTATCTTCATCCTTATCCTTCATCTTCATCTTATCTTCATTTTCATCTTTTCTTCATCTTTTCTTCATCTTTTCTTCATCTTTTCTTCATCTTTTCTTCATCTTAACTTCACCTTTTCTTCCTTTATCTTGCTCTTTTTTCTCGTAACTTTTCTTCCCCACATGCCAGAACTGTTATCCTTCAGCAAGACCATGCGGTACATCCAGGACCTCCCCACACTGGCTGAGGAGTTCCGGAACGAGAAGAAGCACTTTGTCGACAAGCTTCTTGAGCGGGCCATCAAGCACGGGATCCCCGAGGATTCTCCCGACAAACAGGTGCTTGAAAAGAGAATGAACGACCCCACCAAAAAGAACAAGAAGCAATTGTCCATCGGGCAACTCGCCTCCAACTTCAAGCAGCTCTCCCGAAAGATGGGAACCTACTTTGAAGTGCAGTACGGACTCATTCACATCATCACCTGGAAACGTCCCTCCAAAACACTCTCGATTTTGGTGATGTACACTGCAGTGTGCCTCTGGCCCCATATTGTGCTCTCCTTCCCCTTGTTATTCCTACTTTTTGCTGTCATCGTACCCGGGTACCTCCACAGGCACCCATTGCCTCACCGCAAGCTGTTGATCAGGGTCAAGAAGCGCGGACAGTCGCTCTGGAGCTACTTTAACGGACAGTACGAAAGTAGTATTGTGCAGGATTATCTTGAGGAACGCAACATGGTGGACAAGGACGAGGACTTTAAAGATCCCGACGTGCTTAGCTCAACGTCTTCGGATGTTTCGGACCCAAAGGTTGAGGAAGAGCCCGTTGTCGACGATACCAAGAAGGAGAAGGGCCGGCACGTCAAGTCGCAGGTTGCGCTCTTGATCAATATGCGTGATCTCCAGAACTTGACCCTGGACATTTTGGATGCCATTGACAAAACAGAGATCTTTTGGTTCGAAACAGCGGGGTTCAAGGACGAGAAGCTCTCGACCCTCCTTTTCTACGGTGTGGTGGTGACCACTTGGGTGGTTTTGTTCTTGGGGAGGTACATTCCCTGGAGAGCATTGTTCATCCAGAGTGGATGGGTGGGGCTCTTGTTGGCACACCCTAATGCAAAGAAGTACTTGCAGCTGTTGAACAAGAAGAACCCTGGATCGGAGGACACTGTTGCGGAAGAGGTGGACAAGTCGGTGAAGGAGACAGTGGGGAACATTGAGCGTGACGATGTGATTGTGGACGAGAAACCAGAGGTTCGTGTGGTGGAGATCTTTGAGCTCCAGACAAGAAGTGACTTGAATACTGAATGGAAGTTCTACAGGTACTCCAACGAAATATTCGATATTAAGGACCCGGTGAGACTCGCTGGCAAGATTCCACCTGGTGTGGACCACTTGTCCAAGGTGCTTCCGCTGAGGGACTGGAAGTTCGAGTTGATGTTTGCAAACAAGTGGCAGATCGATACTAACCCAGAGTATTTCTTGAAGGAGAGGGGGATTGATAAGAGCGACTTGTTTGTGGTGACCGAGGGCGATCCATGGATGTACGATAGCAAGAAGCTGGAGGTGGAGTTCCTGTTGGAGTTTAGGAGGAGGAGGTTGTTTAGAGAGACGTATAGGTATGCGAGGGGGGTGAGGACTCCTCATAAGTTTTAACCGAACAATCGAGCGAAGCGAGATTGTGAGATACAATGATTATTATCAACAATCGAGCGCAGCGAGATTGTTGAAGAATGATTATCAAAAGCTTGCTGAGGAATGATTATCAAAAGCTTGCTGAGGAATAATTATCAAGAGATTTGAGGAATGGTTATCAATATATTGTTGATGAGGAATTATTGTCCATATGTCATGATTATCAAAACTCATTAAAGATCATCAGACCATCTAATCTATTTGTGGTGCCTCAAGTGTTAGATACATGAGGTATATAATGAAGACGTTCAGCCATTTTTGAAGGACTACAATAAATGAAGGGTATGTAAGATGTAACAGTTCTTTCTATGTTTTTGTTTCCTATGATCTCTGATTTGTATGTTCATTCGTTGTCTATTTGTTGTCTACTGTCTATTTGTTGTCTACTGTCTATTTGTTGTCTACTGTCTATTTGTTGTCTACTGTCTATTTGTTGTCTACTGTCTATTTGTTGTCTACTGTCTATCTCTTGTCTATTTGTTGTGTATTTCTGTCTTTTTCTTGAACAACAACTAACAACAACGAAGAACTCGCTTCGCTCGTTGCTCGTTGTTGTTAGGGCTCCGACCCCGGCATCCCCTCAAACAACTTCTTATAACACGGACTATCCTCCGTTGTAAAATGATTATAATTATTCTCAATAATCTCCGAGCACAAGAAACAGAACGGCGTTCTGCAACTCCTGCACACCACCTTATTACAGCCCTCGATCTTCTCTATCAATGCCAAGCATGCTGGGCATACCAGCATATTCGAGGACTTTTCCAACATTTCCTTCAATAGCACCTCCGCCTCGTAGTCCTTCAAGGCTCGTATCAACACATCATTCCCGTACCTCACCCGGATGGCTTTCCTCTCGTATGAGTCCTTGCTCAACTCCAGGAACCGCAAAAGATCCAGCTCAGGTACCCCGTTGTAGTGCTTGTCCGAAGACTCTATCTTCTTGCACACCACAAACCGCGTGTGGTACGACTTGCGGCAGTCGTAGCAGAAAGCGTACTTGCACCTGCCACACACACACAAACGGTCGGCCAAGTTGCGCCGAAACACGTACTCGTTGCACGACGTTTTCGGGCACTGCACCAAGCGTTTCGGGAGGAGGTTCCACATGAATGAGTACTGTTCTTTGGCATACAATTCGAGGTATTTTCCCACCCGTTCGTCCACTCTCTCCAGGAGAATGCTACGCAACAACTCCGCCGAAACCTGGGGCTCAAGTAACTTGTTCATTGTCCGCTCTATCCCATCATCTCCGTCTAGCAGGACCCAGTTTTCGAGTTTCGAAAAGAAGGTCTTTTTGTGTGCAATGTCCTTAGTGCACTCATAGTGGGGACAGTGTACCTTGGCAATCTCACCATTATCGATCATGTCTGCGAAATAGTCACCGACACACGCCTTGCAAAAGACGTGCGAGCAGTCGAACCGCACACACGAAGAACCCCGGTGGGGGTTCTGGCAAATCTCGCACTCAAATGTCTCTTCATCAAACTCTTGTTGTAGACACCGCGAGTCGTGTGCTACTACCTGGTCATACACCGACGGATCTAGATCGAGCTTGGGTACTTTCATCATATCTTCTCCGTATTCTTTTATGTTGTCTATAATTGTGTAAATGCACTGGTCTTGCAAGTCACCCCACACATCGGCACGGAGATGTAGTTGGGCCAACTGGTCGGGGGATGCTATTGAGGATGAAATTTTGACACTTGGAGGGGCCTCATAGGGGTATGTTTCGGGAAGACTTATCGCAACGTGGATCGGTGGCAAATGTCGTACGGTCAGGGACATCCTCACGGTGCCTTCAATGAGGTTGATGGGTATGGGGTGGTCGCTAGAAAGTGGTATTTCAACAGAGATTTCACATGTCTTGTAGTTTATATCTGAGTTGGGGTATATGAAGCCCATAGACTGGAGTTCTTGGATGCGTATATCATCGGAAAAGCCATCGTCTTCCATGACAGTTGCAAATGCTTATCAATTATTTTTCAAATATTCATTAGTCATTAATTTGAAGAGAGACGAATATAAATGGATGGATAATGTGAAAAGTGTAATATTGATGACTACTCAGTAAAATGGCAGTGATCTATGGACATAAGAGAGAGTACATATTACAAGTTTGTGGTAGTGTATGGTGTATGGTGTATGGTGTATGTAGTGTATGGTGTATGGTGTATGTAGTGTATGGTGTATGTAGTGTATGTAGTGTATATTCAGTGTATGATGGTGTATAAAAATGCATTGTGGTATACTTGCTCGCTAAGTATATGATTAGTATATTTAGTGTTTTAGAGTAATTTAGAGTATTGTTAGTATACACTTGTATACATTGTGTTCTATAGCTTACCTAATCAAATTTGCACCCATTCTTTACATCACTTTCCGTTTGGACCTCTTCCCCCACCAACACCTCACCCCTGAAGATCTCTCCATAAAGAGGATTCGAGTACTTTTCGTACCTTGCACTTGTCCATTTCCTCATCTGCTTCCCCCACTTCACCATGATCAAGAAAGACCCGTTGATGATAATGGAGATCATAAACATGAGCCATGTGGCCAACTTGAGCCCGCAATTGTTGATCCACGGCTCGATTACAAAGCAAAATACCATGCCGATGATGTTCCTTGAAAACAACATGAGCACGAGACACTCGCTTCCAACCAATTCGTACGAGTCCACGGCATATGTCATGGAAATGGGTCCACACGCACTCATGGCAAACCCCAACAAACCCTGTCCCACCACCACCGAAACTGCCCAGTGTGCATTGTACGCTGGTCCCAAGCCATAAGCCAAGATCCCAGCCGCATTTACGACGAGAGTACCCACCATGGCCCACAAACGAAATTCCGGCTCCATGTACCCATTATTGGCCTTTGTTAGGCGGAGGGTCAACCAGTCCACGAACTGGCCTCCATAAAACATGCCGAATATGCTCCCCACACAGGGTGCGACGTTTGTCAATCCCACGGCAGCGGTGGAAAAGTTGTACGGTTCAGCAGAGTAGATCTGCGACTGAGTTGTGCCCATTAATGAAAGCCACATGATCTGGGAACCATATACGATTCCACCCCAAACCACCGGGGGAAATGTCACGAGAAGAAACGGACGGGTTGCAATGGTGAACCACAGTCTTTGGTCGTTGTACTCTCGTTGTATAATGCCCATTCTTCTGAAATAAGAGCGCATAGGAATGGTGGAGTCGACCGATTCTACATCGATATTTTCCAGGCCTTTACCTTCACCTTCATAACCTCTCCCTTCATCTTGTCTCGACCCAATTATACTCAACGTCTCCTCCAAATTGTCTCTTCTGAATGTGGTATCCTCCATCAAGAACAATTGTGCAACCAACAAGACTCCAAAAATTATAATCATGATATAGTAGCACCATTTCCAGTTGAGACCGTCCACGATGTACCCAGCCGCAACACCGCCCAAATCACTCCCTCCGTAGAGAGCAAACACCAAGAGCGAAAAGACGGTGGATCTTTCGTGCAAGAAGAAAACGTCGGTCGACGAAATCTCAACGAGCGAGTCCACAGGAGCGGTTGCAAATCCAGTCAAGATATTCGCAGCATAAATGAAATTGACATTGGTTGCAGTGCACCCAAATATACACGCAACAATAATGATGACGGTGCAGAGAAGATAGACTGCCCTGCGGCCGATCTTCAATGCGGTGGGCTGGAGAAGAACACACCCAAGACCCAAAAATAAAAAGAGGAGCGCAATTGTGTTGTTGATCTCATCTAGCGTGGTGTCCAAGTCCTCGCACCAGAGTGTGTAGAGGGGGCCCATGAAATTGGCCGCGGCCGCGAGCATGAAGGCCCAAAAGAAGAGGAGCCCAAATTGCCAGTACTTTTTTTTCTGAGACCATCTCAATGGATCATTGGGGTTCGATGATGGTTGGGGGACAAGTACAACATCGTCGCTCTTTTTTAATTCCATGGTTC
The DNA here is from genome assembly GCA_030558435.1 of Kodamaea kakaduensis. Classification (NCBI taxonomy): domain Eukaryota; kingdom Fungi; phylum Ascomycota; class Pichiomycetes; order Serinales; family Debaryomycetaceae; genus Kodamaea; species Kodamaea kakaduensis. The sequence continues at coordinate 25,355 of JAJMSN010000009.1, forward strand.
CATCCATATCAATGAGATGGATGGTTCCGGGTGCATCAAGATCGTAGTCCATAGCAGTTGCAGATTTCAAAAAACGTCTATATTTGAGCCTACGCTTCTTATATGACGCTCTATCTATGAAGACCTCTATCTATGAAGACACATGTGATGCCATCTATAGGCAATATATATGATATCGAAACCATATCGCATACCAAATGAGTTACACAAAACACATCCGCGCCGTTAGCGGAAAAAGCCTGTTAATTCTTTCAGCTTGATCCTTTTCAATTCATATCTCTAATTCTTTCAATTCTTCTTCTTTCAATATTTCGTCTCTCAATTCTTCTTCTTTCAATAGTTCTTCTCTCAATCCTTCTTCATCCTTCTTATTCTTCAATTCTTCTCTTCAGTGACATTGTACCCTCATTTATTACAGCTATCTCGCCGATAAGGTGAAACAATGCTTATCGGACTATTGTTTCTTTTTGCGATAACTGATAAGATTGGCGGGTAAGTTCATCAATGCAGTCTAAGCAACTATAAAACCTACCAAGCGATGCAAGGCTTTAGATGCAAGGCTGAGAAATGATGAAAATCGATATAATTGTCTTTGTGTCGAGATTAGTCATCACTAAATTAGTGATTCCTAGTCATTCTCCATTCTAAATTAGCACATCTCGCTATCCACGCTGATTACTATGAATGATGGAAACCAAGAAGATCACACGGAGCCGTAAAGGGTGCCATAATTGCAAACGCCTCAAGATCAAGTGCGATGAGGGCAAACCCCTGTGTCTGTACTGCGACAAGACAGGAACCAAGTGTGATTACTCTTTAAAGTTGACCTGGGGTGGGCGTCCCTATAAAGATGTGTCAAAGCGCAAACCTTCGTTGTTTGGAGATCAGCACGGAAAGAGTTTGAGGAGTGGGTCGGTAGGTAAAGGGAAAGTCTTCAAACAGGAACCCGAGAACGGGTTCCCGTATCAAGATCAAATGAACAACCTCTTGGGAGGTCAATTCGGGGGTGTACAGATGGAGCAGATACAGAGTTTACAAGGTGCAATTCAAGGGACAATACAAGGGACAGTACAAGGGACAGCACAAAGGAACTCAATACAGGGGAATGCAATTCATGGGAACCCACAAGGGACAATACAGAGGAACTCAATACAGGGGAATGAAATCCATCGGAACTCAATACAAGGGACAATACAAGGGACAATACAAACGAATCAAAACGATATAGACAACCTACCAAGTATACAGAATCTCAACCAAATATGTGCTAGTCCGATGGCAAGTTCGATATCGGAAATATCACCTGCGGAATTGCAACTTGATGCTGTGAACAACGATGCTCTCAATGCCTACCACTCACGCAAAAGAGATGCCTTCCTCACCCCAGGGGGAGCGTCCATTTTGCCTCCTTCTTTGGCACCAGAGATATCCAACGGAATCGAGTCGTTGGATAACGTGTTGGAGAAAACCGTGGACGGGGCCTTCAAGCTCCAGAACTCAGATATATTCAATAGCTACGTCACAAAAGAAGATCACGAGGCAATGGGGGATTTCTTGGATGACTACTCCCTGGACTTGTCGAGAATAGAGGCGTATTTGCCAACCAGAAACAACAACTTGTTGGATGATTATGTGAATTACAGATTCATGAGATGGACAAGTTCTGAGAGGCATAAAATAGCGGATGAGGAGGAGGAGAAGAAGAAGAAGAAGTGGGAGGATGAGGATGAGGAACAGAAGATGAAGAAGAACGAGGAGGGTGAGGAAATCATGATTGATGAAAACATTACTAAGGAAAACTTAAATGATATCGACCATATACTCGGAGGCGATGAGTTGGTGGTTGCTGAACAGCATATAGTGACTCCAGAAGAAATATTTGCATCTGTTCCTACCCAATTTCTCCCACTCCCCGAAATTCTTCTTGCTGTCCCATTCTACCGAAACTTGATGCATTTCTGGGTGCACACGGCCTCCCAGCACTTGGTTCCCGCACCCGCACATATATACAAGGAGAATCCCTTCAAGGTGATTTTACCGCAGATGGCCATGCAGTACCCCTCGATTCTCACCACGCTTTTGGCGTTTTCGGCGTCGTGTAGGTCTCTGCTATTGGGGAAGAACGACACTCCACAGGATGTGATTGACCAGCTTCTTTCTCGGTCGTGTACGGAATTGATCAAGCTTCTCAAGAACAAAACATACGCCACCTCAGACCCGGCATTGGCAACGGTTCTCATTCTATCGTGCTACGAGGTGTTTGCATCCAAGGACTTTTCTCGTCACAGAGCCCATAATTTGGGTGCGCGCAAGATTGTGTTGGCTCGAAAGGACTCGAAGGAAACCGTGGGCACCGACGAGAGTAACATCACCTTCTTTTTGATGCGATGGTTTGTGTATGTGGACGTGTTGGGTGCTCTTTCTGCTACCAAAGAGTCGCAGGAGGCTTTGACTTATGAAGAGAGTGCACTATTAGACCCCATGTTGTCGAAAGACCCGAACGAAATGGATCCCAGAAGGGACATAGACCATATCCTAGGATTTGACTTGAGCTTCTTGCCGTTCTTTTCTAGGATAGTGTTGTTAATCAGAAAAACAGATGCTTTCATGAGAGATTCGCTTGTGGAGTCTGTGATTCCTATCGAGATTCTCACATCTGCAATGGAGGTCAAGGATCAAATGACGCGTATTTACGACGCGGGCGAAAGAAGACGCCAGGAAATAATGGAAAGAATCATCGATGTCGACGATAGTGACTCTCCGACTTCCCTCAACAGGCTTGTACGGCAGGATAGGGTATTGAGAAGCACAAATAGGCTATTTTATCTCATGGGCGTGATAAACTTGTACCGAAGAGTACTTCGGATTCCGCGCGCCCTGAAGGTTGTGCAAGATCTAGCCAAGGAGATGCACGATGTAACGGCAGATAATATCGAGTCCAGGAGCTCGGCAGACATTTGCACCATATTCTGCTCCTTTACGGCAGGATGCGAGGTCTTGGAACCGCAAATGAGAGAATTCTACGAAATCAGGTTCGAGGCATTGTCTGAAATGGGGAATAATGGTGCTTCGAAGGGGTTGCAGATAATGAAGGAGTGTTGGAAGAGTGGCATCGATTGGATAGATGCGGCTAGGATGTTGAACATTGATTTTGTGTTGCTTTAGGAAAGAAACAGATTGGACCAAAGAAAAGGGACCAGGCTAGAAAGTACTTTACTCAACTGATCATCTCAAAGTGATATTCACACGATTATTTCACTTTTGTATATATAAGCCGTGGCACAGATATTGCATTTAATAGAGTTCATGCAGAAGCTAAAACGTTCATAGTTCAGTAATGTTACAGTCCATGAGTTTTTCTTGATTGCCAAGTTATACCTATTACCATTGTGTAAGTTCGGTTGCCTTAAGCCTCTGGAGTGAGGTTCGGTTAAGTTGAGCTATATGCAGTCCGAGTACTCTCCACTTCAACAGTGAAGAGTAATTTGGTTTGGTTAGGTAGTAATTAGCCTAAGCTTGTTAATCTCACGAAATATCTGATAGTGATACATTCAAATTATATTGCTCCCTTGGTTCTCTACTACTTATACACTTTAATATTCTTTCGTGGACCAAGATCTGTTCTTCCATATTGTGTTAAAACTTCCCGAATCGACCCAGGACCGATCTTCTATATTCCCTATCCAGCGTCTCCATCATATCTCAGTATCTAGTGATCTGCTTATCTATCTTCACTGTAGTGGCAAAAACTTCTCGTGATATCACCAATATGACTTTCTATATATCCTGCATGTAAGTAGTCTGACCCGACATTCAACAGGAACACTCGAATTTGGTTCAGAGCACTGTTCTCTATCATCCTGCATTTATTGGGCTCTGATCAACACACACCACCGATGCTACTTGAAACTGACCATGCGGCTGTAGCTGAGAATATCAGAGAAGCAGACAGAGTCAAGGTAATAATAAGAAATTACCATGAATAAGAGGCGCCGCAGAAACGGGTGAATGTAACAAGGATTGTGATTTGAGACTCACACATAACTCTCAATGTAGGAATTGCCATATAGGAAATGTGTAGTTGGATGAAACAAGGCCGTGCAATGCACGGACCCTGGACCCAGTTTATAAAAGGGGATGAATTCGCGCATATTTTAGAAGTAGGGAAGCAATACAATTGAATTCAAGTAGCTGCTCACACTCACAGCTAAAGCAAATCCACCTAACAACCAAAAAAACTTCCGTCGATCGTGAACTACTTTCAATCGTTCGATCTACTCCCAATCGTTCGATCTGCTCCAATCGCTTGAACTACTTCCAATCGTTTGGTACCCATTTTCTGCGGATTAATAATCCCTTTTGGGAGGCCTGCTTTTGAGCCCGACATTCTGTGCTTGTGTTTGTGGTCAATCGTGACATACCGCGTAGACATTTTCGCAGATCAAGAATTTTTTGTTTGCAACCTTTTTTTCATTTTCACCATGAAACCCCCCGAGTTTGACCTGCTCGTAGCGGATATAGACCGCTGCTACAAGCAAAAGGGCAGTAATGAGGTTCATATGGCCGTGGTGCGAGGATGTATGTCGTACATGGAAAAACATCATGAGGGCAGACACTGGTTCTGCGATCCATACACGAATGCCATCGCTTCGTATCTTCTCATGTTATTCTCCTTCACACTGCTGAAATGGCTTGAGCGCTTCAAGCCTATCATGCAGCAATCGCTCGATCTGTGCCAAGAGTGTATAGCTAGTTTCAGCGAAATGATGGCGTACTGGAAGTTAGATTATTCCCCCAGTATGGGGATCGCGAGCAAAATGTTTTCCGCGTTCGATAAAGTCATAACAGATTGGCAGCTGATCAATTTAAGGAAGGGACTAGACGAGTCCGCTGCATCGGTGACGGATTTGGGAAGAAATTGCGTGTTTGCATGTCTTTGCCGGCCATCTATATTAAGAAACCAAAAGGATGTTAGAGACAAGTACAACATTGTCATGAGCCATATGATAAAAGACGGTTCCATTGATGCATTTAAAAAGCATGATATCATTGCAGGTATCATCTACTCCATGTTTGAGGGTAATCCAGAACAGAAGCACTGGTCAGAGAGGACTATCAAGGCAATGAGTGTGGAGTCGAATTTCTTCTTCACAATGAAAAACTTTACCCCTTGCATACCGTGCGAATTCTCGGTGCATCAGTACCGGATCCAGGACAGCAAGTTCTATAGTGACAACGCTGCAATCAAGTTTTGGTCCAACACGTCCTTGGTGTTGGACGTCGTGGATAATGACGTATTCGTGAAGGCCATCAATACACCCAAGGACATAAATCTGATGCGCGAGTACCTTGGAATCCACTTCTATCCCTTGATACGCGTCTTCTTCAACAACTTGATGGCACATATGGTGAAGGAACCTCTTCCCGTGCTATTGGTTCTTCTCGACAAGTTTCTCTCCCGCTTCAAATCATCGTTTTGGGAACTCACGGCCCCATTCATATTTGCCAATGTCTTGGATCTTGCATCACACCCTGAGTTCGCCTCGCTTTTGGTGAAGCTCCCCAAGGAACGCGATCCAATGAATGATTGGACTTTTGATGACATCACCCGCTGGATACCCAAATTTCTCGAGCTGGTTAACCTGTCGCAACAACAGACGTCGTGCTTGAGAATGGCCACCTTCTTGATCAAGCTTGCAAAAAGCGACAAGAGTCTCGCCAATAAATCTGAAAAAAGCTACATGTTGAATGAGCTCGCATTTAATATGCTCATTGAAGCATTTCAGTTATCTAAACAGCCCCTCGATATAAGAAAGGATAGCTTGTACGTGGAGCTTCTTCAAAAGACTCAATTGAGGTCCATGATAGAGAATGAGGCGGAACTTGTGGTGAGTTTGTCGTTGGAGAAGAATATGAGCTCTTGTATAGAGCTCATTTCGCGTGCATTACAGTATGATCTCATGCTTCTTGGCCACAATTCCATTGTGTTGCTTGAAAATGGCCAGCCCACGTCTTTTGATGCTTATCCTCTTCTTTGGAGAACGCTTTCCACCAAACCCATCTATTCCCACGAGCTGCTAACGAGAGAAATTCTCAAGCTGTTGAGAAACACTTCTTCATCCATCAAATTTGCCGCACGTAAAGATGAACTCCCTAAAAAAGTCCTTGATGCACGCAAACAGCATAACTCCAATGTTTCCTTGATCCTTGATCTCATGAGCTCGGTATTGGAAAAAATATCTTTGGGAGATCCCGCAGTATTGAAAAGAATCTTTCAACTGGAGGAAGGCCTGATTACCATATGGTCATGTATTTTCTCTCCTCCAGTGAGTCAGGCGGCATCTGATATATTGTACCAAGTATTCGATATTGGACTTGGTGGACGTTTCGAAGCCATTCAGGGATTATTAAAGAGCCATTTGAGCGTTACGGTCGCCGCAATCACTGAAAACTTGAGTAACTTGACCCAAATGCGTGCATTTGAGCCGTGTCCCAAGGCCATCAGATTGCTCATGGATATCGTCAAGGGTCTTTTCGACCCTTTGGCGGGAGTCATTTCAAAAGAAGTGTGTACTACTTTTGGTAGTCTATTGGAGCTGTTTTGGAGACAGTGTTGGTCTTTTTTGACAATGGTTTACGAAAAGACATTGACATGGGCTGCTCATTTCCACTTGGAAGATTTGATTGAATTCGCAAGAGACACCCTCGACATTTCGCATCTCCTTGTTGACTCCTTTAGGATTCTCCTGGATTACATGGAGGCTCCAAATTTGCTTGCGGACACCATGAAATCATTCAAAGCCGTTATTGTCTGGTTGAGACTTGGAGAAACTTCTTTGCTCAATTCGTGTGTCGATTTAGTTTTCAAAGGACTCGACTTGGCGCAGAACTTTGACTTCAACGTGGAACCTGAATTCGTCGAGTGGTTTGCACGCTTCGGTGCCAAATCCAAGAAGTTCAATAATAAGTTATCTGAAAACCAAAGGACACAGATTCTCTCAAAGGCAAGGGAAATCGATAGTGATATGGTGGACCGTATTCTTCTGGAGCAAGTCAAGAAGCCCGAAGAGAAACCTGAACTCGCTAACTACGTTTACCAGACCCATGCTAAACCTGCTAAGCAACAAACACTTTCCAGGTTTGGTGTCGTCACACATGAAGCACCCGTTGCTCCTCCACCGAAGGACTTGAAGGCCCTGAGTCTTGACTCTATTAGGAACGAGTTGAAGAGTGCCAGAAAGGTTCCGGCTCCACCAGCCATTGCTCCAGCACCTGCGAGACCTGCTGGTTTCAATTCAAAGCGTGCTCCTGCTGTCGGTCGTTCATTGAATGGTCTTAAGAAGAAGAGGCGCGACCTGGATTCGTCGGGCGATGATGAGGAAGACAATGCTGATTTCTCAGACTTGTTTGTGGATAAAAAGAAGGCCAAGGCCAGGGTAACCGAAGTTGACATGAATGGAAACGCAATTGTTAGACAATCCAAGGAATCAAAGATATCCCAGGCTCGTCGTGAAGAAGAAAGAATGAGACAGAGACTCAATGTCAGCCTCAAGCCCCTCTATCTCAACATTTTGAAGTGGAACTATAATTCGACTGACGACTACCCTACCAAAGAACGCGATATTTATCAGCCCATTAAACTGAGATACGACGATTATAAGGATTACATAAAGGTTACGGAGCCGCTCTTGATGTTGGAATGTTGGCTGGGTATTCAGTCGGCCAAAAATACAATCGAAGAGGATCCTTTTGAGTTACTTGTGGGAAGCAGAACTAGTGTGGATGGGTTCTTTGACGTGTATGCTTCAATCAAGAAGACGGTTGTTCAAGAGAGAAAAATTGGAGATTCCGATTTGCTTGTTCTCGGCCATACTTCTGTTCAATTCAGCAGTCCCAAGGAATTGGCACGCTACTTGAAAAACCCTTCAACAAATACTTGTCTTGCCAAGGTTCGTTCGATCAAGTCTGCAAATGCCGACTTTAGCGATGTCACCCTTAGAGTGTACCCAGGTGGTTCGATGATGGGAATACTCACACCCAAACTGTCTATTGTTGCCATGAAAGTGATGCAGATGATCACGATTGAAAGAGAGTACACCTCATTGAAGGGATTGCAATACTATGATTTATGCGATTCCATCTTGAGTGCAACCCCAAACAAACCTGTTGAGTTGTCGCAGAAAGAAAGTTCCGAAGTGATGGATTTGTACAGTGTGAACAGATCGCAAGCAAAGGCAATTGTGGGGACTTTCAAAAACGAAGGTTTTTCTCTTATTCAAGGTCCTCCTGGTACTGGTAAGACCAAGACTATTCTTGGTGTTGTGGGGTACTCTCTTTCACAGCAAATGGCCAAAAATGCCATTGCAGTTCCTACTGAAACCGGTTCTTCTCCGGCCGTACCAGAATCCGCAAAGATTTTGATTTGTGCACCAAGTAATGCTGCTGTCGATGAGTTGGTGTTGCGTTTGCGTGAGGGTGTGAGGAACTATAAGGGTGAAATGATGCCCGTCAAGGTGATCAGATTAGGTCGTAGTGATGCTGTTAATGCGGCTGTGAGGGATTTGACTTTGGAGGAATTAGTCGACAAAGAACTCCAGTCGAAATCAGTCGAGGTTTCGTCTGATCCCAACATCCGTACCGAGCACACCAAGTGCATCGAAGAAAGAAATTCTCTCCGTCAGCAGATGGAAGACCCTTCATTAGGAGCCGATGCATTGATGGAACTTGAGTCGAAATTACGTGAAGTCAACAAGAAACGTAACGACTTGGCTAAGAAATTGGACGACCAAAGAGAACGTGTTTCCATAGCATACAGAACAAGGGAAATTGATAGGAGAAACCTTCAGGCCAAGCTTTTGAATGGAGCCCAAATTATTTGTTCCACTTTATCGGGATCTGCGCATGACTTTTTACAGAAACTCTCGCTCAAGTTTGACCAAGTGGTTGTGGATGAAGCGTGTCAGTCCGTTGAGCTTTCGGCGATCATTCCATTGCGTTACGGATGTAAAAAGTGTGTGATGGTTGGAGATCCTAATCAATTACCACCCACTGTGTTATCCCAGGCTGCTTCATCATACAATTACGAGCAATCCCTTTTTGTGAGAATGCAAAAGAACAACCCCCAATCGGTTTATTTGTTGGATGTTCAGTACAGAATGCACCCTGAAATTTCCCAGTTCCCCAGTGCGGAATTTTACCATTCGAGGTTGATGGATGGACCTGGCATGAGGGAGAAGAACGAGCGTTATTGGCATACGATGTACCCACTTTCACCTTATAGGTTCTTTGACATTGTGAGTAAGCATGAACGCAATGACTTGACGAGATCTTTGTACAATACTGGAGAGGCCCATGTTGCTCTCGAAATGGTTGAGAAGGTAATGGAGATGCTTCCGCCGAATGAGTTTGCTGGTCGTGTTGGTATCATTTCACCATACAAGGAGCAGATACGTGTGTTGAAAGATGTATTTGCACGTAAATACGGCCGTAACATATGGTCCGAGATTGACTTCAATACGGTTGATGGGTTCCAAGGTCAGGAAAAAGAAATCATCATCATGTCGTGTGTGCGTGCCAGCGAGACTGGTAACGTGGGTTTCTTGAGCGATGTACGTCGTATGAATGTGGCATTGACTCGTGCGCGTACTTCTTTATGGATTTTAGGAAATATGGAGTCTTTAAAGAGAAACAAGGTCTGGAACAGGTTGTTGACCAATGCTGAAGAAAGAGGCGATGTCACCAAAGCCTTCCCTGGGTTTTTGAGAAAGGTGATGAGAAAGGTCACCAAGGAAGAAATGGATAGAGAGATAGAAATGGAAAAACAAAGGGAGCAGAAGAAAGAGGAGGCACAAAGACGGATTCTGGAACAAAGGGAACAGAAGAAGGAGGCACGAAGACGAAGTCTGGAGCGTGAAGAGATTGAAGCGGAAAAACCAAGGAAAAGGTCGATTGATGAAGATGAATCAGAAGAGCATAGCAGGAAAAAGTCATTTAAATCGCTGGTATTTGCAACATCTAGTGGTGTTTTACCCAAGTCCAATAAGAAACGGCCATACATTGCAAATTCGAGGAGCGATGAGCGTCCAGAGGGTCCAAAAAGACACCCTAGCTATTCGAACAGTTCGAGGGCTCCTATTCATAATGATAAGAATCAATTGGCTGTGACATCTCCAACTACCGGAAACGTTATAGGGGCCCATGTTATTAGTCCTTCGACCCATGACCCAAACCCCATCTCTACCGACCTTAGCGACAGAATCGGCGTTGCCAATCGTCATGTCAGTCCTTCAACACATAGCTCGAACCCCATCTCTAACGACCTTAGCGATAGAATTGGTGTTGCCAATCGTCATGTCACCAGTCCCTCAATCCATAGCTCAAGCCCCATCTATAATGACCTAAGCGATAGGATTGGCGTTGCCAATCAAGAAAACACTTATTCAGACGAAGAAGTGAGGAGATCTAATTATAGAGGCAAGAACTTTGACCCCAACTACCACAAAAAGTTCAGCAAGGATGGGACGTCACCCAGGTCAAGCATCGCGACCAGTCATGATAGGAGTTCGCATTCAGAAAATGAAGAAGTGAGAAGATCTAATTATAGAGGTAAGAACTTCGACCCAAATCACCATAAAAAGTTCACTTCAGATAATGAGGAAGTGAGGAAGTCTAACTATAGAGGCAAGAACTTTGACCCGAATTACCACAAAAAGTTCAACAAGGATGGACCGCCTCCAAATAATAGAGGAGGGAATGAGCCATATGAGGGAAGACCCAGTAGTTCTGGGTTCATACCACGTCGTGAAGGACCTCCAAAGAAGGCGCGTCCTAACGGCATGTTCATTTCGCGCAAGAAGAGGCCATAGATGCGGCATGCCCTCATGATTATGGATGTATTTCCATGACTATTATGGGTGATGTTGCGACCTATGTTTCTATAGTCCTTTCGTCTAGCGAGCAGAGCCCCTGACCTTTTAATGAGCAATGAGCAGCTATGCTTGTGTACGAATGAACAATAAGTTTTCAGAAGGTAGAGAAACTGCCAAATTACCGAAACAGAAGGTGAAAAGGTGTTAAGAGTTGAAAACACACTCGAAATCTGATCGAATCCACTCTTCCCTTTTTTCTTTGTTCTCGGTAATTACCAACTCTACTCACTCGCACTGTTCCCTTCCCACTATTTAAAACTACTCTCATCTGATCGTGTTGCTTTGAAACGTAATTGGATTAATCGGATTAGCGCGAGAGCTCATGTTTGATTCCTTTCAAATATTTAAATGTACTCTAATCTGGGTGGATCGATGGTCTCGGTTGTATCCCTGAAGTACGGTAACTGACCAATTTGATTCAGTTTAGCTAATTTTTCTTGAATTGCTGATCTTTCCTTTTTTAGCTGATATTGGATTCGAAATTTCACACATTTGCATTTATTTGACCATCAATCCTTTCTATCCGTCATTTTTTTCGTATCCAAAATTCCGTATTTTAAGTGCAGTACTGGTTGGTGGGCATGTCATAGTTGATGGCTGCGCTCAGTTTTGCCATTCACGTAGGTTTGTACTCTACAATGCTGCAAAGGAGCTCTATTAACCATTTCTATCTACAGTACTATTTGTTTCCTTTACCATTGCTATCTTTCCTATTAAATTGTTTGCACTACAACGGGTGAGTAATTATGGTGAACTATGAATGGAGATGAAGTGATCAAACCATGCTTATTATGTGCAAACCAGAAAGACGGAAAGGCTGGAGCTCCCCTGTACCTGATGTGCCTGTTTGACTAGAATACAATTAAATTCATATGCAAAATCTAGTAGCCATAATCATATGAGTGGATGTTTTAAGATTTCTTGAAAACATTATCACGCTTCATCTCCTATATCTTCCTTCTCAAATCCCACATCAACGAAATCATAAGATGGTTTCAGACCCGAAACCACGACTGCCGAGTTCAAAGCTGATATTTCGTGTGCCAAAGCCCAGTAGAGGGGATTTTGGGACTTGAAGAGAAAGTCACGGGACGGCGAGCCCGTTGCTATGGCATTTTCGATGCATGTCTTGACCTGGGAAAGCGTAGTTTTGAGTATTGTGGATAACTTTGGATCATTCATCACTGGTACTGACATGGACATGTACTCCAGCAAGCGAACCTCCTGGGCATCCATCAAGGTCACCACATCGGTCCACAACTTGGCGTACTGGTGAAACACAGACGCCTTAGTAGAAGTATGGCACACCATGTCACTGACTGCACTCATCTGGTGGCCAAGAAGTTCCACTATAGGCGTGAGATCAATTTTGGAGGTCACTGTATTTATGTAGTCCATAGGTGGAGGCAGAGCAGGTTGCTCCTGTGGCTCCTTAAGCCTCTGCACAAATTCTCGTATTCTATTGATGAGCTTTACAGACAGCTGAGCACCTTTGGAGTAGCCACGCTCGTAAGCTGTAGGACCGTGACCATGGTTATGCTCTGCGTCGAAAGTGGGTGGTTCATGGAACGAGGGTGGGGAATCATGAATTGATCCAGGTACGTATGGCTGCATCCCAATGGGAGTAGCTTGTTCGGTTTTTGCTTCCTTTGCTTCTTTTTCTTCTTTTTCTTTTGCTTCTTTTGGATCTTTTGGATATTTTGGGTCCGTTCTAACCTCTATCACCTTGGCCTGCCTCTTCTTTTCTCTCTTCACCTCTACATCCACCAGAATCTCCTTAAAGAACCCCACCTCACTGTTGTGTTTATTTTGTTTGAGGTACTCCAAAATTGACTGTTTGCCCTGCTCCTCTAGTTTCTTGAACATACCCACGTATTTTGCAGCCTTACTTTCTATCACCAGGCTTGTAGTTTGGATTTCTGAGGTGAGAGCACCCTTTTTATTTCGAAGTTCCTTCAAGCGTTCCTCCAACGCTGCAATTTCCTCATCCACGGCATCGCTAGCATCCATGAGATCAGCAAGTTTGTCAGCGTGCTTACTTTTTTTTTTAATGGAGCCTATTTTCGAGAGGATGTGGTCTCTGTTCTTGTCCCAGGTCTCGAATGCTGCAAAGAGCTCTTCGTTGTGTGATATTTCCCGGGTGTACTGTTCATTCAAGGCATAGTAATTTTCCGAGATTTGGTTCAAGTTGTGTGCAATCATGTGCCTGGCCCTTGACAATTTGGTGTCGCCGGTCCTCAAATACTCACGGTGCAACGCAAGGTTCTGGTTGATCTCGCGCGATAGAAGCTTGCTCTTGTTCGTGAGAAACTCCAACGGGGCCTCGGTGGTGGTGGACTGTTTGGGAAACACCACAGTCTTGTAAAGAGGCAACGGGTCGAGAGACGGGTCGAGGGTCTCTGCCTGCAGAGGCCGTATGGACTCGTCATCTTCTGCGAGAATCCGCGAGGGGTTCAGGAAGAACTCATCCTCGGGGATTTTGCTTGTGAACCCACCCTCCATCTGGTGTGACTCTGGGTATAGAAGGAGTTCCGCGGGGTCTTCTTCCTCGTATTCGAGATCACTGAGAGACTCATCGCTTTGGATTATTTTATTGACGGTTGACTGGAGATTTATCGATTCAAAGACTCCCGAGTTCATCAAGTCTATCTGCTAATAAAAAAGTATGATCTGATAAGAAAAAAGGTAAGCTGATCATGATCATGAAGGGACAGTTGAAGAAACATATTTGAACACATTTGAAGAAACATAATGAAGGTAACATAATGAAGGAGAAATGACTAAAGGAAAGCATGCACATCTAAGTGATTTAAATATGAAGAGTATGAACATTGAGTATCGTGTTTGGTGGGCATGATGGTTGCCTGGTGCTGTAGTGTAGCTCAAAATCTTAGTACATCAACAATTCACCTTCTTTTATCAATTCATTCACTTTTCTATACTATGTAAATATATACATGTATATATATACATATATATATGTATATAAACTGAAGTAATGTTTGTCTCTTTGGCATTCATCTCTTCTCATTTTTCCAATTTGTTGCAGCCAATTTACGCGTTTTGATCGCGCTTCAGTAAAACAAGCACACACAAGGTCTACACTACGGAGCCAGATCTATTGATCTGATCTAACATTTTACAAGTTCATGTTCAGACGTGACTAGTAAGACGTGACTAGTGATTGAAGGCGGTATAGGATACTACTGTGTACTGTGTGCTGAGTACTCTGACTGAGTCTACTCTACTGAGTCTACTCTACTAAGTCTACTCTGACTAAGTCTACTTTGACTACTGAGAGATTTGAGAAAGACTACTGGTACCCCTAAAGGGCTACTACAATAGGTAAATTACTACGCGACTAATGAAAGTCCTTTGTGTTGCTGAGAAACCCTCTATTGCAAAAGAAGTTTCTCGTATACTTGGTGGCGGGCGCACCACCACCCGAAAAGGCCCCTCCAAATACAACCTCAACTTTGATTTCGACTTTGAGTTCCCCCAAGGCCGCTGCCTGGTCACCATGACGCTGGTATTGGGTCATGTGATGGGTATTGAGTACCCTGCAAATGGATACAAGTGGGGCCAGTGCTCTGCCGGTCGTCTTTTGGACGCTCCTCTCGTTGACTACGTTGTTCAAAAAGAAGTCAGCGCCAACATTGCTGCCGAAGCTCGTAATCTGGATATTTTGTTCATATGGACAGATTGTGATCGTGAAGGTGAGTACATAGGGTACGAAATCTTTCAACTGGCTCAAAAGGGCAAGCCGGCCCTTCGTCTTACAGATGTGTGGAGGGCCAAGTTTTCGCATTTAGAACGCAACCATGTTTTGCATGCTGCTAGAAACCCAGGCTCCCTTGACATGAAATCTGTCAAGGCAGTTGGGTGTCGTATTGCAATCGACTTCAAGGTGGGCACGAGTTTCACTCGTCTCCTCACAGATTTAATGAAACTGCTGAATTTGGTGGGCCCAAAGGAGGTGGTTTCGTACGGAACTTGCCAGTTTCCTACGTTGGGGTTTATTGTGGATAGGTATAAACGAGTCAAGAACTTTGTACCGGAAAACTTCTGGTACTTGACATTGGATATCAAGCGGGATGTGGAGGGCAAGAAGAACTCGAAAATCGCCTTCACATGGACTCGAGATCACTTTTTCGATCGCTTGTTTGTATTGCTTCTTTACAAGCAGTGTCTTGCGCACGAGTATTGTACAGTCACCAAAGTCGAGACCAAACGCACATCGAATTACAAGCCGCTTCCTTTGACTACGGTGGAACTACAGAAGGAATGTTCGCGTGTGTTCAAGATGACGGCAAAGCGGGCTTTGGATGCTGCTGAAAAGCTCTACAACAAGGGTTTCATATCGTACCCGCGTACGGAAACTAACAAATTCCCCGCAAATATGGACTTTCAAGGCGTGATAGCCAAGCAGGCCAATGATTCAAGGTGGGGGGCTTACGCTGCGTCGCTTCAGGGAGACAAGTTCTCGGCGCCGAGAGCTGGTAATAACGACGATAAGGCGCATCCTGCGATCCACCCTGTGAATTACGTTTCGTTGGATGCACTCGAAACGGCAGACCAGCGTAAGGTTTATGAGTACGTGGTGCGACGCTTTCTCGCGTGTTGCTCGAAAGACGCAGTGGGTCTGCAGACTTCTGTGGTGGTTCAATGGGGTGACGAGTTCTTTTCGACAAACGGACTCACGGTTTTGGAACGCAACTACCTTGAGATCTTCATTTACCGCAAGTGGGAATCATCAAAGGAACTTCCTGTATTCTCGCAGGGTGAACGCATCAAAGTTGCGAGCGGACTCATGAAGGAGGGGAAGACCAGTCCCCCTAAACATATGACGGAGACTGAACTCATTGCATTGATGGATGCGAACGGAATCGGGACTGATGCCACCATTGCTGAGCACATTGAGAAGGTGACGCTGAGGAATTATATTGTCAAGCAGAAACAAGCACTGTTGGAGTACCTTCTACCCACACCACTTGGGATGGGACTCATTGAGGGACTCGACCTGTTAGACTTTAATCTATCGCTACTGAAGCCATTTCTCAGGCGTCAACTCGATTCACGGCTACAGGATATTGTCAGTGGGACTGAGCTGGATGATGTTGTGTTGGGGGAGGTAATTGGGTTGTACAAACATGCATTTTCTATTGCAGCAAGGGAGCTGGGGAAGATCAAAGAGGTGTGTGCGAGGTTGATAAGGGAGAATTCATAATATTTGCATAATAGACGGAATAGATTATAGAGAAGATAGTAGATTTGAAGATAAAAAGCAGTTTTCGATTACAGAAAAAGTGACTAAACGATACTCATATACCTCCAGTATGACTAATACCAGTATGACTACTAGAAAACCTCACAGACTACTCAAATGACCTCTCTATGAACTGTACAATAGAGTACATTTTTGGTCTTTTTTTCTCTTCCCCATCCTGCATCTTATTTACATTCGCGATTGAACAGTACCATGGCACAACCTTGCTCCTACTATGCCAAAGGCAACTGCAAGTTCGGCCTGAGGTGCAAGTTCTCTCATGAAAAGCCGAACAACCTGGGATTTGGCCAAAGCGGTTTCGGGAACGCCTCGTTTGGAAGTGGGTCAAGTGGTTTTGGCAACAGTGGTTTTGGCAAGTCCAATTCTGGTGCATTTGGCAACAGCGGGGGCGCGTTTGGCAACAGCGGTAGCGGATTTGGCAACAGCGGAGGCGCATTCGGAAACTCGGGTTTTGGTAACTCAAACACAGCCAACTCGGGTGCCTTTGGTAATTCAGGTGCTTTTGGGAACGCGGGCGCCTTTGGGAACTCTGGCTCCGGGAATTCCTCGGCGGGTTCTGCATTTGGGGGCTCATCATCAGGCAGCGCGTTTGGGAGTCTGGGTTTTGGATCTGCTGGACTCAACCAAAAACCAGCTGGGTCTGCGTTTGGGTCATCGGGATTCTCAAATAACTCAGGTGCTTTTGGTAGCGGAAGCTCCAATGCTTTTGGAGGCTCTGGGAACTCGAATGCTTTTGGAAGCTCTGGATTTGGTAGTAACAATGCCTTTGGAGGCAGCTCGAATTCGGGTGCCTTTGGCTCACAAGGGTTCGGCGCATCAGGCAGTTCCCCTGCTTTTGGATCTACTGGCTTCGGATCAAACTCAGCATCAAACACAACAAATACAACAAATACAGCAAATACAGGGAGTGGGTTCGGTAGTGGGAGTGCATTTGGGCAAATGGGATTCGGTCTGAAACCTTCTCCGTTTGGGCAGGCAAATGGTCAGCAAAATCAAACTCAGAACCAAGCCAACCAGTCAAATCCGTTCGGAAATGCAACAGGTCAACCTGCAAGTAATCCATTTGGCCAATCTTCATTCGCATCTTCCAACACAGCATCCAATGCATCTCCCTTTGGTAAATCAGCTAATCCATCTCCATTTGGTACAGCCTCATCTGACCCCAAACCCTCCCCATTTGGTGCTGCTAAACCCTCTCCATTTGGTACAGCCTCATCTGACCCCAAACCCTCTCCATTTGGAGGTGCTGCAAAGCCCTCTCCATTCGGTGCATCTACAACCAACTCAGGTTTTGGAGCTAATCCATCTCCACTTGGTAGTTCTGACCAGTCCATGACTTCTGGAGTATCCAGTTCTGGAGCAACAACATCTACAGGTGTAACGACATCTACCGCGGCAACCGGATCCTTGGGTGAACTAGATGCAAAAGTGTTGGAGACTTTTAGAGCCCAGACGTTCGGTTTGGGAAATGTTCCAGAAATACCCCCTCCTCGTGAGGTTTGCGGATAAGCTGCTTGTAATAATACCATGTATATTAGATAAAAGATGAAAGAAGTGTTAATTTGTACATTTTATGTATTTTCGTAAATCATGTCCGAAAATCTACCATTGAGTCTACCATTTGATTTTGTTCACCAATTGACATTGATCCCACATTCATATCACCACATACCACATATCACTATACATCACCACACATCACTATACATCACCAAACATCACTATACATCACCACATATCACCATATCAAATCATAACACCACAAATCATTATTCATATCACCATAACGATTCATTGACTTGAGATCATGCTTTGCATCGAATGCTCCTACTGGGGCATCAAGTCCCTTTACACACTGCATAAAAACTTCATCAGGCTCGCCATATGCCCCAAATGCTCCCGTGTAGCTGATAAGTATATCGAGTTTGACGACGTCATACTCTCGCTCGATATCCTACTACTCAAGGGCCCTGCTTATAGGCATTTGGCCTACAACGTCACCGAATCCGAAATGGCCAAGGCGACCCAGTCCTTTTGGTCCAAGTACCGATTGATCATTCGCTCTGTGCTCATGGTGATACTATTTGATGTGTACCTCACATGGGCATACGAAGAGAAGCAACCTTTCCATTCAGTCGCGGTGAGCTACATTCTCAATAAAAGCATAATACCCCAGTATTCCTTCTTTTTGCTCAAGCTGTTACTCGAGCAGCTCGTCATGAACTTATCCATCCAAGTCCTTTTCCGCCGGTTTCTTGGATGGGACATCTCCAATGCTGGGTTCGGGTACAGTACTTGCGTGCTATTGACGGCTGTGCTAGTTTCTTCGTCTGTGCGATTGTTTCCAATTCTCATGCTCATCTGGCCGTATGACTTGGTGACGATCCTGAGTACTGTCATAAACCTGGCAGCGGTGTTGAGCACAATCGAGGCATTGAAGTTGGTGACACACCGTCTGTACATCGCAATTACAATCATGGTACTAGTTTCTTTGGTTCTTCAGCAGGTCTTGACAAAGCTAGCAATGAATGGACTAGTGTCAATACTACTGGGGGAGAATTACTGGCTCTTGGTTTGGGATGAGTGGAAGAGAATAAGGTTTGAGTATAATCAGGTATTGTCAGTTTTTCAGCATGAAGCATAGAAGCATAGATGAGCGAAGCGAATCTATGCGAGATAAATGATACAGTGTGATGAGTGATGGATCCGTCGAGTTCACATTAATAATAGAGCAAAGCGAACCATGCGAATCCAAACATATATTCGCTGGGAGAACAGAAGAAAATGAAGCATGATGGTTCTCACCACCAAACTTCAAAAATAGACGAGTCACCTACCAGCATACCATTAATGTATTTATTCTATTTACTTAGAGCCTTTTAATAATCCCATTTATCGAACGTATTAGCCTTTCTCACACTGACGCCATCTCTCCCAATCATCACCACATCGTCACCATCCATCCCCACCATCGGTCCATCCAATCTCTCGACCAAATGTGGAAAGTCGTATGTTTTGTTCAACTCCCTGCGCTCGTCCAAAGTTTGCTCCTCGTCCTGTTCGTTCAAGCCGTTTTCAAGTGAACGTAAGGCAATGAATATCGACAACGGAATGTAATTTGTCTGGAAAAGCCAAAGCGACATCATTGTCAACACCGGGAGCGGTGCGAGGAAACTCGCACAGATGTACGCCCTCTGGAGTGCCAATGTCCCCACCATGGTGAGCTGGAAAATCAACAACCCAAGGATTATACGCCGGAAAACTAGTGGCCATACCTTCCCCGTCAGGTGGGGTGGGTGCACACACGCGTACAACAACTGGTACTTGAATACAAAGAACCCCACGACAAAGTACACTAAGCCCGCGGTCAAGATCTTGCTCGACATCACCGAGTACACTATTGTGATGATGAAGATCAAAACTGGCTGGGGCAACTGCAAACCAAAGTTGAACACTGGGGGTTTGCACATTCTCAATTGGTCCCTCGGTGTCTTGCACCAGAACAAGCTGGCGAGGGGAAACCTGATCAAGTTGCCAAGAAGAAGTAACTTATAAGGAAATATCCCCAATCCTTGCAAGATAATCAAGTCCACATAAAAAAGCGACAAGTCTCTCAATGATTGTGCGAGCTGGGCTGCAATTTTTGTGGTTTCACTCAACAGGGCCGTTCCAAAGAGCGTAAAGACCAAGAAGAGATTGACAAATATATAGAAGAAGTTCTTGGATACCAGGGAAAGTTCTTCGTCGCTGTGCGACGTGAACCCTTGGCGCTTCGATATCCACACGTAAAAGAAAGGGACAATCATGTTCATGATGGTGAACAAATAAGTCGGGAGCAAGCCTGTGATGAGGGTGGCTGCCCACTTGTTTGCCTTCAAGAACTTCCCCAACTGTGGCCAAATGCGAGATATCGACTTGATGTTTAACAAATTCGCCAAGTACCCCACTGGGAGAACCAACAAGAGACTCGATACACCAATGACTGCAGTGACAATGGCAATACGGGCATTACGCTCTTTGCGTGTGAGAACAAGGTTGTCCCAGCGAATGTCATGGGGAGCCGGTGCGAGGTTGGTGATGAGGTGGTTCACCTTTGGGTCCAACACCGCCTGCGCAATCATCTGGGCCTGCGCCACGGACTTCATGGTGACAAAGGCAGTGGATGTGGCGGGGTATTCCTTTCTTCTGGCGCGTGTGATCTCGGCATCCACCGAGTCTAGTTTTTCAGTATAGTAGGAAATTGCATCTACTTTGGGGCCAAAGAGACCAAATAACCCTGTTTTTATTTGGGGACGACTGGCATGGAACCCGGGTGTTATTACCTCTGAGATCTGCTCAATTATGGACGGTGCAGATGGTGATACTGAGCGAGAGTACCCAGGCACAGCAGGTGACACTGAGCGAGAGTGACCAGGCTCATCTCTATTCTCAACTTGTCTTTCCCCATTCTCAACTTGTCTTTCGCTGATCCCATTCTCAACTTGTATTTCACTTTCTCCGTATTCTTGTCGTTCATTCTCTTGTCCTTCTTCATCTGGTCCGCTGTCCTTCACTCTATCTGTGTACCTTGCCATTGTAAAGTTTTCGCCCTCCCTCGGCTGCAAATTCGACGATAGCAAATCGTTTTTACTTATTATGCCACTCTTTGTGAGGTACTCCACCCAGTACACCTCCAATCTCCTTAGCAATTTCTTGCGGACCTTGAACAAGTTGTTCAAGTCATCCCACTCTTTGACGACGACGATTCTGTCCACCTGTCCGATATTAAGTTTATTGATGTGTCTCTTCAAGTCCTCCTCATCACGCAAGATTGGGGGCACGCCCGATATTTTGATGGTGCGGTCCGTGATTGAGTTTTGCCTGCCCAAGTACTCCTGGCGCATTTTGATGATCTTGTTTGTTTGTCTAAACAAGTAGAAGGTCACCACAAATGTGAAAACATAGGTGAAGACGGTGTATATCCACAAGAAACCCTTGAACGATTCCTTGTGGTGGGACACGGAATCCGAATCGTAATCGTCATCGGGGTAGTCCTGGTCCACACGCCCCGTGAACTTGTAGCGGATTGGGGATATGATGGTGATGGTGAATAGTAAGCACACACACAAGATGCGAATACACATTTTGAAAAAGCCGAGAAACACGACGGCGTCGAGCCCGGCGTAGTCAAGGATTTGGCGCTCGCTGATGCCGTACACCACGCTGATCCACCCAAAGAAGGAGCGCGAGGGTATACGCGGGAGTTTCTGCCGCAGCGATGAGTGGAGGTAGTTCATATTGGCATCGTTGAAGTTAGCAACATAGATCTTGGGGTACCGCACCCGTAGCACGGAAAAGGTCAAAAACGCGCTGCATCCGAGCACTAGTGCGATTATCGTTTGGTACAGCGCAACACGCGTGGTGTTTGGCCGGTAGGGGTCGGGAATGGCACTGGCACTGGCATGTAGTGTGGATGTCATGAGCGCAGCAATAAAAAAAAGAAGAGAAATGATCCAGAAACTCACAAATACACAAGATATCAACACAATAGGAAGAGGAGACGTACACTTGCACTTTGGGATAGATTGTGAAATAGTGGGAGTTAGTGGTGGGAGAATTAGTGGGAGAATTGGTGGGAGGATTCGTGGGAGAATTAGTAGTGGGAATAGTAGATAAACATTCTTATCTGCAGTACGATTAAACCGATAAGATCGGTGATACAAAAAAGAATGCGAAGATATGGGTGCAAAAAAAGTTCAGAAAAGCGATTTACAGTTTAGTTGACGTTGGCGTACTCTTTCCACTCTTTGCATGTGTAGGTCTCTTAAGATTATCAGAGTCTATAAAATAGAATTTTGCGGCCGCCTATTCATAATATATCATTACTATCTATACTGTCACTTTACTGTCTGTCACTTTGTCACTTTCCTGTCACTTACTCTAACTGACTATTACCATCACCACTGTCACTACTGTCACTGTCACCTCATTCTCACCTCATCGCCTTCTCACCCCATAGACGAGACTCTTACCTCAGCATTAGCTAATATTTCACGTGACCTTCTCGTCATATAGGGACGCAAAATTAAGTATGGATCTGTTTGAACAAACGGAAGGGATAAAGAATAACAAACTCGTTGCTTGCTGTAACAAAAAGGAATGCAAAGAAGAAATGTCAAGTGGAAACAATGAGTTTTGTGAATGAGTTATGGAGTTTATGAATTTTGAGTGAGTAGAGTGAAAGAATTGATGATGAAGACTGAATAGGTGATAAAGACTGAATAGGTGACTTTCTAAATGCTAGTAATGATAATTGAATAAATTGACTTTGATGACGCTTCAGGGATACGTGTAGATACACCCAAAGCGGAGGCTTGGATGACGGCTCGGTGTGGTTTGAGCACCCGGCAAAATATTGGAATCAACCACAAGATAAGCGTCATGCTTGCATGTAACATAAAACAACAACACTGCGTGATGACGACGCGAAAGAATTCACACGAAACCATAGTCGATAGGTGAAGACGAGAGAAGAAAAGAAAAGATGAAATGGAGATCAATAATATGATCAAGAATAGCCAACTTGCACAAAAGCGGAAATTCAAAGTAAGGGACTGCCGAAAAATGTAAAGAAAACATGTGAGGACGTGACAGCTAATGCTATCTTCCCGTCAAATCTTACCCCCCTTATCTATTCCCAAAGCCTCACTGCCCAAAACCACTGCCCATGTTCCCTCATGTATTCCGCCATTTACTCACCCTCACCCATTCCCCCATTTACTCTCCCCCACTACTCCCCCACATTTCTAAGACCAACCACCCCCACCTCTTCAATTACTCGATCATCCTTTCCTTTTTATGTAACTACCCTGACGTCTTCTCATGTAATAGAAGAGTGAGACTCGCACAAAGTCAAAAGGCTGAGCATGCCAGAACATGTAGTTTCCGATAAATGCAATGCTCGACCATGTGAGCTTATATCACGGTTATTCACCCGTTTAAGCACATGGCTAATCCGCCCGAACAAATGTCAATTTCCTTAGACTTGCCCTACTCCTTGTGTCTCTGTGTCGTCAACTTGCAACTCCCATGTAATTCAGGGCTGATAATTTTTTGATCCCGCCATGATCTCGTGTATTATTATTTGGACGGATTCGGGACTTGGATCTTGGCCTACTAGTCCCTTATTGAATTGTCAATTCCCAAGCACCTTTTCTTAACTAGTACTAAAAAAAATTAGCCAATTCCCGGTCTTAAGCACAGCAATTTAAAGCTCGTAGTTGTATACGTAGTTGTAGCGTAAGCCTAGTTGTAAGCGTAAGCTTACAACTACCTACTCTTACACCTAACAAATATCAACTAACAAATTATTACTTTACAAAACTTTACAACTTTACAACTTTACAACTTTACAACTTTACAACTTTACAACTTTACAACTTTACAACTTTACAACTTTACAACTTTACAACTTTACAACTTTGCAACTTTCAAAACTTTCAAAACGAGCTCACGCTCCGCTCATCTTCTGTTTCAAAAATTTTTGATCGCGTTGCAGTCGCGTTGATGTTGCACTTGATTTAAGATTTCGTTATAGCCTGAGCAATTTTGGTAGCAAAATATCACCCACCCTAAAGACAAATCTTTAGCTCACAAAAGGAGACGCGCAACGACGCATGTCTTCCGTTGGCTCGAGATTTGCAGCAGATTAAACTATTCCCATCGTAAGTACGTCCAGCCAGCCCAAACCAGCGCCCGGTCTCAGCCACCCATTATTTTTACCATTGACCCTGCCCAACCCTGGTCACAAACTCCTTGTCCTTAACGAGCACCAGTGATTAAGCTATCGGGGCAACACGCAAATTATTTTTTGCAACTTTGAAGGATATTTTGCGCATCCTTAATTAAACTTTCCGTGCATAACTTCCCTTTCAATGCTATACGAGATGATTCGACTATATCCACATAAACATAAAACTAGACCCACTTCCAAATAATAGCTCCAATCTGGCGGCGCTCCCGCTCATTGGGGTGCCTGCGTCTCCTAATCGGCCCGTGTTTATATTTCCTCATGCATCCTGTCTTGTTTGTGAGCAATTATTCACTGTGGGCTATTCTCTGTGGTACCATGTCTCACCTTCTATTTTGCCCATCTCTCTTTGTCCACTATTGTGTCCGCCATTTCACCACTATCTATCGTACATTGTTTGTTCTTGTTCTCTTCACACGTTCATGTTCATACTCTATTCCCTACGTTTTGTCCTGTTATTGTCATTACTCTAATCTCTATTTTCTCTATTTTCTCTACCCTATTTCTCTATTTTCTCCATTTTGTCCTGTACTCTATTTTGTCACATCTGCATTACTAAGACATTGTCCGTCGTGCCTCTGATTACCTCCATGTCTCACGATATTTCGCTCTTGCCATCCCAAAAATTTTTCTCCTGCACTATTTTACAGCTTCCCTACATTCTCGTCTCTATCTCTCGATCCGTTATCTATGAGCTCTATTGGGATCGTGCTTTGGCCGCAGCCTCGCCGCGGCCTCGCCGCGGCCTCTATGTTCTGGATTTGTGCCCGTTGTCATGTGAACATTGCATATCGACATAGCGATATTCGTTCTAGATGGAAATGCCCATGCAATCCCTTCGTACTGCGAAAAGCAAGCAATCATTACACTTCGTGCTGGTTTGAAGCAACCCAAGATTCTTCCGTGCAGGTTGAAGCAATTGGGAGCGAGTTTATTTGTGCATGCACATGAAGTGACTAGATACATTTTGTCCGTCGTCTGTTCTTAGACTCCTCAGTACTTTCACTAACTTTCAGTCCTCAGTACGTCACTCTCATTCCTGTACTTTTCAGTCCTCTCAGTACTTCTCAGTAATTTCAGTCTTCTCAGTAATTTCAATCTTCTCAGTAATTCGCTAATTTCGGTCCTCAGTTGACTTCTTCAATTCATTGTTCCTCTTTTGGCTCCACGTTCAGGTTTATCACTTCACCAACACTCGCTTCGCTCGTGTTGGTTCACTTCTCCTCCATATGATTTATAGTCTCCCAAATCTTGTCCAATTTCGAGTCCACATCCTCATTATGGCAATTCATATAGTTTATAAAAGAGGTCAACCGGTAGTCAATCTCTCGTCGAAAATCATTCATCTCTTTATGCAACTCCATCAACATGGCGTTCCCCTCTGTTTGCGATGCAATCAACTTCTCCAAAAGCTCCCGGTCCCCAAGTCCCTGCGAAAACTCCTTGGGGGGAAGTCCCTTCCCATAAGATGCATACCCCGGTATAAAGTGTGGCATCTCAGGCACACCCTCGCTGAGATACACACTCGGCTGCCGCTCGTACTTGTCCCCGAGTCGCGAACTCGGACCATGTGATGACGTCATCGGAACGCTTTGCGGGGGGACGTGTGGAACCTGTGGCGAGGGGCCTTGGAGCTGCGGCGACACTCCCGTCACCGCAGCCTGTCCGCTCTGCGGAGTTCCCTGGGTTCCCTGGCTGGCTGGCACCACCGGGGGGACTGACTGCATGATATTGGCCTGCAATTGCGCCGGCGGGGGGACTTGGAAGAGTGTTCTCTTGCGGTCGGAGCTGTCCTCCTCCTCCATCTTGCGCTTGGTCGACATGGGCCCAAAGCTCTGGGGCGGCACATGGACGAATTTGTGGCCCACGGGCGCGTACTTGCTACTCGGTATTATCATGCCGTGGGGAGTATCTACACGTGGATCTCTCGGGTCCACCCTGGGATCCACGCGCGGGTCCACGCGCGGGTCCACTCTCGTATTTCTATCAAACATTCCATGCAATTCTCCGGGGTGTCTTCTTTCCCGCTCGTTGCCAGCATTCTTCTTGCCAAGGTACTCGTTCAAGCGAACCAACAAATTCTCGTTTTCATTCAAGTTCATTTCGTTAAGTGCGTTAGGGTCGTTCAAGAGCTTTTTCTCGAGGTTGGACCGCAATGTCTTGAAGCGGTTGTTGATGGTTCTGGTTTGTATGATGCTGGACCCAAAGTGCTGGTTAAAGGCGTTGAGGACGAGCTCCCATGTTTTTATCGTGTTGCCCCGGGTGAAGAGGTCCTCGCGGTGTTTGTTGATGAGCTCAAGGAGGTAGTTGTCCGAGTTGTAGGTGAACTGGAAAATGCTCCGCTTGTTAGAGCGTGTGGACGGCTCATTGTAGGAAGACTGGCCCGTTTGCTCGTAGTCCTGGTCGGGGTCCACGTCCGCTGAATTTTTCAGGTCCGTGTCGGCGTGGTAGGGCCCAGGGTCCTTGCTCTGGCCCTCAGAGGGCTCCGCCAGACTGTGTTTTGGAGGTAGTGTGCCGGCGATCTGTTTTGTACCTTCATTCTCGTCCTCTGGTGGCATGTAGTGATAAGATGTGGTTCGTTACTTGCCTTTTGGTGGCGCATTGAAGCAGATATATCTATAATCTTTCCATATGCCCTCGCCGCATGGAGAATCAATTTTGAACCTTTCTAATTTAGGAACCTGGCCTTGAAAAATATCAGCAAAAAATACACGCACAGTGTCTAACTTGACTAATTTTTGCACAATCGACTTTGCTACCCTAAACTTCTCAATCGGTCTGATTTGAGTCCCTGCTTGATTCAAAACGCGTGCAAAAATCATGGCATCGAGATCATGCTCAATCTAAATCTTATAGCGGATCCCACGGAACAAAAAAAAACTTATTACTGTTCCATGCTCTCCAGCCAAATCTCCTCTCACCTCTCAAGATTCTAATGATGGCACAAAATCCGGGCATTTCCGAGCCATCCTCTTTTCCGGTTCAAGATCGTGGCCACAGGCTCATCCACCGACTAACATCTAGCCAGTACATTCTAATGCCACCCAAACACTGCCCAACCAACCACTTCATCCACTACCCCCAACTTCACTAACACTCCACTCCCACTGCCTATCAACCAAAGTCTATCTGCCAGCATATTCCGTTCATCAGCCGTATCTGGACGTGCCTTGCTCTCAATCCAGTAAAAAAGAAAACTTACACTTTAAGCTTTATTTCCTGCTGCATCTGTAGGATCCAGCTACCCCTTGGGGGTACCGCAGGAGGACTACGTGTCGGATGTTGGAACCGTCGAGTGTACAGCTAGACCATCGATCGCCTACATTCCGCTCGTCAGTCGTCAAAAGTGACCCAGTCCGGGCAAGACGTTCCTCCACGACCACGGGTTGTCCACATCCACGGGACCACGACCAGGGTGGGCCATTGCAACTCTCCGCCTGGCCAAAGCGTGTTTTGTTGGCCCGTCGTGTCTCTCGGGGTAAAGCGCACCGTTGACATCGTTTCGCTAAGGGTTGTTTATGATGTTGACAGGGTCGTATTGTCCACAAAGTGAAGAGAAACTGCATAGACTTGATGGCTCCAAATGGCTCCAAATCTGACACAAATCTTGCTTTTGCCCAGTGTCGCTATTCAACGCTGCAGTTTGTGTTCGTATCGGCTCTTGACAACCGCTCGTACGATCCCGCAGCTGCCCATGGAGCCTTTGTTGGAGTATGGCGGTTTTTTGGCGGCCCTATGAGGACAAGCAAGCAGCATCAAGTGCCCTTGGGGCCCGGCGGTTGTGTAGGCCACAGCGCCTGGTCTGCTGGGACATCTGTCTCGATGGATTGAGGGCGGAAATGTGCTTAGGTGAAGGAACAAAAATAATGTGGTCCAGATCTTTGGGAGAATTTGAAACGTTCCAGATCAGGACTCACAAAAGGGTGTAGATTAAGACGAACGAACGAACGAACGAACGAACGAACGAACGAACGAGCGAAGCGAGTGAGTGAGTGAGGAGTAAGAAGAAGGAAGAAAAATGGAAGAAAGGGGAATTGAAAATTGGGGATTGAGAAAGTTCTGAAGTTCTCAAGTTCTTGAGTTCTAAGTTCTAAAGTTCTTAGTCAAGGTGAGACAATATTAAGACAACAGATTACTACAGATTACAACAGATTACAGATTACAAACGACTACAACACATACAACAGATTAAGACATGGGGGCAGCCAAGGATGAATTGCGAGGCAAAATATGGCGGTGTATTTTGTAGGTTAACTTTGGGGCTATGCTTAACGTTAAATAATACAAGGAAACAACGCAAAGGTTTCAAAAGTTTAGCAGTTGCAAGGTTCACTAAGTTGAGACATGACAAATTTTTGGTACCCAAGCCTGTGCAAGCTTGTGCAAGCCTGCACGCGCAAACCAAAACGTGTTACTGTCTCGTCATCTTGTTGTGTAATTAGGCATTCTCGCTTAAGTCTTCGACGCGTCTGACAAAAAACGCTTCCATGCTTTCTATTTCCTACAATTACCCGAGAGTTGACACACTTGCTTTATGTGACAAAACGGATACCCACAGGTGACACACTTTCTTATTGTGCTCAACTTAAACGTTGAATCTTGAGTCTATTTAAATTGCAGTTTATCGCGATCTGCATACAGAAAAGTGCAATTTCAGAGATAGAGATGTGTGGTGTAGTGGTAGTGGTAGTAGTGGTAGTAGTAGTAGTGGTAGTAGTAGTAGTAGTAGTAGTAGTAGTGGTAGTAGATGTAGATATAGTTATGTATACAGTCAATACCGACCACTACTAACTGTATAAGCACTAGTAAAACTAGTCTACAATGCTCAAACTACAGCCTACAATTGCTTACAAAATCATACTCAAATTTACTAGACTATTGCACCACATTTACTATTTCATTGCACCACAATGCTTTAAACTTTCTGACACTTTTCGTAACAACTACATTCCATAGATCCGTTTACTATTGTCGAAAAGGTTCCATGTATGCCAGTGCTCGTTTGTATTGTTTTCTGTCTAGTTTGTTTTCAAATTCCCTGTACCGCTCTTGAATTTTTCTCTCTAGTATTTCTTCGTTTACTCTTTACTCTTCTTTCTTCATTCTTTCTTCTATTCTACTCATTTTACTATCATTTCTTTATCATTTCTCCATCATTTCTTCATATTTCTCTATAATTCTCTCTTATTTTTCTACCACTTTTCTATAATTCTCTATTTCTTCATCATTTTTTATAACTCTCATTTTTCTATCACTTTTCTATAATTCTCATTTTTCTATCACTTTTCTATAATTCTCATTTTTCTATCACGTTTCTGTAATTCTCATTTTTCTGTTTCATTCATTCTTCTTTTCATGTTCTCTCTTAGCGACGTCAAGTTCACCCTCGCGTGTCTCTTCTTCATCGTGGCGCTAATCTTCCATTATGCGTGGGTGGTGCGTTCGTGGCTCCTAGACCCGTACCAAGACCTCCAGTGGGTTGTATTGAAGTTTACTTCCTTCTTTGTAAACTTGGTCTTTGTGGGGTGGCTCTGGATCAAGGTATACCAGTTGATCTACCCTGAGCCTCCCAAGACAAAGAAAGATTAGAGAGAGAGAGAGAATATCAGAGAAGGGATATTAGAAAACGGGAATATTAGAGAAGGGGAGGATTAGAGAAGGGGGAAAAGACTGAATACAGAATGCATTCTGCATTCTGTATCTCATCAACTGCTTTCTGTCTTGTGTCAAAAATGTCAGACATTGTCTGTACACTGCTGTACTACACCTGACGACACTGGCCTACCACAAGAACTGAAAGCTTCAGATGACGCATGCAACAAGGATCGATCTCTGGTGCCTGCAGATGCAAGGGACTTGAATAGAAGTTATTGTAAAAAATAAGAGCAAACCGACCAACGACAACTTCCAATCACTTCCAATCAACTTCCATTCGAGCGTAGCGAGATTGGAAGTGATTGGAAGATTGATTGGAAGGGGGTGATGGATTGGAGTTGTTGGAGTAATTGAAGTGATTAGGTAGAAAAGAATAAGAATACTACAACCTAGGACAACCTAGGAAGTACAACCTGGGAAGAACTAGAGCTAGAATCACGAAGAGTTGAGACCTAAGTACTGGGACTCTTTTCTTGCAAAATCTTGTTTTATGATGGTGTCTTTTCAGTGTCTTTTGAGCGTCTTGAGTCTTTTCAGTCTCTTGAGTCTTTTCAGTGTCTTGTGAGATGGAGATGAGATGAGCATTTTTTATGTCTTGTTACGAATGTATTTATGAATAGATGTAGAAAATATGAACAAATAAATCCGGAATACAATCTGGTAGTCTGGTTTTGTTTACTAGTTCATGTGTAATCAGTATCTACCATAATTAGTCTACAACAATTGCACTTGAGCAATTGAGCACAATTTCGCTTCGCTCAATTGTTCGCTCAATTGTTCGCTCAATTCGCTCAACTGTTTTTATGTCCTACATCTACACCAAACGCTTCATTGACAAACAAGTACGAAAGCTCGGGACCCCCCTCCACCTTTCCGACGAAATACAAGCCCTCATTGCCGATGAACCCAGTCTTTCCGCGGGGCAACTCAACAAGATCATCGCACGCGTGAATCAAAAGACCAAGCGTCACAATGCCAATGTGTTTGGTCTGCAAGTAACCAACAACATGGTCCAGCAAATCCTCAAGGTGGAGGCGCACAAGTTGGAGAAGGTCAGTGACCAGCTCCTCAAGGTAAACACCATCCTTGCGCCGCTCTTGGTGCCGGATTTCCACGAGTTGCAGCACTTGTCGCACCGCGACAGAATCACTCAATTGGGCGAATTGATTCGCGAGTTGCCGGAATCAAAACTACTCATAGTGGACCTGGCAGACCTGCTTGCAGACAGCGACGTCGCGCGTGTCTTGTTGGAAAACGCCTCGAGGGAAGCTGATCTTTTGTTGCAGTACGACCACATCAAAGGGGAGTTGGGACAGGTACACAAGAAATTGGAGTACAACATAGAAAAGCTTGAGTATGTCAGGGAACTTTCGGGGACCTTGCGGGCCACGTTCGGGCTCCATGAACGTGAGGCTGATAGTGATGTGGAGGGAGAGGTGGACATGGAGGAGGTGCAGATGAATATCTCGGGGAGTGCTTTGGTGGAGGAGATTAATAGGTTTAGGGTGTTGGTGGAAAAGATTGATTTTGATTCGAAGGGGGAGAGTTTGAGGGAGGTTATATTTGAGCAATGAGCGAAGCGGATTGTTCAAATGTGAGAGCCCACAATTGAGCGAAGAACTTTGAACAATGAGCGGAGCGAGTTGTTCAAATGAAGGACAACTTGATATAAAGATATGAAGGACGTCTTGATATGAAGGATATCTTGTGAAGCACAGCATGATACGAATAAGGGGCATTGACCGATCCACCTTAGAACAATTCACTTGCTTATTATTTAAATGATTGAAGGATGACGAGGGCCCACAATTTGCTGTGCTCAATTGCGACATCGACCAATCCACTTTGAATAGCGAAGCGAATTGTTCTGAATAGCGAATCGAACGGTTCCAATGACTGAGGGACAACTTGATATGAAGGACAGCTCGATATACCAAAAACAATTTGACAATCGAGGGACAGCTTGATATGAGCATTGACCGATCCAGCTTTGAACAATGAGCGAAGTGAATTGTTCACATGACGAAGGACGACTTGAGAGCCCACAATTGAGCGGAGCCGCCATTGTGAGCACTGGTCAGTTCAACAATAGTGCAGCGAATTGTCAAATGAAGAAGTACAATTTCTTATGACGAAATATGACTTATGTGATGAAGGACTTCTCTATATGACGGAGTGAAACTTGGTATACGAAGGGCACCTTGATGTACGAAGGAAAACTTAATATGACTTCACTCAAGCATTGACCAACCACCTTTAAACAACTCTTCTCATTGTTCAATATCTGAAAAACACTCGATATGACTATTCTTAGAACTTTTCGAGGACCGCTTATCAAAGTTCGCTTCACTAATGTCAAGACAACTTGAGAACAATTCACCTGCTTACCCGAGACAAGATATTGTTATTTTAATATGCACTGTCTACCTTTGAATGTCGCTTCATTACATCGGGAATCAAGCATGCCACTATTGACGATAAAGGTTCTTTTCAACTGAAGAAAAATGGCATTCATGCTCTCTCAGCCCTTCTCCAATCTCTCCCTCGTCCAAAAAAACCTCTCCCACAATTTCGCTGCGCAATTGTGGTCGGCATTGAACATGCTCCATGCAGACAAAATTACCTCAACAAATTGTTATTTAAAGATGACTTTCCATCACACTGACCTTCTAGCAGGTCGTTTCGCTGGACGAACAAACCTAATTACATACAATTACACGACGTGAAAAATTGGCTTCGTAAATTTTTCGAAAATCATCTCATCACGAACTCCACATACTCTGCTTTTCAGTCAAATATTCTCAGTCACTGGTACTTCACTTATCACTCAATGTCACCTCACTCATCACAGACTTCAAACTCGCTTCGCTCGTTCACCTTCACTCACATTTACATAAGTCATCGAGTTCAGAACTCGCTTCGCTCGTACTTCTACATCTCCGAACAACTAAACCTTATATTCTATAGACTAAACTGTTTAATCGAACAAACCCATACCCATGTCGTCGTCAGACTCCTCCTTCTCCTCCTCCTTCTCCTCAGCAGCCTCCTCAGCGGCAGCACCAGAAGAAGCAGCACCGGAAGAAGCAGCAGCAGCACCACCGGTTGGGACAGAAGCCAACTTGGTGTTACCCTCGGCGATCAACTCCTCGACGGACTTGCCCTCCAAGTCGGACAACAAGGTGGAGATTCTGGAAGCCTCAGCCTCAACACCGACGGAAGCCAAGAGGGAGGTGATGTCCTCAGCAGATGGGGAGGTGTTACCACCCTGGACCAACAACAAGTAAGCAGCTAAGTATTTCATTTTAGTTGAATAGAATAATCACTTTTAAGCTAATAGGCAGACTATCCTTTGATTAACAAGAAAAGATCCAAAAACTTTTTCAACCTCTACTTTTCACCACCCGCGAACGAAAAAAAGCAGTCACACACAATTTCCCTTTTCGGAGCGCGGCCCTCGAAATCCAAAAGTCGTGTGTGTGCACAATGAATCCGCACCAAAAAATCGCACTTTAGCGCGGCGTGGTGGGAGTGAGTCCTGCACATTAGCTTTTTGTCGCTAAGTTCACGCGGTGCCAGCGAAAGTTCCACCGCGCGCTCGCTAGAGCGCACGCTAATTTTCCCGCTACGTTGTGGTGCTGCGAAAAATACCCACGCAAAAATTCAACTCCATTTTTTTCCTACACACAAGTGGAAAATCTCCAACCAGATTGGATTTTTCATTTTCAAAAAAAATTTTCGCATAGATTTAAATTTTTTTTAACCTCAGTTTTCCAACGTATCCAACACATCAATATGGCTGAAACTAGTAAGTACAACAACACGGCAACAACCATAAAGTGCTCATAGGAGTAAGGCCAAAGAGAGAAGATGTTTAGTCATTCCGAGTGTTCACTGTTCATACACTGTCATACTGTCATACCGTCTACACCGTCGATGTACTGTCGATGACTGTCGATGTCAAAGTGCACCAACGAAGACGAAGGCTTTTGAGATGACCGTCTACAACTTTATCTGCTCCTAGGTTCTCTGCTCCCAGGTTGTTCAACCCATCACATACTAACATTATAGCTGACAGAAAGAAGAGAGTTTTCAAGACCTTCTCCTACAAGGGTGTCGACTTGAAGGACTTGGTTGAGATGTCCACCGAGGACTTCACCAAGTTGTGCGGTGCCAGAGTTAGAAGAAGATTCTCCAGAGGTTTGGGTAACAAGCCAATGGGTTTGATGAAGAAGTTGAGAGCCGCTAAGTTGGCTGCTGGCCCTAACGAGAAGCCAGCTGTTGTCAAGACCCACTTGAGAAACATGATTGTTGTTCCAGAGATGATTGGTGCTGTTGTCGGTGTCTACAACGGTAAGGTCTTCAACACTGTTGAGATCAAGCCAGAGATGGTTGGATTCTACTTGGGTGAGTTCTCCATCACTTACTCTCCAGTCAAACACGGTAGATCCGGTAACGCTTCTTCCAGATTCATGCCATTGAGATAAGTAAAAGGTTTACTGTCTTATAAATATGCAATTGTAACTTAATGGTTTAGTCAAAATCGATAATGGATGTAGGATCGAGCGAAAACAATCAAGCGAAGCGAGATTGTTGAGTGAGTAGACAACAAAGTAGAGTTCTCTAGGATGCTTAAGTGAGCAGAGCTATACTAATTTGGTTAGTATAGTAGACAACAAAGTAGAGTTCTCTAGAAGAGCAGAGCTATACTAATTTGGTTAATACACGATTTTCAACAGATCCATGTCAGAAGATTGATGTCACAATATGTTCACAATGTTTTCGCAATATCGCAATATATCTTTTCGCATGATATTGTGATAAGATTTACCATGATTACTAGGTTATTAGTGATCGATCATTGACTGAATTGTAAATATATCTTTTGATGCTGTTTTGATGCTCTTCTGATGCTCTTCTGATGCTCTTCTCTAGGTGATATAAAAACAAGTCATCATTCAAGACTCATTAAGAACTCCGGTAAATTTAACTTAACACCTCCTTAGTTCAAATCATCCTCCATTGCTTGGATTCTTCTATTCTTTTCTTAGCGCGGTGAAAAATTTCCCTTTTAGTCTCTAATGACTAATAAGACCATCGATCCTGCCAAAGAGATCGCGTATGGTGCGATCTCAGGCATGTTTGGCAAGTTGGTGGAGTTCCCCTTCGACACCATCAAGGTCCGGCTTCAATCCAGCAACCATGTTCTGACCACCGAGATGATTCG
This sequence comes from Kodamaea kakaduensis, assembly GCA_030558435.1. Taxonomy (NCBI): domain Eukaryota; kingdom Fungi; phylum Ascomycota; class Pichiomycetes; order Serinales; family Debaryomycetaceae; genus Kodamaea; species Kodamaea kakaduensis. The sequence goes on from JAJMSN010000009.1 coordinate 60,241, forward strand.
CAAAACCTACACCAACGAAGGCATTGTCAACGGTTTCTACAAAGGTTTGAAGACCCCGCTAGTCGGAGCATGTATGGAGACTGCCGTTCTCTTTTCGAGTTTTGAGTGGTCCAGCGCCCAATTCATCAACCACATCACGGCTCCAAACGGTACCAAGTACAACGAAGATACGCTCCCGCTCTGGTGCAAGTGTGCCTCTGGAGCTTTTGCTGGGTTTGCAGCGTCCTTTGTGTTGACCCCCGTGGAATTGATCAAGTGCCAGCTCCAGGTGGTGAACATGTCGCAGTCCCGCAACGACAGCTATGTGTCTGTATTTCGCAGCATTATACAAAAGGAGGGATTCACGGGCCTCTGGAAAGGCTTATCGAGTACTCTTTTGAGAGAAGTTATCGGCACGTCCATCTGGTTTGGAACCTTTGAGTACGTGAGCTCCTACTTTAAGAAAAACGTGGGATGGCAGGAGGATGTGCAACTACTCATAAGTGGGGCAACTGCGGGGGTAGCCTTCAACTTCACCATGTTTCCAGTGGATACCATCAAGTCAAATATCCAGACACACGATGTTTTGCAGGGCAAGGGGAGCTCGAGTATCTTGTCTGTGGCAAAGCGCCTAGTGATGAAGGGGGGAATTTCAAGTTTGTATAGTGGGTTGACAATTACTTTGTTGAGGTGTGCTCCTGCAAACGCCTTGATATTTTATGTGTATGAGTTTTTGAAGAGGGAGTTTTAATCACAACTGAGCGAGCAACTGAGCGAACAACTTCGCTTCGCTCAGTTGTGAGATTCTACGTGAGAACGGCGAAAGGTTGTGAGATGGTTGAACGAGTGAAAGGTTGTGAGTGGTGAACTGATAAGAATCAGCGAAGACACTCTTCTCACTAACTGAGAAGAATGATTCTGAAGTGACCTGACATTCTGGAAGAACCACTTAGAATGAATTCAACCAGTTTATAGACATAGACTTTGGGTATTTAAGAAATAGGTAATATACTAATTAGTGATGAAAATGTATCGAAGTGGAATTTGCAGCCAAGGCTTCGTCGTCATATTCTTAGATGTTCAGGAAGATTCGGTTTCGCACGTTCTTATCACGTTGTTGTCACGTTCCTCACGTTCTTCTCACTTTCTTCTTACTTTCTCACATTCTACAATTAAATACAGCCTCTTAATATTCCTAAAATTTGTAAAAATTGTAGAAAAATTATAAACCTTACCATATAAATCATCAGTGCTCGTAAGCTTTTATCCCTCCTCTCTAAAACCACTTTGCTGCCAGTTTCACATCATCAACATTCAAAAAGTCCGACTTCAACTCAAACAAATCAGATAAATGCGACTTGACCAAGTTCACTGGCCACGTGATATCACCCCAGATTCTTGTTTTCAACCCATACTTGTGGGCCGTATCGAGCACCTCTTGGATCTTTTCCTTCTGCTCGTCACTAAACTCTCTAGTCTTGGAACGAGCATAGTCATCGTCTCCCAAAATCTGGTGGAGCGAAGTACTTGCAACCCTACTATACTTGCTGATATCTTCCAAAACCTCTTTCGATGTCCCGTCCTTGAACTTGTCCAAGGCCCCGTCCAAGAAAAAGTACACTCTTTCCTCTGCATGCACCAAATCCACTGGGAGATTTCCAGTGATGGTGACAACCACTGGTCCCGGAACATATTTATCTTCCTTTGTATCATAGTAAGCAAGGAACCCGTTATCGATCAAATCCTTGTACAATGGCTTGATTGCATTGTAGGTTGCCTCAGGGTCTGTCTTAAAGTCCATCCAAAAGTAGAGCGGGTCTTCCGGCAGGTTGTAGAAGATACTGTACTTGTCGTGGTTTTCAGTGGATGCGCCATTGTAAAGCGAAGGGTTGGCAAACTTGAGGAACTGCAGAATTGGGTTCAAGTACAAGTTGTAGAGCGTGTTGATGGGTTTCAAAAAGACTTCATTGTGGCCCACATAAACCTCGTCACTCTTGAAGTGAAGCGTTTCTTTGGACTCGATGTTGGACCTGTGGGTAGTTCTGGTGACGGTTCTCTCGAGCTTGTGGCCCTCGGGGAAGAACCAGACATCGCTCTCGATACTCTGGCAGCCAGCGCCTAAGGCATCGAAAAACGGCTCGTGTCTCCAGTAGTCATTGTGGGAGTGCAACGGTTTCACGTATACATCGCGGGTGAGCGATTCGATGGTGTGGGAAAACGGAAGAAGGGGCGTGTGGCCTTGGCCATTGTAGTCGTATATGGAAAGCCCTTGTTGAGAGGGTTTGAAGATGCTAATCATGAGCAATAAAAGTTGTAAATATTACGTCATGAACGTGGGCAAAACAATAATGTTCCAGGACTTATAAATTTGTCCTGGTAATAGCGGCGTAGATAATTAACTTCTGAGAATCTGATAGAGTCGGAATCTGCTAGTCAATGCGAATGACTGATTGTATTTGCAGAATTATGCCAACTTATATACTCCTAGATACTTTCTAAATACTTTCTACTTTCTATATACTTTCTACTTCTGATCTACGCAACAGCCCCTTGACGTCGTCAGTTTCACGGTAGGGGTGGTCTAGCCTGATTCCGCGTTCGATGACGTCTTTAGTCAACTGTGCTTTCATTGTAATAACCTTGGTTTTGCAATTATTTATAAACATCCATTGTTCTCCAGGATTTATACTACTAGACCACAAATTTTGTACCTTTCACATTTTACCGCAGAGAAGTAACGGTAGTGAGGTGAAGGTGGAGGGGGAGAGGTGGAGTGAGGGGGAGAGGTGGAATGAGGTAGAAATGAAGTATAAATGAAGTATAAATGAAGTATAAATGAAGTATAAATGAAGTACAAATGAAGTACAAATGGAAGTACAATGAAGTCAAATGAAAGAACTAGAATTGAAAGTAGAAATGAAATGAGAAATGAAAGTAGAAATGAAAGTATAAGTAGAACTAAACAGTGAGAAAGTAGAAAGAGAGAGAAAAGGAAGAACCGAAAGTACGAATTAGGGAACCGACTACCAGTTTGAATATTTTTATTTGCTTGCAAACTCGCTACGCTCGTTTGCTCGTTTGCTCGCATCTACACCTTCTCATTTCCTGTACATTTCTCAATTACTTCTTCTCCTTCATCTTCAAGACCTTAAAGATCTCCACCAACTTGACACTTCCCGTCAACAACTCCTCTTTAAAGTAGAACAAAAACGCTGCTGTTGAGATACTCTGCAACAACTTGACCGTCAATCCACCGTACAAGCCCTCCAAGCCCTCTTCCTTGATAATCTTTTTGATTTCCTGCACCATGGACAAGTCCTTTTCACCATCCACCTTCTCCAACTTTTTCTTCTTGACGTGCATTCTGGACTTCAAGGTGATGTACGGGTACGTCAAGCTCGTGGCGATCAACTTACCGAAAGCACCAATAAAGAAGGCGTTCACTGCGGTGAAGGAACCCTTGCCCTTGTTTGCGACAATGATGTTTTTGATCTGCTCGAAAATGGTGTACTGGATAATGGGGTTGGCCACAAGCACCAAGGCAGGCAAAACTCCAGCAAACAAGGTGCCCACACCGTCGTTCTCAACAATGTCCACAATTGCCCTGAATGTGTTCATCTGCTTGCCCTCCTTCTTCTGCGTCATGGTTCTGGTGTTGGCGACCCAGAACGGATTCGAACCCACGCACGTAATCGACCCAGCGATCGCTCCTGTGATGATGGACTGCAACGTCGACAAGCCCTTCTTCTTCCCGGCCACGTTGTTAGCCCTGTGGAAGACATTCGAGGTCAACTCGTAGAAATAATAATAAATAAAGTTGGTGAGCGTGATACCGTACAACGCGCTCTCAAGTCCAGAGTACAACCCAAGAGGACCCTTGGTCTTGATAATCTCCTGCGCAGCAATATAGGTGGACGACTTGCGGATCGCAGCAACAATCTTGTTCTGGGTCACAGGACTCAACGATCCCTGCGGCTCCTTCAACTCCTGCTGGATCTCCTGCTCCTTCTCTTCCTTCTTTTTCTTGGTGGTTTGTGCAAGCGTGGACAATGTCACCAAGGGATAGGTGACAATCATCGCAAGGGCGCCTCCGCCGGCACCAGCAATGGCATGAGCAAGTTCTTCCACGTCAGCCATGATGTTGAAAGTAGTGTGTTTTGTAAAATAAACCGACCCAAACAAGCCAAATGCAAATAAATCAACGAACCAAATCAACCGCGGTTGAATTTCACATGTATTCTAATTTGTTTGTGGGGTCGCGTGGAAAAAGTGGAACGGCTAAATGGCACATAAATGGCACATAGATGCCATTTACAGCCAAAGCTCAAATCACCTGATGCAACGGTCAATGAGGTGACGCGAGACAATTGAGCGAAACAATTGAGCGACACAATTGAGCGCAGCGAAATTGTGAGCAAATGAATGAAGTGGATTTATGGATTAAAATAAGTGGATATGGATTAAATGAAGTAAGTGATTTATGGATTATGAAGTGGATTTATGGATCTGTATGTGAATTTAGCACACAACTCTAATTCTCTTGTTATTCTGACATCTCTACTCTTACATCTGTTGTATCTCTCTTATTCTTCCCTTATTCTTCTCTTTCTTGCCTATTTCTTCTTTTTTATCTCGTGTTTTCCTTCTTTTGGCTACTTCTTCTTGTATTGTCGTTCACCCACCTTCCCTTATCTTTCCATCCTTCCATCCTTCAAAATCTTTCCATATCTTTAATATCTTCAATATCTTCATCTTTCCACCCTTTATCATTCCACCTTTTATCTTTCCATATCTTCCCATCTAATATCTTCAATATCTTTCCATATCTTCATTATCTTTCTATCTAATATCTTTCCATCTTCAATATCTTTCCATATCTTCAATATCTTCGACATCTTCCTTCTAATATCTTTCCATCTTCAATATCTAAAATCGATCACGTTTTCTTTTTTCATCATGTCTGTTGAAACCAGAGGCTCGCTCTTCACCAAACTCGGGATCTTTGGGTGCGTGGCCATCGCATGCACCATCGTCGGTAAGCGCCACATTGCGGCCACTAAGGAGAAGAGACACAAGTTGGAAAGTGACTCGTCCGTCGACTCCGAGGGCAACGAGTTCGATTACAAAGTCACCCAGCCAGGCATGCCGCTTCAGTCGTCAAATGAATACGTGAGGGAGTCAAAGTACCAGGGTAGTGGCGCATCCTATTCCAGTAGAAGACCGGGAGACCGTTTGTCCATGTTTGCGGTTTTCGATAAAGGATACGAACCTCCAAAGAAGGACTAGTAGAAGGAGACTAGACTAGGAAGACTAGACAGATGGGCAGACTATACTAGAGACTAGACTGACTAGAGAAGACTAGAGACTGACTAGAGAGAGACCAACGACTTACTAGAAAGTTCTACTAGAGTTCTACTGATTTTCGGAAAGTTCACAGAACCTACACTATTGCACTCATCTTGTCTTCCTATATCAACAGAATTTGTACAAGACAGGAACTTGCCTGTCCACCTCGGTGTCTTCCACCTGCCGTCCACTTTACAGATGTCCTTCTCCATTCCTCATTATCATTACTGTACATATCACTCCTCAATCAACTCATTGAATGCAATCTCGTAGATCAAGTTGGACTTTATAAACTTCTCCAAGCACCAGCCACACAAAAAGTTATCGTGCAATTCCTGCAAGATTAATATTATATTGGACTTGATCTGGTCGTCTTGGTTAAACAAGTTGAGTAACAAAAGCTCAATGCCCTTGTTCTTGTCAAATATCGTGATATTGCCCCCGTGGAGCGAGGAAGACTGCATCAGCGTCGATGAATTTGGCGGTATCAAGTACGTGATGAGCAAGAAAATCTCGAGCGACTTGCCGCTAATCAAGTACTTCAATATATTGAACCAAATCTCCCGCTCATTCACCCGCGATACAGGGTTGTTTATCGGCGAGCTCGTCGTCACACTCATGCTCTGGAGCTGGTACTGCAAGTCCATCATCAAGTTCAACTCGTTCGCGAGGTTGGGCAAAAGCAAGTTGTACACCAACTTGCCCTCGTAAATCATGTCCTGGAACTTGTTGGATACCAGCTGGTAGCACGACACCTCCAAAAGCTTGTTGGTGTCCAGCGACCAGTAGTACCCAATCCCCTCCATCAACAAGGTGAGGTCCTTGGCCTTGGGGGATAAACTACTGTTAAAGTTTTTTGAACTGAGGAGGATTCGTATGATTTCATTGAGGTGGCGTCTGAAAATCAACTGTATGGTGGTCAAGTCGTCGTTGTAATTAAAGAGGGACATCTGGAGGTTGGACAAGAACTTGGCATCCTCAGAAATGATGGAATTTTTGTAGGTGTCGTACCCGGCGCTCGGCGTCGGGTTCAGGTACTCGCTCAGCAAGAACAACTCGTTGGCATCCAAGTCGTACAAGATATCCCACAACTTATCGTGGTTCTTGAAGAATGGATTGATTGTACCAGCAATGTAGGACTCGCACTCTTCCAAGAGGTCTATCTTGGACACATCGATAATGGGGAACAAGTTGTAGTGTGTAAACAACCCGCTCAAAATACCTCCGCCCGTTATGATCTTGAGGAGAAGAAGCACGTGGTCTATGATGTGCCCTGACGAGTTCTCGTAGCTCAAGAAAATGATCTTTTTCCCCGTGAGCACAGCGTTGATCAACGTGATGATGGGCGGCGTCGCCTGTCCGTAGATTGTCAACTCGTTATTCTTGTACGACGCGGTGCTCCCGTCGATCGTTGTCAGCGACAACTTGGCATTCAATATATTGATCAAGTTCTGTTTGAAATTGAGGTCGGTGGGATTGAGGTAGTCGCCCACAGTGTCGGGGAGTGTAATCATGGGGATCTTTATGGGGATCTTCATCTTGTCAAGCGACACCACAGAGTTGTAGCTCAAGTCCTTCCGTATAAACAAGTCTTCGTTCGGGGTGTTGTTCTTGGTGACACCGAGAATCTTGTTGCGGAACTCTTCATCGTAGTAAATCTTCTCGGTGATGGGGAGGTCCAATATCGACGTCACCAAAAGCTTCTTTATTATGTGCATGTTCAAGGGGGGACCCTCCACTATGCTAAAGTTCTTGACATTGATGGCCTGGTACAATTCCTGCAACCCGGACAAGTCATCATCTTTAAAGTACTTGTCTAGGCATATGAGAAGAAGGGGCTTGAAGCTCTTGAAATATGGCAATTTAGTCACAATTGAAAGCGACTTGATGATGGACCCTCGCTTAAAGTTGGTGTCTTTCACATTGTTCACCAATGTGTAGAGAAAGTACGGCTCGTGCTCACACGTTTTGCTATTGAACACATATTGAAACTCCCCCGTCGACAGGTTGCGGTGCAAGAGGAAAAGCGTAAAGTCTTCCTCTCGCTTGTGTATCTGGTCGGGGAGCATGAGCTCGGGGAGAAAGGGGAGGTTCTTCGATCCGGGGATGGAGGTGGGATACAGGTGCCCTAGCGTGGGGCCCTTATCAATGTGGAATTCGGCCGTGAGGATATATTCAACGTTCTTCATTTTGGTATTGATTCTAGTTGGTGGTAGCCTGTGAACGTGGCCTGTGAACGTGGCCTGTGCAGTGGTGGATTATCAGCTTGGTGAAACGGTCTATTAGTGTCTATGAACACCTGTGATCCTGTCGGTCTCCCACCGTAATTCCAAAATTTTTTGGTTTTTCTGGCGGTACGCTGGTACGGTCCTTGGCCTGGATGTATCGCTGCGAAATCACCTTAGATCGCTCAACTATCACCGATCTCTGGTTAACGGTGTATCTGAGCCTAATTTTTCTGCCCGTTTTTTTTATTTCCATGCCGTAGACAATAGGCGCTGCGGTACGGATGTGAAAAACGCGTCCCAAACGAGGAAAACTGCCGCCTCGAAATCTCACCGGACCTCGTCGTCAATTATCTACGCTACACTCGTACACTTCCGCTCCCCTCCTCGCCCATACGTCGACGTGGATGGGTGGATACAGCCGTAAATGAAAAAGAAACTTCCAAACGCAACTAAACGAGGACCAACAGGGACAAAAACCAAGGCGCGACAATTTGCTTTGTTAGCCTTTGTTAGGATCCTTGTTCGTTGTCACTTGTCTACCCACATTTGTCGTACCCACATTTGTCTTACCCACATTTGTCTGTCATTCCGCAGTCCCCAGTCCCCACTGGTGTCATGTCACTTCCACTGTCTCCTGTCTTCCTAGCCCATCTTCCTTATATACTTTCTGTCATCTCATTCAAACTCTCTACGGCATTGTCTGCAAACCTTGCGCAGGGCGAGTATTTACGAGGTGAACGCAGTGTTTTTTATAGATATCGTATTTAGTCCTTAGTCACACAGTTGCTACTTCATCACCACTCCGAAAAGGTCTTGACAGTCAGCTGAAACGACCGGGGAATGTTGTGTGCATATAGTCCGTGCATGCCAATTACATTTCCATTAAAATATGTTGAAATGTGCTGAAATTCTACAGAAATCCAAAATTCCGCTCCAGATCCAATCCGAGATATGAAACACCTCTCTATTGATACTGTCACTGCACAGTTTCTTATGTAAAATATGTAAAACATGTGAATGATCCAACATTCTTGCTACAACTCTATCAAAAAACTTCACACATTACCCCAACCACTACTCTCCCACTACTCTTAACAAGCTATTAGCCCATTTCAAAACTTTAACCAGTCAACTTTTTGTTTTCTCCAGTCATCATTCTCATTCTCTATTGTCAAATTTTCCATTGTCATCCATCTTGCCAACTTTTACTCTTCCTACTACTCTTATAACTTCTCTTCACTTCTCTTCACTTCTCTTCATTTCTCCAATTTCTCCAACTTCTCCAACTTCTCCAACTTCTCCAAATTCTCCAAACTTCCCTCCACTTCTCTTCACTTCTCTCATCCGTCCAATCTACACTTTCATACAATTATTTTACACTATTAATACACTATGAGTCAATAAAGTAGTCAGTCATCTCCTGGTCCAACTCCTCAACTGTCTTTTTCTTGACAGGCTTCTTCTTTTGCGGCTTGGGCTTCTGGGCGACCTTCTGCGCTGGCTTGCCAGCCTTGGGCTTCTGGGCCTTGATCTGCTTCTTGGCAACAGCAATCTTTTGGTTGACAACTGGGTTGGCAACAATTCTCGACAGCAACGACTTTTTGCTGGGGTCAATCACCAACTCCAACCTCAACTTGGACTGACCACCGTCAATTGGCGCGCCATTGTACTTGTCAACAGCAAGGGCAGCAGACTTGTGCGTCTTAAAGTTGATGGTGGCATCTCCCTTGAACTGACCCTTCTCATTATAGTTCAACACAATGTTGGACACACCGCCAACCTGCGATTGAAAAAATTCCTGTAAATTTGTTAGTTATTGATTATAGTGGTCATCAAGAGATACAAATGCAACTGGTTGAAACACCCGTATCTATTGAGAATACTATCGAATGGGTCGGACTCTAGTATCGGTCGATGGTGACTGCAAAAAAACAACAATTGACAACACTCGCATTTCACAATGACAGAATGTCATTGTAAATATTACTGTGAATGTTTGGTAGACGGGTGGTGATCTAATGGAAACTAAGCAATAATCAGCAATACTTAGACGTCCTCCACATAAATTTCCATTAGCAAGTGAAAGTTCACTTGTGAGTTCTCAAGAAAGTTGCCAGACATGCCTTGCATGCCTAGACACCTAGACAGACATACTTCCCTAGGCCTTTCCCGCTACCTAACTTAATAGGTCTCGTTAAACTATCCACCACTTTCTGAGACGAGATGCTGCTGTACAATGTCTCTGAAAGTCAACGTCTAAAGAAGTCTAACGTCTAAAAGTCGACGTTAGAAAGTCAACGTCTAAGTCGACGTTAGAAAGTCAACGTCTAAGTCGACGTTAGAAAGTCAACGTCTAAAAGTCAACATCTAAAAGTCAACATCTAAAAGAACGTCTAAAAGAAAACGTCTATTCAACGTCTTAAAGTCAACGTCTTAAAGTCAACGTCTTAAAGTCAACGTCTTAAAGTCAACGTCTAAAAGTCAACATCTAAAAGAACGTCTAAAAGTCAAGGTCTAGAAGTCACGTCTTTAAAAAGTCAACGTCTTTAGAAAGTCAACGTCTTTAGAAAGTCAACGTCTAGAAGTCACGTCTTAGAGTCAGTGTCTTAAAGTCAATGTCTGTCAACGTCTAAAAGTCACGTCCTTTAAAACGTCACGTCCTTTAAAAAGTCACGTCCTTTAAAAAGTCACGTCCTTTAAAAAGTCAACATCTAAACATCAAGTCAACGTCTCGAGTCATATAGAACGCGTTCTTTTTCGTTATCTTCTTTCCGTTGTCTTCGTTGTCTTCGTAGTTCCATTCACCGATACTAGAGATAGAGTCTCGCTCTGAACGCGTTTACCAAACTTTCGTTCAGTAGTACTCAACTACTGCTAATAAATTAGCCAACCCATTCCGAATAGACACGACCAGCGTGCGTAGCTATTCCAAACATACCTTAATTTGATCTTGCTTCAAGTCTCTGGGCAAGTTGTGAACCACCACCTTAGTGGCGGCCGACAAGTCGAGAGCGTTGGCAGCCTTCTTTGCCTGGTTCAACACTCTCTGTGCAGCAGCAGCATTCTGCACCTTCTTGAAGGAAACGATTGGTTTCTTGGGGTTGGTTCCGCCAACCTTCTTTCCAACCTTCTTTGGGGCCTTGGCGCCGCCAACCTTCTTTTGCTTTCTCGTGGAGGAGATGATTTCGTCTAAGGATCTGTCTAAAGATGACATGCTGATTAGTGGCGTAAAAATTCAATGGACGTGGAAATAAACAAATGGTCACGGTAGTGTGTGTACCAGGGCGTGTATGCACCAGGGCGTGCAAACACCAAAGACGTGTGTAGACGTGTGTGTACCAAAAGAAAAGCGTGCACGTCCAAAGTGTTAGTGTGGACCAATCGTGCACGTACCAAGTCGTGCATGAGCCACTGTAAGAGTCAATGGTATTGTGTTCGTGGTGCAAAAAGCGGATCGACGGGCCGTTTAGCGGCGATGTTCGTAATGAGGCTCGTAATTGAAACACAAGAAAAGTGGCTCTTCAACTCGTAATTCACCGTCATCTAAAAAAAGAACATGTGCACGTGAAGGTCCAAGAGGTGGGGGTATCGGTAGTGGGGGAAGTTAGATCGTACGAGTTGGGGGGTCTGTAGTCACGTCAAGCAAGTTTGAGGTAAAGGATTCATGGTGATGCTCAAGTTTCTCAAGTAAGTAGTATCTCAAGTAAGTAGTAGCTCAAGTATCATTTCAAGTATTGTAGTGATGATCAGCCACAGATAAGAATCTGGTGACTCGGGTTTATAACCAATTTTGACGAAAGAGGAAAGAAGGCCGCAGACGTCATGAGAGACCTTGGACCTTGGTACTTTTTTCAGTAGCAGGCCTGCTAGATAGCGGAACCAACGGAGGAGAGCAACTCGCCCTGCCTATTCTATACACTATTCTATATATTCAATATATTCTATAGTATGATTTGGTGCAATTCCCGAGAAGTGGAGATCCATTTTGTTACCAGCTTAGGATCGTACGGTGGAGAAATGACAAAACCCCCAAATACGATTGGCAAGCACCACCGAAGCAAGCGAACGAGACTTATAACGAGACTTTTATACAATGTAGACATACTATGGGAGATGTCAGCCAAGATTAAATCGCAGGGGCATGGGAATCGCCTCGGTCTCCTCGCTTGTAGTCCGCCAATCAAGACATGATTTTATTGCTTTTGGTCTTGGGTTGCACAAAAGTGAATTTCATAATCCGTGCACCGATTGCAACATTGTTACACTCGAGCGTACGGCATTTATGGGGCTTACGAGATAAGTGATAAGACTAGACAGTGGGACAAGGTGAGGAGATGGAGAGGATGGAGAGGAGATGGGAAATGGAGATGATGAGTAAGTGGAGATGATGGGGAAGAGTAGATGAAGAGGAAGAGAACGACGATTGGGAAATGAACTGTTATGCAACCGCGGAGAACAGAGGAGAATCCCAGGCTTCCCAGTTTGTTATCTCCACTGTGGATATTTTTTATTCGGCAATCCGAGCGCATCTCTTTGTGGTGATTGACATTTTTTTAATTTGCACATTTCGCAAATTTAGAGAAGTTGTTTTCATCCTTCTTCTAACTTTCTTCTTGGAAGACATAGATAATAGCTGACCACAGATCGTAGCAACAGCAGACCATAGCAACAGCAGACCATAGCAATAGCAGGCAATATCGACCACAGCAGATAATATCCACCATAGAGAAGAAGTAGTGACCAACCCTTTGTGAGAAACAAACTTTACTAAACTTTCGACGATCGAGCCCTGAAGCATGTTCTTTTTAGGAATTGAAGAAAAATGGCCCCGACTCCAGGCGGGCACCGAGTCTGGGGTGTTCAAGCTCTTGACCAACTTGATTTACTGCAAAGACTTTTTTGCACGCCAAGCACGATTTCTCAAGCCCACATTGTTCCCTGCTGTTTCTGTGATCCAGAACATCACCAACAAGAGCAGTTTGTTCCCCAAGCTCTGTGCTGCCGACGACTTGGACCTTTCGTTCAACGGGCAGCATGACCAGATTGAGTTTTTCAATTTCGAGCCACGGTACCAGAGCGACAAGTACGACAAGTACGAACGCTACGAGAAGCACGAGTTCCACGAGATGCCGTCCAGAACACAGGCCATCCCCATAAACAACGTTTTCGAGCCCAAGGTGGACTATGACTTCAACACTGTGTTCCAACCCGAACAAAACTTTATGCTGCCTGTCCAGTATTTCCCCCAGGATACGTACTCACACTACTACTTGAACATGATGGGGATGCAGCACCCTGAATCGGTGCAGCCACCCGTTTTTAACGATTTTGCGGGGCTGTTGGAGAATAATACACTTCTCTCGCAGTCTGTTTCGTCCTCTGTGGAGTCCAACATTTCCCCGCTCGACGAGGAGTTCTTCAAGAAGTTATCGAGCGAGGAGTTCAAGTTTGAGCCGGTGTACGAGTCGCAGCCGAAAAAGAGAAAGTTTAACTCGATGTCGTCGAATGAGCTGTCAAGCGACGAATTTGGTAATTCGTCGTTCCGCATGGACAAGTTTGACAACAACAAGTTTGACAACAACAAGTTTGACAACAAGTTTGACAAGTTTGAAAAGTTTGACAACTTCGACAACAGCAAGTCTGACAACCTCGAAAAACTTGAAAGAAAGATTGAAATCAAGAGGGAACCGTCGATGAAGATGAAGAGACCCAAGATTGAGGAGACTCCCCGTAAACAGCTGGGAGAGATGCAGTTTGAGTGTCCGCACTGCGACGCCAGCTTCAAGGTGAAGGGATACTTGAGCCGCCACTTGAAGAAACACAACTCTGCCAAGGCCTTTTCGTGCCCGTTCTACGAGGAGCCCTCTGGGCTGAAGGCGGGATCCAAGTGCCATCCCACGGGGGGGTTCTCGAGAAGAGACACATTCAAGACGCACTTGAAGGCATTGCATTTCATCTATCCCCCAGGAACTAAATCCAGCGAGAGAAATAGCATCAGTGGAAGGTGCGCTGGGTGTTTTCTGTACTTTGAGTCGAACGCCCAGTGGTTGGAGAAACACATTGAGACGGGCGAGTGCACGGGAACAGTCCAGTGTAAGAAGGCAAGTAGTTGAAGCTTTTTTTGCATATCTGTGGTTTTAACTACGCCCCTTTGCATAGGTGACTGTGTCCCTCATTTTAGTTCTTGATCCGAATCCTGGTGGTTTGATAGCACGAGTGCGAGTAAGTAATAAGAAACACGAGAGTGTGGTAATAAGAAACGTAAGAACACGTACATAGTCGTAGTCTGTCGTCCTGTCATACCACAGATGAGCTCATCTGTGTAGGTCGTAATCCAGGTGCAAAGTAAGTGGTAGGTCAGTAGTAACAGTAGTGACAGTATCAGTAGTATCAATAGTGTCAGTATCAGCAGTAACAGTAGTAGTAACAGTAGTAGTGTCAGTATCAGTAGTAGTGGCAGTAGTAGTAGTGACAGTAGTAGTATTGATAGTATCATAAGGTATCAGTAGGTATCAGTAGTAGTGACAGTATTAATATCAGTATCAGTATCAGTAGGTATCAGTAGTAGTGACAGTAATAGTATCAGTATCAGTATTAGTGTTAGTATCAGTCAGTGTTAGTATCAGCAGTATCAGCAGCAGAGTAGAATCAAGCGGTATTAGTTCACCCTGAGCTTGATGGTTGATTGAGGTTAGCTAATAGTGAGTGGTTGCCAGTGAGTAGTTACCAGTGAGTGGTTACCAGAGTTACCAGTTAGTGGTTGTCTAGTAGTGATCACTACTGAGCAACGGAAGACGTTTTTATTCCTTCTTTTCTTCCTTGCATTGTTCATTCCATTGGGTGCAAAATCGGCTTAGTTGTGCTATATTTATTCATCCAAACATGAACATGGAGATAACATGGATCAATATCATAACATAAGACCATAACAAGACCATAACACAACATCATCATAACACAAGATGAGGATGTGGGCATACTTATATTTCATATTTTTAGGCTGTGCCAAATTTATTGCGATGCCGCTCCCATGCTAATAATATGTCATGGAAGGGCGTTTTCGATGCCGATCGGATCACAAGTGAAACGTGGTTGTGAACGGGTCCCACCAAGGTACTTGTTCCGCATTCTCCGTGTGTACAAAAAGAAAAGACAGCCTTGTAGTAAATGGCTCTTTCCAAATGCAGACACGATGGAGCAATTAAACACTGGCAGGCACAAGGCACATCGCAGATAGAAGAAACACAAGAACCAAAGATGGGGAGGATATGGGGAGGATATGGGGATGAAACATGGAGGGGATTGATGGAGCACATTCTCAGCCCCATATCAACGCTCCAAACACCCGAGTCGGATCGCAGATCCAACCGAAACAGCTGAAATGGTTACGGCCGATAAGAGGTTATTGCACACGTTAGTGCACACTGTCACGTTATTGCACACTGTCACGTTGTTGCACTGCGACCGTGACCACATGTTGTATTCTGTTTTTGAGTATTTCGTGCCGTGGGATTGAATGGATGCAAATGGCCGCGAAATCGGTGCGAGTTGCCCAACAGGCCAAAAAATACAGGAACGACGCTCGTATAGAAGGTAAAGTAAAGGAAGACAGAGTGAAGACAGCAAGTAGATGAGAAGTGGACGTAGAAGACGTAAAAGTAGAAGTAAAAGTGGAAGTAAAAGCAGAAGTAAAAGTAGACATAAAACAAACGTAAGTAGACGTAAAGACATAAAAGTAGACGTGAAGACGTAAAAGTAGACATAAAAGTAGACGTAAAAGTAGACGCAAAAGTGAATAGTAAAAGTAAACAGTAAAGAAGACGTAAAAGTAAACAGTAAAGTAAACAGCAAAGTAGACGTAAAAGCAGACGCAAGACAAGTAGACGTAAAAGTAGAAGTATGACAAAGCAAAAATAGTGAACATTGAATGGGGTGCCCAGATTGGTCAGAAACGATCCATGTACCATATTCACAGATAACTAATAGCCAATACGCTACGGAGATCAATCATCATGGGTGAGCAAGGGTGAGCAATACTCATTTCAGATTCTGTCAAAGTAAAGGGGTAATTGGGGGTAGAAATATGTAAGGTGAGATGATGCAAAAAATAAGTCTGCAAATAGTCTGCATGGGTTATGAAGGACCGAACCAGGAGGAAAGTTAGTCGGATTGGTAGGCTGGTTAGCCAAAATCGTGCTGCTGTAACATCTATAATTACTATTGAAAGTGGTGATTGTGTCATGTCTACTGGAAGTTTGAGTACTCTTTATTCTCAATCTCTATTCTCTTGAATCTCTTCTCTTAATTGTCTATTCTCTTAATTGTCTATTCTCTTAATTGTCTATTCTCTAATTGTCTATTCTCTAATTGTCTTTTCTCATTCATCTTAATTGTGTCTTCCCCTTAATACTTTTTTGACTCTTGATCTCTTCCTATTCCGTTCCAATCTTTCTGTACCACTTATTTCTTGCTATGTCAATAAATAGCCGATCAAAAACATATCACAATAACAACCGACAAGGTTAACCGGTCTCCTTGGAATATCATTGGATGAGGGTGAAATACGTCTTAATTTGTCGGATGAAAAGGTAAGCAAGTTGGAAAGTTAGGAAGTAAGTAAAAAGTAAAGCAGTGGGTTATAAGTATAGGAAGGCTAGCTGGTGATGATTAAAAGAATACTGTAAAGCAGTAAGGTAGAAGAAGATCAAAGCTAGTAAAGCTATAGAAGCTGTGAATCTAGTAAAACTAAAAGTAGTTCTCTTTGTAGAACTGACAAAGTTGCACCATGAAATATTTTATCCTCGTTCCCTAAGCGAGATCTATACGACAGTCAATGAATATGAAAAGAAGATCAATGTGTAGTAATGAGAGATTTACAAGTATATTAGTATTCAGACTGTATGAGTACTCAGAGTATTCAGTACTCAGAGTATCAGAACAGAGTAAGATTATTTGAACGTCAATTACTCGACAATTGCATCGTCTTTTTATTGTTCGATAATTGTGATTTTTGTCGCCTCATTTTCAGTCTGTGGAATTTCATCGCAATTGTCACACCTTCTCATTTTCACTTCACTCCCACACGTTCCCTTCACAAGTTCTCATTTTCACGTTCTCACACCACCTTCTGTTTCATTGCAAGCATAGTTTACTGTGCAAAGTTTTACTGTAGTTTCACTGTGCAAAGTTTTACTGGAGTTTCACTGTACAAATAGTTCCACTGAACAGTTACACTGACAGTTTCACTTTAACAAGCCTCTATCTACGTCTCCTCAGGCCAGATCTATCATGAGCCTTTGCGTTGTCAAAAGTGCTCCAAACGATGAAACTATCTCAGCATACAGTGAACTGTCAGCATAACCAACGCAAGTAGCTATGTCAACTGCCAAAGTAGTTATCGCAACAGGATCAGCGTGTGTTTTTTGCTGCAATAATACACAAATGAACCATTTCGTAATCACAACAAAAACAAACAAAGTTATACTTTTCCACTTGCTCCTTCTTTTGGCTCCTTCTTTCACTGAACCTTCTTTTGGCTCTTCTTTACTTTCCTAACTTTCCTTCTTTACTTTCTTACTTTCCTTCTTTCTTCTTTACTTCTTTACCAGACATCCCCTTCGTTCTATTGTGTAATCCGGTGTGAGCTTAACTCAATTTCTGCCGGTTAGCCGTGGTGTGTTACTGGCTACTGTTACTGGCTGACGAGACGAGCGCGGCGAACATAAAGAGAGTAGAATCCTACGTAGAATCTCGAGGTAATCGGGCACATTCCTGGCTGTCAGTCCGCAAATACTCACCTCTTACACCAAATGTCTCGGTTAATTTGAGTAAATATAGAAGGCGCACAGGGGAAAAAAAAAGGAAAAATTGTACGAAAAAAAACAAACAGCCAGCACTTCATCAGCATCACAACGAGGATCGTACCCTGCACCCGGAGTTCAGACCAGCCTTCAGACATTGCTGTCCTATATCATTGATTGGAATCGTCATAGGGTGAAAAAACACTCCTGTGGGTCAATCAGAAGACTAGGCTAAACGAGGTTGACGACGAGATAAAACGACAGATAAAACGTCAGGTAAAACAGGGTGGAAGAGGTACCAGTTTCAAGTATTAAAACCACACACTAGTAGAACTACAGCCAGTCGCCATTTAGCCCATCCAGTCACCATTTAGCCCATGTACGACGAAGAAAAGGGAGACGCTTACCAAAGCGACTATCCCAACTCCCACTACCTTTCGAACCTCAACAACCTCAACAAAACCAACCAGTCAATATACCTCAACAGACTCCCCACGCTCGGGGAGATCTTGGCCAACAAGACCAAATCACCCGTGGACTTGTTCACCTTCTACCAGTTTATGCGAGATGTGGAAAACAAGGTGGACTACCTCGACTTCTGGTTCGATCTCATCAACCACCTCAACTTGTGCAAACACTACATACGAGGGTTGCGAGAGTCGATCCAGCGGCAGTCCCAGCTCTCCTCGGAGCAGCACGCCAAGCACACCTCGATGCCTGACTCGGAAAAGTCCAAACACAAGTCACTCTCGCTGTCGATATTGCTCGACTTGATTGTGAACGACAACATCCTCGAAGACAACGACCTGAATAGACTCTCGCAGTTCCTCCGTGGAGACATCAATCTCGAGCACCTCGACCCCAAGCTCAAGGACTTGATTGACCACTACCACCTGGAGGAGCTGGAGGACAATAGAAACCTGCTGATTGTAAATAAGTACATGCTGAACCCATCCACAACCCCAGCAGCAAACTTCCCCACAGAGTCGCCCAGAATACCACTGTATGAAAAAAGGGTCTCGTCCACACAGCACTTGTTGGACGACGAAGGTCCCGACGCCAACAGGTCGCAGGGGTACCCGCAGGGATACCAGGCGGACCAAAACAAAAACCCATTTAATGCCCAGAGAAACTCTGTCATAACGCCCTCGTTATTGGAGAAGTTGATACGCGACTCCCCGGGCGCACACAGCTCGTTTATAACGCGCGACAACCTCAAGGAGTCGTCGCACAACTTGCTTCTCAAGTACTTTGTAGAAGACTCAGAAAAGAACCTCAACCTTCCCCCGGACCTCAACACATACATCATCAAATCGATTGAGATGGACGGGAGGGACGACCCAGACGTGTTCAACAATGTCAAGGTGTACATTTTCTCGAAGATTGAAAATGAGCACCTCCCCAAGTTCCTCAACTTTATGGCCATTAGAAACATCAACCACTCCAACATGGTGCGCATCATGGTGGGCTTCTTCTTTTTGTTCATCTCGTTTTGGGTGGGCTTCATCCTCATCTTTTTGAACTACAAGAAGCACACGCGAGCGGTGGTGGTGGTGCCGTTCTTCTTTGCATTCTACTTGCTCGTCTCCTCGATATACCTCATAGACCCAGTGCTAGTGTGGATAGGGTTCCTGGAGGCGTTTCTGAAGGATAAACGCGTGGAGTCATCGAACCGACGTTCGCTAATACGCATAAGAGAACACTTTATACACAAGTTGCTAGTCAAGAGGTCACTATGGGTCTTGTTCTTGATTCTAATACTAACCGCAATATTCACAGTAATCTTTAGCTTGGTTCCAGGCCATAGATTGTGATTTAGTTCTTGGATAGATTTTAATGCACTTTAATGGGAACAGTCGACAATCGAGCGAAGCGAGATTGTCGAGTAGGTCAATCGAGCGAAGCGAGATTGACAAGTAGAAGCTGGACAATTAGCGGAGCTAATTGTCCAGAGTAGGCCAATCGATTGTCAAGTAGAAGATGTACGATGAGGACGATGTACGATGAGTGTAGAAATTATCAAGTATTGATGAGCGAAGAAATTGTAGAGGCAGACAATTGAGCGAAGGAATTGTTAGATAGGCCAATCGAAGACAAAGAAGCGATTAGAAGGTTTGACAATTTCGCTTCGCTCATTGTCAAACCCAATCAAAAAGATGTCCAAAATTGCACCTTTTCGTCACTTTTAGCCGGTCGTCTAATGATTACCTTTCGAGGACATTTTAGGCAATTTTAAAACTTAATACCTACAGTATGGATTCACATATATAGACCACTAGGACCACTTCATTATCTATACACGTTCATCTGTGAGCTTTATCAATGTGTGAAGTCATGTGTAAAGTCACGTGAGAAATCAAGTCATAAAAATTTTCAAAATGTGTACAGGACAAGATGAAGAGATGTAGATGTCAGATCGACCTCATAGAGCATCTGTCCATTGACACATCGTTGGTCATCTTTCTTTATTGATATATTGATCATCTTTCTTCACAATCTTTCTTGATCACCTTCTTGATCACTTTCTTGATCACTTTCTTGATCATCCTCATTAATCACTTTCTTGATCATCCTCATTGATCACTTCCTTGATCACTTTCCTGATTACTTTTGATCACCTTAACCCTTTCGATCATATTCATTAATGAAGTTGATTAATGAAGTTGATCGATGTACATCTGCCACCTCTACAATAGCACTCGCTTCGCTCGTGGCTCTTCTACAATCGCTAGCACTCGCTTCGCTCGGCTAGCTCAGTCTTGTCTCAAGATTACGTGTATAGAACGATATGTAGAATACAGAAGACTCCCAGAACTATCATATCTAGTTCTCACCGAACAAAGCCTGTCTCTTCTCCTCAACCCTCTGGGCTCTTCTCTCTCTAGCAGCTCTGTTCTTCTTTCTTCTGGCGTCAGCCTCGTCCTTAAGGGCCTTCTCACGCAAAGCCTCAGCCTTGGCCTGGATAATGTGCTCAACCAAAGATCTCTTGTGCTTGAAAGTATTACCCTTGGCAGACTTGTACAAGTTGTGGTACAAGTGCTTGTCAATCTTGCCAGCGTTTCTGTACTTGGCGAGCAATCTTCTCAAGACTCTCAATCTTCTCATCCACAAAACCTGGGATGGCATACGAGCATCCTTGGTACCCTTTCTCTTACCGTAACCCATGTGTCTACCAGCTCTCTTGGACTCCAACAAAGCTCTGGCTCTGGATCTGGAGTGCACAGTGTTTGGCTTCTTCACAATGGTACCGTTCTTGTACAACTCTCTGATGGCCTCACGGGAGTTGGCAGAGGCAATCTCGGTGGTCTCGTTAGGGTCCAACCAGATCTTTCTCTTACCAACACCAACAACACTGGCAGCGAGTCTCTTCTGAGTTCTAAGGTTAGCCCTATTGATGTTAGTATGTGTTAAGGGATCCATGTTGAAGCTGTTTACAGCTGAGTTTACTGCTTCCAGCAGCCCAGTGAACAGTCTTGAGTGACAGTCTTGATTATTTCTCAACGCCCTGATTAATTCTCAACAGTCTTGAGTATCAACACTTCATTCTCTTCTTATGGCAGCCGTGGGTATACCAGCTGATGATTGACCGTACGTGGCCGACGGTACTTACATTTTCGATATGAGTTGAGTGTAAAAAAAGAAGAAGGAAAAGAATTTTTAAAACCTTGGGGAAAAATTTCAGTAGGAAAAATTTTCCGTGTGGCAAAACGCGACATTTTTCGCACGAATGTAGGGGCAAATCGCCCGTTGCTTGCAAGATCACGCGACATTTGCCCCTAAAAAAACCATAGTGCGAGCGACATGCCGACGTCCTGCAGAAAAACAGGATCGCTAGGGCTGGAGCCCCTTTGTATCACGTGCCGCATGTCTCATCTCTTATCGAAAAATTCGCGATGAGGTTGGAAAAAGCACAATATGGGGAAGTCATTGAGATCGAAGCCCAAGTTGAGAGCCAAGAGCGTGAAGAGGAAGGGGGAGTTTGCGGAGTTTGTGGACCTGAGAAACAAGCGTCTTTCTGAAAAGGGAGCTGAAAACTTGAAGAAACAGAAAGAGGAGGCCGTGGCCAAGAAGAAGGAGATGATTGAAAATGGCGAGATGGAGAAGGAGGAGGAGAAGCCAAAGGAGGAAAAGAAGGTGAGTACTTCGGGATGGAGAGGCTCGCACAGACTGCAGTTCAAGAAGAAGCAGAAGAAGAAGAATAGAACGACTAGATTCTAATCCGAACAATCGAGCGAAGCGAGATTGTTTGGATAGACGTAATCGAGATTGTTGAGATTCGAACAATCGAGTGAAGCGAGATTGTTTGGATAGGCGGTTGAGATTACTTGAGACCCGAACAATCGAGCGAGATCATTTGGATATGCGTAATCGAGATTGAGAGATTCGAATATTCGAGTGAGAAAGAGATTTGAATAGATTTGAGACAAGTTTTAATGGCAGCAAAGAGATTGTTGGATGGGCGGTTAGTAATCGAGATGCTTGATAATGAGGATCGAACAATCGAAAATCGAAAATCGAATGGAGTAACGTTGATAAGGTCGCAGTCAAGGATTATTATCTAGCGAGGATTATTGATTGAGACTTGATGAGCAAGAACAGAAGCTGTCTTCTCAATTAGGTAACGAGATCTGAGATCTGCCCAATGTGAACGATCAACCAGTGAATAGACTCAACCGATCACAAAATGGAACGGAAGGACGTATGGGAAGACTCAACTAATAATTGGAATTACTTCCGTATCAGAATATTGAAGAGCATGATTGCACCAATTTTTTTTGCATTGTACAATAGCATAATACACGTTGATTTTATGGGACAGGAGTAACGAGAGTTGTTGTAGTGAGCTGTAGATGAGATGTTGGGGTGTGTTGGGGTATGTTGATGCGTGTTGTGTTGATGAGTGCTTAATCAGTGATTATTGATGGTGGATTGGGAGGTCAATTCTCAATTCTTCAATTCCTCAATTCTTCAATTCTTCAATTCTTCAATTCTTCAATTCTTCAAGTCTTCAAGTCTTGAAGTCTTCAAATCTTTCAATTCCTCCCAATCCACCATGGTGGATTGGGGAGAATCGAGAATTAAGAATCGAGAATTAAGAATCGAGAATTAAGAATCGAGAATTAAGAATCGAGAATTAAGAATTGAGAATTGAATTGTAACTGTTCTTTGTGTAATGCCAATTGTGGACCAGATCACGTCATGATTTTGTGTTGCGCCCATCCAGGGAACAAGGGTCTTTGTGGTTGACTAGCTTTTGGCTAATTTCAAAATATTAGCTCATGGTTTAGCAAATAGTTGCAACAAAACTGTTAATCGCCTGTTATTGGCTGTTGTAGTCTGTATTCCACGTATTATAGTTAATCGAGTATAACGCATGGTTTGTCTCGCCTCTAGAATCCTCAAGACCCAATTGGTATCTTATTGTTTCAACTGTTGCATTGTCTCGATTAACGTTGCATAAGACCACCTGATCCCGGTAATAGGACCACTTGGTGAGAGAAGCACTGGAGTGGTTATCGAAGACATATGTCGAAGAACACTTACAACAACTTATAATTTATAACAACTTATGACAACACTTATAACAACACTTATAACATTGATCAGACATTATGGATTGTGAAGTAATTTTGGTCAACACTTTTTGATAATCCACAAACTGTTACTCTGTTTTGATCGATGACAGCTGTCTTCCGGAATTTCGATCATTAACGCCGTACACCTAGCTCCGAATGTGTTTTGAACGATGATTAACGCTGTAATGTACCTGATCGAACGATAACTCAGCCTTAAAGGTAAAATACAGGATGCAGCTGGACAAGGGTAGCCTGTAGGGATTTGCCCACCAAATCCTCGTTAGTGGACGTTGGGACAAACAATGCACTGGAATCCACCGAGTCCGTCAAAGTACACCCCTTGCCTTTTGAACGTTAGCGAATTATAGCAGCGCTCAAAATAGCTCCAGCTGAAATTCTCCTGAAATTCACCCCTCTTTGTACAGAGTACATTCGCTTAGGCTCGAAATTGAGCATAGATAGATGAGCGAGCATAGATGAGCGAGCACAGATGAGCGTAGCGAATCTGTGCGAAGAGAATCTAGGCGGAGCGAATCTATGCGAAGAGTAGGATAAAAAGTGTACTAAATTTTGTAGTGCTACAGAAGTATTACAAGAAGTATTACAAGAAGTAATAAGAAGTGGAAGTATAAGAAGTGGAAGTATAAGAAGTGGAAGTATAAGAAGTGGAAGTATAAGAAGTACAAGTGATACGAAGTAATAAGGTAAAGAAATAGAAGTAATAAGTAGTAATCTGGAGTAATCCGAAGTAATAAGTAATAAGTAAAAGTAGAAGAAGTAGAAGTAATAAGAAGTAATAAGTAGTACTTTCAGTAAAAGTACAAAGAACCATCGTTTTCTCTTTGCACCGTTATCACATGCTGATCAGTGCATGTACTATTCCTTTCTTGATATCTTAAGATATCTTAGCATGAATAAACCCTCTACTCACTTCCCTCCTTGGGTTGCTCTTATCTTGACGTAATTTTGTGTCTTCGCTAACGTCAAGGGTATTGTTCTCAAACTTTGAAACCGTTATGAGACCACCGAACCGATCGAAGGGGTCTCGATCATTCCAGGGGACATCCAGGGAAGCTCTATCCCAATCTAGATTATTTTCGTCTAGCGCCTTGAAGTTGCAACAGCTCGTAAAAAAACTGTCATTGCCAACCCTGCACAATTAGGCTAACCGTCACATTGGGTGGGCCGGGGTGAGAATTTGCATTTGAATTACAAACACTTGAATTAGACTACGAACAATAGTGCTATAAAATTCAGACACAAGCATTATGGCCTATTCCCATAATATTCGGGCCATGCAGAAAAGTACCACTGTGCGTGTTAAAACCAACACAATACCTTAATGATATGCTTTTATCACACAACACGTATGTACACAATACTTTAATTAGGCATATCAGGACAGTTGATTGTTGTATGTTGTATGTTCATGTTTATATTTTTCTCTATATGTAAGTTAATTTCAAGCTAATGAGTTGGTGTTTTCTGTTCATGTCTAAGTTGGGTTTCTTGTTAATGTCTAAGTTGGGTTTCTTGTTAATGTCTAAGTTAGTGTTGTTAGTGTTTTTGTTGATGTTTTTTAATGTTTATGTTGTCTACTGTTAGTTTTGGATGGCTTTTCTATTAAAAGTTTGAGTAAGCTTTGAGAGAACTGAAAAGTTTGAGCAAAAGATAAAGAAACCTTATATTAACTTTGGTGTGAGTGTGCTAGTTACTTTGCTAAACCTTGATGGAGGAATATTTTGGCTTTTGAATTAAACTCTCCTTCTATGTGCGGCATCTTGAACAAAGATCAGGAGAGTATGCATCTAAAAAATTACGACAGGGGCAATCAGTGATGTCTTGACACTTCTACACAACGGGTCTACAATCCAACTTCCCACTATTTCCTCTTTTTATGGAACATTTCCGTGTATAGAAACTTCATTTACAATATTCATATACTATATTCATATACAATTTTCATATACAATATTCATATACTATATCATACAATACCATATACAATATCATACAATACCATATACAATATTCACTGTTGGGGGGCTCGTTGTCCTTAAGACCGATTATTTTGCACAACTTAGTAAGGACATGCACAAACTCATCATAACCGCGGTATTGGAGGCGCCAAATACACCTTTAGAGCCGTTAGTGGAAGGTATACGCAGGAAGAGGGAATGTACACAAAGTTTGGCATAAAGAAGGATCAAACAGATTTGTGGGGAAAAGAAACGACGGACCGATTCTAGTCCCTTGTAAGGTTGGTTCAGTAAGGTCTTTTTCGGCTTATTCAGCAAGGTCTTTTTCGGTATTATTAGTACTTTCGCACATAGATTGGGTTGGAATGCTAACGGAGAATGTCTGACTCCCCATTATGTGAAGCTAATTATAGCCATGTTTTGTATACTTTGATCTTTCCGTCAGATGAAAGTGGAACGACAAGCCCAAGATTCTCCAAACTTTTGTGCAGCATCTTTTTTGCACCCAAAGCATATGCACTATATGCGAGGCAGGGCTGCACATATCATTCCTAGAAACTATCTCCTATTAGCAAGGTAGATACGAGAATGTGGGTGGACACGGAGACCGTATGCAGAAAATGCAGTCGAGAAATTCAGGAGCTACTTTAAACGAAGGGTTGCAGCCCAAACAAGGTTGGATGAGGACAAAAGGGTTGAAGGGTGTCAATTGCCGTACAATCTCCGGAAATGTTGGATGTCTAGAAGCAAAAGAAAAGTGCGTCGCGAAAGGATCTAGATGGTGTATGCTGGGTGTACCAGTTGCATACAACCTGGAATGTGCAGCCCATCCGTCGGCGTTGGGTTGTTCCAGAATAAACTTGTGATCCAGATTCAAACTACGGGGCCCTTCCCGACATCGATCCGACCCCGACCCGGCGGCGATCCGGTTCTCTGGTCATTTATATTCCTGTCAAATGCTTTTGTATCAACTTTGGGGTCAACCAAAATGCCCGGATTTACAACGAAAAGTAGTAGTAAAAAGTGAAAAGTTGGTGAGAAAGTATATGAAGATTAAAAGTATGAAAAAGTATGAAAAGTATATGAAAAGTATATGAAAAGTTTATGAGTAATCTGAAAAGTGATCAGCAGATCACTTTCTATCTTCATTTCCTTTCCTGCAATTCTCATTTCCTAATCGACTTTTCCGTTGTTCTTTATCTTACCGATCTAATCGTATTTCGCTATCATTTTGCATCCACCAAAATCTTGATTAAAAATGAACCAGATTTAGTTAACAGGCATACTATCTAACCATCATCGTTATTCAAATATTTACATTCATTCATCTTTACATTTACTATCTTTAATCATTCATCTTTAATCATCACTTTGTTTAATCATTAACATCTTTACATTTACTATCTTTAATCATTCATCTTTAATCATTCATCTTTAATCATTCATCTTTAATCATTCATCTTTAATCATTCATCTTTAATCATTCATCTTTAATCATTCATCTTTAATCATTCATCTTTAATCATTACTATCTTAATCATTACTATCTTTAATCATTACTATCTTTACTTTACTATCTTTAATCATTACTATCTCTAATTTACTATCTTTAATCATTTATCTTTACATTATCTTTACATCATCTATCTAACTCTTCAGATCATTTTCATTCAACTCTTACTTCATCTACTTCTTCATTCCCACCAAGTACTCCTCAAATCCCTCCTTCTCCAACTTGTCGGCCTTGCCCAAAACCTCCTTCTCCATTGAGGCCATGTACGCAGCCATCTTCTCCAAGTACTCTCCTTTGAAAGCTCCCACGATTCTCACAGCCAACAACGCAGCATTGGTACTGTTGTTGATGGCGACAGTCGCAACGGGAATCCCTCTGGGCATCTGCACAATCGAGTGCAACGAGTCCACACCATCGAGCACAGACCCCTTCACTGGCACACCAATCACTGGCAATGGGGTCGCAGCAGCAACCATCCCCGGAAGGTGCGCAGCACCTCCGGCTCCAGCAATAATACACTTGAGTCCACGCTGGTGGGCCTCCATGGCGTACTGGTTCATTCTGTGGGGCGTTCTGTGCGCAGAAACAATCGTGAGCTCAAACGGTATCTCAAACTGCTGGAGAATACGTGCGGCAGCAGACATCACAGGTAAGTCAGAGTCCGAGCCCATAATAATACCAACAAGCGCTTTTTCCTTGGTTTCTTCGGTTGTCACCTTCACGTCCTCTCCCAATATCCTTGCGAGTCTATTCTCAGCATCAAACATGGAGCTGCTCACAATGTTGATGTGCCCCATCTTTCTCTCTGGTCTAGAGCTCTTTCCGTACAAGTAAACCAGGGCGTGTGGAGTCTCCAAAGCACGGTTACAGTATTCGAGCTCACTGCCGCTCTTTTCACCACCCAACACATTCAACATGATGGCATTGGTGTTGGTGGTCAGGAACTCTGTGAACTTGGGGGGCATGGGCAAGCCCACAACAGCCCTCACATGGGCCTCGAACTGGGAGGTGACACACGCATCAATGGTGTAGTGACCCGAGTTGTGGGGACGGGGGGCGATTTCATTCACCAAGAGCTCGCCATTCTCAAGCAAAAACATCTCCACACCGAAAATACCACACCCGGGGAACGACTTGACGGCATTGTTAGCCAAAAGAGAGGCACGAGCACGCTCACCGTCAGAAACACGGGCGGGAGCATAAACAAGGTGGCAGATGTTGTTTTTGTGAACAGTCTCCACAGTGGGGTAGGCGTACACAGTGCCATCAAGAGCACGCACAACCATCACAGCGAGCTCTTTGGTGAATGGGCACCATTTCTCAGCATACAATGGTCTGTCCTTGAGGAATTCCAAGGCCTCGGCACACTTTTCAGCACTCTTCACCACAAAGTTTCCTCTGCCGTCGTATGCCAAAGTACGAGACTTGAGCATGAATGGGTACCCAAATGACGAGCCCACCTTCTGCAAGCTCTCGACAGTGTTTTCGACGTCAACGGACTCAACAACCGCAACGCCATTTTGCAAAAGGTGCTTTTTCTGGAGATACTTGTCTTGGATGAGCTTGATGGTGTCTGGGAGAGGGTACACCTCGACGTGAGGGTTTTCAGACTGAACCCTCTTGAGAGCATCCACATCGATGTGCTCGATCTCAACAGTTAAAACATCAACCTTCTTGGCCAATTCAGAGATGGCAGCGTAATCAGTGAATGCCCCATCAACGTGGGAGCCAGCGTTGATCTGTTTGGCAGGACCATCGGGTCCTTTGTCGAGAATAACAGTCTTGATGTTGAGACGTGAAGCAGCTTCCACAATCATACGGCCAAGCTGGCCGCCGCCGAGAATACCAATGGTTTTGTTGTCCATGATGAGTGAGTTGAAAAGATAAACGAAAATTGACTCCGAAAAATTGAGAAGAGATCAGATAAATATGCCGCAATTGATAGAACTACAATTAACTGATTGACACTAATTAACACTGATTGACTGATAAGACTGATGATTGATACCACTGATACCACTACATGATTATATGATTGTATGACTGTACGATTGACTTGATCGACTAATCCACCACTGGACCTGGGCGGCTATGAAATTGCAACTTTTGCTGCAAAGGGTCTACACTATTCCTTATCCGATATTTATACGACTATTTATTCCATGAGCCTAGGTATACGGGATGGCGATCATACAGTTCACGCGCAATGCTTCACTACTACCCTACTGTCAACCCGCGGATTGATATCCTCTTTATGCTTTTAACTTAAACCAATACCCGTAAATACCCAGTACTTACATGCATAGATGAGATGGAGCAAGGTTGGAGTGTCAGCCTCAGAAGTGCTCATCAAACTGATGAACTGCTAATTGCTGGAAGCTGAACGAACTGCTAATGCAATCAACTGCTAAAGCTGAAAACTGCTGAGCCTAACAACCTGCTGAACTGAGAAGCAAAACTGCTGATGCAGTTCTGAACCATCAGTGATCAGCTACTCCAATATCAACCTTGAACTCACCATTCTCCCCTCCTCCCTCACCCTTGCAAACTCCCACAATATCACACACCTCACCAAACTCTTGTGCACCTCCTTCTGCTCCTCATCACTCGCATACACCACCTGCTTGATTGTCAAGCCCTTGAAAGCGGTCTGGACCTCTCCGTCCAGCTTATTGGCCAACTTGCTCAAGAAAAACCTCCAGAACCTGAGCAACCACGGCGAATCCTTCTCGATCTCAAACTCCTCGTTGAACTTGAGAACCTCCTTCCCGTACAGATAGATGCACGTGAAGGCCCTCATGGGTCCCTGCTCAACACTCACACACACATTGGACTGCAACTTGTCCATCTCGTTCACCATCTCGGGTTTCCAGAGCACATTCACCATGTTGTGGATCACGGGACACGACTTGAATGCCTCCAACCCCAGAAACCGCTTGGTGATGTTGGTACCTTCCTTCACCACCAAGCTCTTGACCTCCCCCGTGCCTTGCACCAGGAGGCACTGGTCGCCCACGCTCAAGTAAAAGTTGCGGAGGTTCGGAAACTGCGTGAGCGCAGAACGTCGTCTCTTGTTGGTTGTGTTGGGTGCCGAGAGCTTTCGTTTAAACACTGGGAACTGGACGTTGGGCACCGCGAACGAGTCCTTGTAGTGAGGGGGCGCAAGGTGCTCTTGCACATTGCGCGGTGGGGCAAAGTTGTCCCTATAGTACATGTCCTTACCAATTTTTGGGATCATCCCTGAGCCTCCTGGCGGTGCACTCAACGGACCCGCGCTGTAGGGCATCATGGTGCGGAGCCCAAACGATGGTGTCTCCTCCTCCTCCAACCCCAAGCTCTTGTTCAAGTTGATCTTGGAGAAGATCTCTTCGAAACGCTTGGTGTTTTGTGTCTGTTCCATGTCTGTTGCAAACACCGGACCGTCGTTGATCAACTTGATAATGTCCGGTTTCTGGCCCAAGTTCTTGATGACCTGGATGTGCGACGACACCTGCTTGCGGGTACGGTACTTGCCCGTTTTGTTAAAGATGTAGTCCGAAATAAGCTCGTTGCGTCCACAGGAGCGGCCCGAGATCTTGATCTTGTTGAGCCCATTCTTGGGGATGATTGCAAGCACTTCCTCAAAGGCTGCTTCCACGTCCTCAGACCAAATGTCGGTATCTTGCGTGGCCGACTTGGAGAAGGACGCGCCCAGCGCGGTGCTGGTAGCCAGGGACGGCGCCGAGTCGGCATACGGGGCGCCGTAGCTCTGGAACTCGTAGTTGGGCGTGGCCCCTGCGCGGAAAACAGGCACTTCATAAGGGTGTGTCACGTTGGGCAGGTTGGGTTTGCTTTCAAAGCTCGACAGCCGGGGCATTTCTGCTCGTACCATTTTGCGCAGCTCATGGACCTCATAGAGCTGTTTCCCATTATTGTCGATGGCCACATCGACAATGAGTGGGAGGGCATTTTCTCGTACGTTGGGGTACCCAAACGACGGGTTAAAGTTGTTTGGCACAAGATTGGGCATCCCAGGCACCTGTGGTATGGGCATGTTGGACAAGCCAGGCAAATTACTGTTGGACATGGGCATGTTGCCGGGCATGTTGCCGGGCATGCTAGACAAGTTGTTGGACATATTTGGCATGTTCCCAGGCATGTTTGACATGTTGCCTGACATGTTGTTTGACATGGTTGGTATGTTGTTTTGTGGGTTAGCGTTTGACACATTGGGGACGTTCATGCCGGGCACCCCAGACATGTGCGGGACTTGTTGCGCAGGCATGGAGGAGGACTGGTTGATGGTCGCATTGGGGTTGGAAGGATTATTCTGCGGTAACTTGTACTGGTCATAATTCAACTGGTAGTCTTCCCTATCCTCATAGAGTCTCAAGTGGTCATGGTCATCAAAGTAGTTTGAGCGGTAGCCGTGGTCGTCGAGGTATTCCTCGGAGGTTTCGCCGGACAGCTTCTCCCTAGCCGGCATCTCAGTGTTTCTAGACATCATAAGCATCTCCTGGCTGCTGAAATGACGCCGTACTATGGAGCTTGGATATATAAAGGCTGGAGTGATTTTGTGGCCGAAACAAAATATTTTCGCGGGTATTTTCCAGCGCCGATATTTTGGTTCCTGCAGAAAGTGTCGATATTTTTTGGCGAGATTGCGGGCACGATTGTCCAGAAATGGAGGCTCTCAGGGGAACGTAAGGGACAATGCTCAGGCTGTGATTTTTCCGACGGAACACAATATAATGGAATAAAAAGGAGTGACTAAAATATCGTGTTCGTCTTCGCCCTCTAAATCCCTGGGGGGATCGCCCTCTTTATATGCTCCACGGGTTTTAAGTTTGGTGCCGCATTCCACAACTACGACACATGGCCAGCCAAGGAGGTTGCGCCGGATATTGGTGTTTGCGACCCCCGTGTATGTGCATTCATCCATCTCTACATGCGAAGTGGTCAACCACCTCCCCTGACCTTTTGGGCCTGGTTGTCGAGATGTGCTCTCCTATCTTGTATCCTTGTGCCTAATTCTTTTTTTTTTTTTAAGTTTGGCAACCCAACGCCTCATACAACTCGGTCCGCGGTCTAGATCAATTCAAAGTACAAAAGAGTATGCGAAAAAAGATAAGAGTTAGGAGATGGGGAGGAGATGTTGCACGCACCCCCCATAAGAACATTAGCCACAACAGGTGAGGAAGCAAGTTGGGCAATGTTGGTGTCTAGATAGTGAGATATACGGCATTTATTATTTTTTGTTCCTTACAGGTACATGAACAGCGTGCCGTTGCCGGAGGTTTGGCGGAAAAGTCGATCACAAGGCACTAAAGCAACTAATAGGCATTGTGGCACGGCGGACTGTGTATGTCATTGAAACAATGCTCGATCACATCGATATAAACGAAGCTTGCTGACAGGGATACTAAGCGAGGTAATAGTCTAATTATAAAACAGTGTAATTAGGCTAAGCAGATATAATTAAGGTTTAAAAGAAATTGACAGTCGAATGCCGCTCACTGTACTCCATACCAGCAACACCAAGCAGGCCACAATAAGAAAAATTCACCGTTGGTGCAAGTGGTAAAGGTGGTACAAGGTGAGTAGTACAAGTGGTACAAGTTGGCAAGTGGTACAATAAATGGTTGCACAATGCGAACCAATTTACCGTTGGCCAAGTTGCACAGAACAAATGAAATGATCGGCGGATAACGAGAGAAACAGAGGATGAGGACGAAAGAGGATGGGAGAAAAAAGAGGATAGAAAAGAGGATGGGAGAAAAGAATAGGAGAAAAGAGGATGGGAGAAAAGAGGATGGGAGAAAATAGGATGGGAGAAAAGAGGATGGGAGAAAAGAGGATGAAGAGAACAGGAAGAGGACAACTTGTCTTCCCCACTTACCACCTTGAGGCGACCACACTATTCTGAATCTTTCAGACTCTCGCTTCGATTCTGCTTTGCACCACCGAATTTCTGCAGCGTGTAGCGAGTCCGATTTAGTGAAACCCTAATTTTTAAGAAATGACTAAGAGCGATAGCGAAATTGTTCGATAGGTGCATTAGTAATGGCAGTAATTAGCAACGCTACATACACCTCCATCACAACATCAGTTCCACAAGCGAGATGCCTAGATTTTTGGCAGATGGCAGAAAACAAGGTGAGAAAACAAGGTGAGAAAACAAGGTGACCAAGACAAGTCAAGGTGAATAGAGTTGGCCATGTCAAGGGAATACGAAAACCGTACAAAAGCAAATGGCGACCCATACGAGGTCCACAATGCTCATGAGCGTCGTCATTCGTCTAAACAGCGGTCGCTTCTGCCCAAGGTCTCTCCCAAAAGTGTTTACGACTATGGGCTCAGTTCAAGATCTCTCGAGTGTACCAGCTTGGAATTACAAGTGCCGCAAACCTCAGTATGTGCGCCCAAAAAAAATGCCCTGTGTTTGTGCGACCCATATGGCATGTGACACAAGTGACATGTTGAGGAGTGCCTGTTCCGCATCTGCCTCCGCGGTCCCCCCCTGGGCATGTTCGCCGTGGGTCACAAAACAACGGCTTGATAGCAACGTCATATTTTCTAGATTTCCCGATCCTTTTCACAACATGTCGTCATATACATAAAACATTACACAAGGTGGGTGGGATCACAAGCGCGTATTCCCAGCGTTGCGTCCAAACACCTAAAGACTCGATCCATGCTTATTTTTTCCCTTGGGAATAATACAAAAGAAAATTAGTGTTTTCTGTTTTTGTCCCAATCTTTAATTCATGTTATCTTATTTTAACCTTTTTTATCTGCTGCTTTAGCTTTAGTGTTTCCCTTGTGTTTTTTTCCATCAATTTTTCCATCTTTTTTCCAATCTTTTTTTTCAGCTTTTTTCCATCTTTTTTCGGGTTTTTTCGGTGTTTGTCGGTTTTCAGCTTTGCTCTCCATCTCCATCTCTTATTTTTTATTTGATTTTATTATTACACAGCCTCGACATCTCGACATCGTAGTATCTTGACCAGGGCACAATGAGCGAGCAGAGAACTGGTGTAGTACTCAGACTGCATTGCCAATTGCTTCACTTATCCGAATGGTTCTTCCTGGGCTTCCCGCTTGTGCTCCTTGTGCTTTGTCTGTAGATGTTCTAGCTTCCAAATTAGCTCATGATACCTCCAGATTTGGGTGTTGAAAATTTTCAAACCCTAATCTCTAACTAGATCTTGCCATAATCGGATATACAATCGGACAAGGGAACCGATGGTGTTCGAACGGGGAATTACCGGTGGGTGGAATGGAAAATTACCGTTGGGGGAAGTCGAAAGCACTCGGGAATGGCTCGGAATGGCTCGCCCCGAGCTTGGGGGCGTGGGGCAACACCCTTTTGCAGGGTCTGGTTTTCCTATTTGTGATGGTATTCTGAAACAAGTTTCACTTACACGGTGGTTTGATACTGACAAGATGCGAGCAGAGCACAATGAGCAATGAGCAATGAGCACAATGAGCGAAGCGAATTGCGAATAGACAGAGTAGGAATCAGTACGAACATTAACTCTAAAGCTCATCAATTCATTTAACATTTTAACAACTATAACTAACAACAACTAACAATTAACAACAGCTAACAACTATCAACAACAACAACTAACAACAACTAACAATTAACAACAACTAACAATTAACAACAACTAACAACACTAATAACTGCAAAGATACGAGACCTTGGCGGATTCTTCCTAATTTTGCAATAAATTGCTCAATATTTTACAAAATTTGCAATTTCAATGCACTTGGACCTTACTCCTAATTTTTCAGTAGTCCAAATCCTAGAAATCCAATCAATATTTTCAGTTCTCAATTTCACCTATTTTTCAATTGATTAGGAACAACACGCATACAACTCGCTTCACTCGTACGCTGTTCGCTGCTGACATCACTTCAAACCCTAAGCTTTGTTGCAAACCACTTCAAACATCAACGCGGGTTTGTAACTTGAAAAATCCAAAAGAAGGTACAGCGCTCCAAAAAGAGTTAGTGAAATGATTGAATACAGCCGAAAAGAGCAACCAAGCGTGGACCCCCAAGTGCTTCACAACCATCAAAGCTACAAAATCAGAGTACAAAACAAGCACAGAGCTTCAAAGACCTTCAAAAAACCTTCAAAAGTAAAACCTTCAAGCACCGAAATAAATGCACGGCTCCAAAAATCCCCACAGTCCAAAAGGTCCAAAATCTTCCCAAAGTGTCTCCAGGGCCCTGTCTCAAACCTCGTGAAGGAATCTGTTGTGTTTGGTTTTTTTTACTGTATTCTTTCTACTCTTCTCAATTCCCTCTTCTCATCCTTCATCTTTACTTCCTCTCCCTCACCCTTACTTCCTCTCCCTCACCCTTACTTCCTCTCCCTCACCCTTACTTCCTCTCCCTCTTTTCTCCCTCACCCTTACTTCCTCTCCCTCCCTCACCCTTATCTTCTATTAGTAGTTGTACATGCGATGATCAGCTGTTCTGTTAGCCCTTTTGCATCTGTATTTTGCACCCATTCTAGACACGCTCCAGACCCTTTTTCGACGCTTACGACGCATTTTGGCTTATGCAACCCTCTAATTTCACGACCCGAAACTTCGTTTATCAATTGATCTGAGTCTCGGGACCTCTGACAGATTTTTCACTATCTCATACACCTTCCCTCGCCCAAAAGCGTCCCAGATAAACTTTATACTACTATTTTTTGATGCGGGACGCAGACTCTCTTTTGCAACATGGATCGCTTAACATTACTGCAGGTGGTAGATCTACAAAGAACACATGGAGAGAAGAACAATTGAGCGGGAACAATCGAGCAATCGCGCAATCGAGCGGAGCCAGATTGGCGCTTTTGTAATGACAACATGTCAGAGAACAAAGAAGAGAAAAAAGACAACAAGAGAACTTGACAAGAGAACAAGAGCACAAGAGATTAGAAAGCCACTCCCAATTGACTTTTGTGAAACCTACGTGTACAATTACGACTTTCTAGAAGTTGTCTAGAAAGGAACACATGCACTACGATAGCTGCCCGATTTGTCTATTTCTTCCTGAGAAGAGCCGAACCGAAGAACCATCGAGCGTAGCGAGATGGTTCGATGGTTCAATGGTTAGATAGTTCTTCTTTCTTCTTCTTCCTCTTCCTCTTCCTCTTCCTCTTCCTCTTCCTCTTCCTCTTCCTCTTCCTCTTCCTCTTCCTCCTCCTCTTCTTCTTCCTATTCCTCCAATAGCCCCTCACTACTTTTCTTCCTCTCAAACCATCTCCGATGCTTTTCTTCAAACCATTTACTCGTTAGTTCTTCTTACACCATCTCACTCTTCCTACACTCAAACCATCTCGCTTCGCTCGATGGTTCTTCTGGCCAGCCTGAATATTTTCTCCAATATTTTTTTCCACAACGGGAGAAATATTTTCTCTTCTGGTCTTCGATTGCATCCTCTTTCGGCTCTCTTGTGCAATTCTCGAGAGCGCTCCGTGCTCATGTGTGCGCGCTTCCTGTGCTCAAGAATCGTTGCAACATTCCTTCGTTTTCTTCGGTGTCGATGCCCATGTTTTTCCCCTCGGCGTCCAACTCCACCTCGCTCAATTCGCACTCCTCCAACCACCGCCCCCGGTCAATGTGCACAAAGTCGATCAGCTCGCCCTCCACCCTTATTCCCTCCACCTGTAGCCCCCCATTCATCCGCTCCCTAATCTCGTCTTGTGCACTCATGAGCCCCGGCTTCATTTTGTTCCATCCATCGGCGAATTTGTTGATTGCCTTGTACACCAGCGTCGACGGTTTGTTGCTTTGCGAGATGTGTGCTCGCAATTTCTCGAGATCGTCACTGAAGTCCTCAATGCTGTCGTATTCGTACCGCGAGTTCCTCTCGACTAGCCGTGAAAGCGACACCTCGTCTGTTTCCCGCAACAATTTGTGCGCGTCGCACCTCGTGCTCAATTCCTCGAGTGCGTTCGCAATCATCACACTGATCGGAAAGTATACCCTGTCCATGATCTCCCCCTCCACAGCCCGCAATTCCCTCCTCAACTCCTCTCGCTTCACCACATCCTCACTGATCGCAATCATCTTGTCCACGTCCGCAACCAAGCGTTGTGCAAACTCCAACTCGTCCGTCCGGTCTCCGTCCGCATATACCGCGCCAAGTGCCTCCTGGGCCCTTCGTATCAACGGCGCTCCCCTCTTTGCTTCTCGCTTCAAACACCACCATCGGCACACCTCATCGCTAATTGCCCGTATTTCCCCCTCAATTTCGGTCCTGGTGCGATTTGGGGCAATCTCGAGGTCTCGCACCATTGACCGTCCCGGCTTATCCACCTTGAACCGCACCAACAACTCGTACAATTTGTCACTGAATGCTTTTGGAGCAATTGGGGTTGAGTGCTCCGTGCGCCACTTGAAGATGTTCAACTTGTTCAGGAGCTTTTGGTCCTGCGCACGTTTCTCGTTCTCGGCCTTCA
Organism: Kodamaea kakaduensis; assembly: GCA_030558435.1. Taxonomy (NCBI): domain Eukaryota; kingdom Fungi; phylum Ascomycota; class Pichiomycetes; order Serinales; family Debaryomycetaceae; genus Kodamaea; species Kodamaea kakaduensis. The sequence goes on from JAJMSN010000009.1 coordinate 97,109, forward strand.
AGATCTTGCGGTCCCTAAAGAACAACCGTGTCTTTTTGATGCCCTGGATCATGGCCGCGGTATCGGCGTCTGCGGGCGCGTGCCTCTCGCAATACGTCCGCAAGGTCTGCTTGTTGGTGATGGCCGCCCCCACGCCCTGTGTAAACATCATGTACAATCCAGCGCGTCTTGCACACGTTGGGTGGTACGCCTGAAAGCAGTTGCGGTTCAGGCACTGGATACACGCGCCCACACGTTGTTTACAGATGTAACAGCACAACTTCCACCGGGACTTGGGAATAAAGTCCAACCCCTCGATCGGCTCCATGTAGATGGGGTTTGCAAAGTAGAGCTCGTTGATCCACAATCCACACATGACATGTGACCATTTCGAATTGTCGAGCTGTTTGAAGGCACCGGTGGTGCTGGGGCAAAACATGCACTGCGTCTCTCTGTTCTTGTTGATCATACACTTTCTACACAACCACTGGCCCTCGGGGATGAATGCGATCCCATAGCACTCCTGGTGGACGGCGATGTCGCACCCGTCGCAAAACACAATGGCGTTGGTGCTCACACAGTCGCTGTCGTTGCACACCGCACACTTTTGGTCGTAGATGGACCCTGGCTCGATTCCGTCATCGTTACCGTACTTTTCATTATTTGACGAGAGCGCAAGCATCTGCTCGTTATTCGACAGTGCGACGCTGCCCACCCCCCCGATTTTCTGTTCGAGTTGCATCCACTCGTTTTCGAGGGTGGTCATCAAGATCTCAAAGATCTCGGGAGAGAGTTTGATACGTGATGTCCCATTTCGTGACTCGAGAAACAAAAAGTCCTGCTCGTCCATGTCGTACGATACGTACACGTTGGTTTTCTCGGGTCGAATCAAGGTGGTGTGGATGGGCTGCGTGGGGGCCAAGGTTGTGCGGAACCCATACTCCAGCATGTATTTCGGCAACTTGGTTTCGTTTTCCTCAATACGGAGTTTCTTGAACACGGGCTGCTTCACATCGAGACGAGTACTGGGCGGATCCTCCAAGTTTTCGTTCTGAGTCCACACACACACGAGGTTCTGCGTCTCGTTGAGGTCGGGGTATAGTTCGCGAAAATCACGTTCTTCGCGCGGCTTCAGACTGTCCAAGTCAGGCCCAGAAGATGATGCGGTCATATTAGGAGGTGTTATGATGATGTGTGATTAGTATTTGTGGTATTATGTGTGATAGAGGTATTATGTGTGATAGGGTATTATGTGTGGTGGAGGTATTATGTGATGAGGTAAGGTGGAAGTCTAGTGATAGTACCCAGATTATGTCAATATCTAGTGATTGAAGTCTCAGTGTTGTCTTCAGTGTCTTGTCTTCCTATCTTCTTATCTTCTTGTCTTTCTATCTTCTTGTCTTTCTATCTTCTCTGATCTGTCTTCTCTTGTCTTGTTGCCTTGTTGCCTCTCTTGTTGCCTCTCTTGTTGTCTTCTCTTATTTTCTCTTATCTTCTCTTATCTTCTCTGCTCTCTTCTCTTATCTTCTCTTCTCTTATCTTCCCTTATCTTCTCTATCTTCTCTATCTTCTCTTATTCAGTCTCTCTTCTCTGTGGGGAGTGTTTACGAAAGTTTGATCGACGATTACATAAGACGACATGAGAGCTGCAAAATGTCGCTGTTGAGCTGCAAAATGTCGCTGTAGATTATGATCCCGCTATTATTATTCTTAAATGCAGATATACGAAACGATGCAATGGATGTTATTATCAAACAAGCAAGAACTCCAATTCGAACAATGATATCAAATTTATTTTCTAAACACAATCGAAGATGAGGTGATAAATCACCAGATTGTAGTGAAGACAACAAAATCAGATGATATCAGAGTTGCTATTGTATGTTCTTCTAGATGTTCTGGAAGATGTATTTCTTTTCCCTTATTCCTTTTATTCCTTGTTCCTTCTATTTCTTCTATTTCTTCTATTCCTATTTGCTCTTTCTCCTTATTCCTTCTATTTCTTCTATTCTTCTATTCTTGTCCTTTTATTTCTTCTATTCCTTGTCCATCCTATTCCTTACCCCTTCTCACAAATAAAACAACGCCTCCTTCCTCTCATTTGCCAACTCCAAACCCGGCCTCTCCATCAGCAAATCCGTTGCGCTTGTTTCTCTTGAGTTCACCATTGAGATCGCTGCCGACGGCACTGCCGTCAGGAAATTCGACACCAACTCTGGCGTGGTGCACAATGCTCCCCTCAACTCATCGTCGTCCTCCAGTGCCAAACGTGCCGCAAGCGAGGTCGCGTGCTGCCAGTGTGAGAGCTGGTTCAAGTTCACATACAGTCTCGGACTCTCGTGACGCCGTGGACTCTGTGGTGCGGCCGAGTAGTTCATCACCAATGCTGCGTTTAACTGTGCAAGGTTGGAGTGCAGAAGCACCTTCATGTTGCTGTGCAGTTTGGTGAATTTGGGCTTGGGTTTGAGGTTCAGGTTCAGTAGGTTCAGAAGGTTGTGCAGCAGGAAATTTCTGTTGAGGTTCAGCAGGGAGTTCCTGTTGAGGTTCAGTGAAAGATTGTGCAGCAGCGAGGTTCTCCCAAGCAGTGAAATATTATGTAGCAGTGAAGTTTTGTTGAGGCTCAGCAGAGGAAGGTTCAGCAGTAGATTTTCCTCATTCAGTACAGGTTTCGTCAAACCCTCACTCAAACTACTTTGACTTGTCTGTTGACTTTTTGCAAAGTCACTCTGTGGACTTTCAAGCAGGGACATCGATTCTCTAGATTGTTCAGACTCTCTTGATTCTTTCTCCCTCTCAACTCTTTCTTTCAATTCTACCTCTCTTTCCTTCCCACTTCTATAATCTTTTACAAACGGATGATCTGCCAACTCTCTCGCAGTTGGCCTCTCCTTTGGATCCACCACAAAACATCTCCTTATAAAGTCTCTCCCCTCTGGCGAGATATTGTCCCAGTACTCCTCTGGTTCAAAGTAGTAATCTGCCTTTGAAATCGCCTCCTTTGTCTCCTCGTCTGTTTCGCAGTCGAATGGCATGTACCCACACGCCATAAAGTACACCACCACTCCAATAGACCATATATCCACTGGAAACGAGTGCCCCGTCTTTGCTAGTATTTCCGGAGCCAAATAACTCAAAGTCCCACACACATCCGTAAGCGTTCCTTCTCCCACTCTGGCACACCCAAAGTCCGCAAGCAAGAGCTTGTTGGACGTCTTGCTCTGGAAAAGTATGTTTTCGGCCTTGATGTCCCGGTGCACCACCCCGTGCAGGTGAATGTACGCAACAGTGTCCACAAGGGTGGCAGTAAGTCGCCTGATCAAGCCTTCATCAAGTCCCATGTCGGTAGCGGTGATACGGTCAAACAACTCGCCGCCCCGACAGAGGTCCGTGACAAAGAAGATGCCGTCACGTGACTCAAAGTAGTCGACCAACGTGATGACGTGCGGGTGCCCCACCGAGATCTGCTGCAATGCCTTGAACTCGTTCTGGAGCATCTGCTCCAGGCCGTAAACGAGGCGTTTGGTGTACTTTTTGGCCGCGTAGTGCTTGCCTGTGCGGGTGTTTTTGCACTCGTGGACGGTAGAGTAGGAACCGTCCCCTAGTTTCTTCTTGCAAAGCACGTATTTACACGGAGTTTCATATGTGGAGGTGGTGGAGGAGGTGGTTGAGTTGGATGGTGGCCACATCGAACAATGAGCGAAGCGAATTGTTCGTAGATCTGGTGAACTAATCACTGATAAGCGATCAGTGAAGTATCAGTGATAGTGAAGTCAGTGACAGTGAGTGACAGTCAGTGACAGCGATAGTTGTGATATTGATAGTATCAGTAGTCGTAGATCAACGACTAGTGGTGATATCAGATTCAGTAGATATCAGTAAAGAATGATATCAGTAGATAAAGAAAAGTATTAAATTTTACGTTTTTATTTATTGCTAGTCCGATAGCATTTCGGAAAATCGTATCGGGGCGGATTTTTTTTTTTCCGCTTTAGACCGGAGGTAGCCGCTCTACTGAACCGAGATGAAGGAGGTTTAGATCAGACAAGTCAGGGAGAGATTGTTGAGCTGTTCGGACCCCATGGGCAGTACTTTTATGTATCTGGGGTGCATTCTGTACTGTGTTACGGAGATCACCAGACGGTGACATCATTCCACAGACAAAAGAAAAGAAAGCAATTGAGCGAAAACAATTGAGCGAAGCGAAATTGTTTGAGAGTATCTACAATACCTACCTTTTCGAATACCTACCTGTATGAATACCTTTATACCTGTTTCTTGTATCTTAACTGAAGATAGCGAGTGAAATTGTGGTACTACCATAAAATTCACGTTTAGTTGCGAGTTCTACAATCGGTTCGAACTGCCAATTCAACATATTTTTGAGGTCCAACAATGAGCGAAGCGAAATTGTTGCTCAGAGCACTCTTTTTTACTAAAATACTCTTAAAGGTCTAGCAACATTCTTCCATCACAGATGTCTCAAACCATGTTGTCACGTGACACCATACTCTACAGATAAGCAACTGATAGCAATTTAATAGTATATAAGGTAGAACTGATCGAGTCTGGTGATGCATTCTATCACTCTATCATCACTGACTCGTTTGGTGTCGTTGAACTTGCCTTGGCCCATTTGATCTGATGTTGACCTCATCGACCTGATCATTGACCATTGACTTCATTGAACTATTGATTCGTTTGAGAGTTTGGCTGTTTGACCTTTTGACCGTTTGATCCATATAATCTTACTTCGTTCGATCAAACTTAATCAGTGGTCTCATTGATCTCCTCGTTTGATTCTATCAAACTTAATCAAATTTGACTTTAGTATCTGATTGACCGTTCTATTTCCTCATCTGATCTCTTCTTTTGATCTCAGTTCGAACTCCTAGTTTGATCAAATTTAACTCGGTACCTGTTTGATCATTTGATCTCCTCATTTGATCTCCTCGTTTGGTGTCACTTGGTTCAGTCAAGTTTGATCAAATTTGACTTAGTACCTGTTTGATCATTTGATCTCCTCGTTTGATCTCCTCTTTGATCTCACTTCGTTCGATCAAATCGTCGATCAAACTCGTTGATCAAATTCTCCACACCTCCTGATAACTAGCCCTCCCCTTCGTCTCTGGATACCCTCCAATCACCTTATAACTCACCGCACACATCAATGTAAACAAGAAATAAGTCCCCCCTCCCAACCAGCTCTCCTTCAAAATCGGAAACAAGAACCCCACTGCAAACGTGGCGAGCCAGTTCATCGTGGTCCCCCAGCTTTGGGCCAGGCCCTTGGCCTCCTGTTGCGTCACCTCTCCCACCAACAAGAACGGAATCGGTCCCATGCCAATGGCAAAGAAGGTGATGTACATGAACGTCCCCACAATACACATCCATGCATTCTTGTAGATGATCCCAACACCCATCATAAAGGTGGACACACCCAAAAAGGTCACCGACGTCAAAAGCATGGGCTTGCGGCCCACCTTGTCGACCTGTGTGGCGGCCAAGTACGTCACCACCACATTCACAATGGCAATCACCACATTGATGAGAATCGCCGAGTTGGGGAAGATGGTCACCAACACCGAAACCCCATAGAAGATAATCGAGTTGATTCCGTCAAGTTGCTGGAGTACAAGAATGGTGGTGGTGACCCACCTCGACGGGGCATACTGTGGGCTGGTCAAGTATGTTTTCAAGTCCACGGCCTTCGAAGGAGCCTGCTCCTCGAGAAGCACATCGTTGTTCTTCCAACTGTTGAACTCCTCCATGACATCATCGTAGGACCCGCCACGAAGGCTGTGGAGCACGCGTATGGCGTGGGTGGGATTCCCATTGGCAGCGAGCCACACCGGGGACTCTTGGACAAATGCCAATGTGAGCACCACTGCAGTGAGCGACACAACAGCGCCTCCGAGCACGAGGTATCTCCACTGGTTATCGTTGCACCAGGCCAACGATACCGACAGAATAAGGAGAATTCCCAAATTGATGGATACTTGGTTCATGGAACCCATGTACCCCTTGAATTCGTTAGGGGTCAATTCATTGATCAAAAGCGAGGTGATGACAATAGCAGACCCGGCACCGACTCCGCACACCAAGCGGCCTACAACCAATTGCAGAACCAGGTTGGCGGTTCCATTGAGGAGCGAGCCCACCAAAAAGAGAAGGTTGTGGGAAACAGCAGTGAACTTGCGGCCCCACTTATCGGCCACGCGACCGGCGAAAAGCGAACCAAAGAGACCGCCAATCGAGTAGATGGAGGTGATGAGACCGACTTTTGAGGTGTCCATGGGGATACAGCGAGCATAGCCCCTTTTGCCAAAGGGGGAGTCTTCATAGGGGTGACCTGGAACAGGTGACGAGGTACGACACGAGATGATGGCTTCGGGAGAATTGAGCTCGGCCATGTGGTAGCCGAATTGGAGGGATCCAATGCAGATGATGGCGACGGTAGCCACGAGGTGGGGGGTTAGGGATCGGGTCATAAGAACAGAACAATTAAGCGTATCGAAATTGTTCGAACAAAAGTAGAACAATTGAACAATTGAGCGAAGCGAAATTGTTCGATTAAACTGAATAGATTACATTCCACTTCAATCAATTGTTCTACGAAAATGAGCAAGAACAATTGAGCGGAGCGAGATTGTTCAAACAGTGAATGATAAGAACAATTTCGCTCCGCTCAATTGTTCGACTACATGGACGATAACTTGAGAAGTTTACGAAGTTCATCATGATTAGCTCTGATGATTTAGATATAGCATCATGGAAGACTATCTACCTGAATTCCCTCCATTCTTAAGTGTTCTCTATTACTCTGGTGTCATCTTTAAAATGTCCATTTTAGGCAATTCCGATTGTGATAAGGAAATTGAGGAAGACAGAATGAGAGATAAAGAGAGAGAAAAAGAAAGAAAGAAGGATGAGAGAGAAGGAGAGAATAGAAAGAAATAGCGAAATATAAACAGGGAAGAGAAGGTGAAATAGGAGGAGGAAGGAGGATGATTATTTTGTTGAACATCAGTAAACTCAAAGTATGCCTTTATTTCACTTTTCTTAACCCCTCCTCTATTACCTCCTCTATTAACGCATCTATAAACCCCGTTTTTGTTTCTTTCACCTCCTCTTGACCTCCTTTTACCTCCCCTTTTACCTCTTCCTTTCCTCATTTTGGTCTCCGCTTACCAAATCATTACATAATCAAGATCATCGCAGAGCACAAGTACCGAAGTGGTTTTGAATAGAAGGTCGATTGGAATTCTCCGTTATCACATAGTCAATAGCCATAATCGTAAACCCAATCATCGTAAATATAATCATAATTACAACCATCATAATATCATAATATCATACTCACAGTAATCATCATAATCATAACCACCCCGTCATAATATTTTACTCATCATCACTCTATAAACTTACAAAAATGAGCTCATTGCTGTTCTTTCTCATTGCTGTTCTTTCTCATGCTTTATCTCATGCTGTTCCCTCATACTCTCAACTGATTTTCAAAATTCATATAATTTATTTTCACCTCATCGCGAAAAATATCATCATGGATACCACCCTCAACTTGTCCTCCTTGAAGGACAAGATCTCCAGCAAGTTGAACGAGCTGAATAAGAAGGGAAAGGCCAAGAAGGATAGCAAGGAAAAGAAGAAGGAGAAGAACAGAGAGGCACATGAAAAGGAGGTGAATAAGTCAAAGGATAGAAAGAAGGATGACTTTAAGAATAAGGAGTTTAAGAATGATAAGGGTTCAAAGAAGGATTTTAAGAAGGATTCAAAGAAGGATTTTAAGAAGGAATCTAAGAAGGACGACTATAAGAAAGAGTCTAAAGACTCTCAAGACTCCAAGTCCCAGGAAGATGTACTCCGCCGTGAGGCTCTCAGTTTAGGCGCCACGGAAGACGACATAGCCATGATTGAGGGAATACCTTCGGGCGACGAGAGCGAGGAGGAGTTCAAAGAAGCCAATAACTTGGACAAAGGGTTTGCTAACGATTTGTCAAAGTTCATGAAGGATATTGGTTTTGATGGCAAGGTTGAAATTGTGGAGGAGGATGAAGGAAGTGCTGGTGAGGAAAGTGATGAGGAATTGGAAGAGGAGTTGAAGGATCAGGATGAGTTGGATGATGAGGAGGAGGAGTTGGAGGAGCAGGAATTGGAGGAGGAGAAGGAGGAGGAGGTGGAGGAGAACGAAGAAGAAGAAGTAGATGATGATGAGGATGAAGAAGAAGAAGAAGAAGAGAAAGATGAAGAAATGGAAGAACAAGAGGAAGAGATTGGGGGGCAAAAAAAAAAGCCCGATTCTACTGAGTCGGACAAGGTCAGCAATGTGTACACTGTGAATTCTGCCAAACTCACTATACAACCACGTGTGGACTGGTACAACACTCCATTCACCGATGTTGGTGGGACCAAACCCGACCGCTTTGCGAGAGAACGTCTTGCTGAGCGTGCACAAAAGATCATTGACAAGGAAAACAAGACGTACCTTGAGGAATTTGCATCCAACTCATCGCAGAAGAAGTTCTTGGGCCAGATTTTGAGCGATGGTACACTCAACGATAAGATCTCTGCGCTCACATTGATGGTGCAAGAAGCCCCCATGCACAACATCAAGGCATTCGACACGTTGATGGGGTACTGTGAGAAGAAGTCGAGGACTGCGTCTCTCCAGGCCATCAATGCCGTCAAGGATATGTTTGTGAACGGCCTCCTTCCCGACCGCAAGTTGGTTGCGTTTGACAAGCAGATGATGTCGCCTGAGATCAGCGATGCCCAGCTTGCAGTGTACTACTTTGAGGACCATGTCAAAAAGGCGTACTTCCGTTTGGTGGAGGTTCTCGAGTCGCTTTCACACGACCCCATTCTCCACGTGCGTATGAATGTGGTGAGCCATCTCTTTGATCTTCTCAAGGCCAAGCCCGAGCAGGAGGCCAACCTCCTTCGTTTGGGAGTTAACAAGCTTGGAGACGTCGACAACAAGGTTGCCGCCAAGACATCGTACCAGATTCTCCAGTTGGAGCAGGCGCACCCCGCCATGAACAAGATCGTGACGGATGCTGTGATTGATGTGATTTTCAAAACCAACACCGACTACAATGCACAGTACTATGCTGTCACCACACTCAACCAGACCATTCTCTCGAGGAAAGAGCCGGAGGTTGCAAACCTGTTGGTGAAGACCTACTTTGCGCTTTTCGAGAAGGTGTTGGTGGAGACCGACAAGCAAAAGGTGGATCCAAAGGCCCTGGAGCTTGGAACGACCACCAGGGGCAGAAAGGACAAGCGTAAGGGGTCCAAGAAGGGTAAGAAGGGAGGAAAGAGTGTCAAGCCACTGGAAAAGGATGAGGGTGAGGTGATTGAAGAACGCAACACCAAGCTCTTCTCGGCCCTCTTGACGGGTCTCAACCGTGCATTTGCCTTCTGCAACCTTCCAGCAGAGGTGTTTCAGAAACACTTGGACACCTTGTTCAGAATCACGCACTCCACCAACTTCAACACCTCGGTGCAGGCGTTGGTGTTGGTGCACCACATCATCACACAGCAGAACTTGGACACTGGCCGCTACTTCCGCACCTTGTACGAGTCGCTCTTGGACCCACGCTTGGTGCAGTCGTCCAAGCAGGGGATCTACTTGAACTTGCTCTTCAAGAGTTTGAAGAGCGATGGGAACGCCAACCGTGTGCTTGCGTTCGTCAAGAGAATATTGCAGGTGTGCAGCCACTGGTTGAATGTGGGAGCAATAACGGGTATGTTGTTTTTGTTGATGGAGTTGTCAAAGGCTGTTCCTGAGGTGAGGCAGTTGATGAAGGGAGAGAAGAAGAAGGAGAAGGGAGATAAAAAGGAGAAGAAGGAGAAGAAGGAGAAGGAAGAGAAGGAGGGAGAAGAGAAGGAAGAGAATGAAGAAGAGAAAGAAGAACCAGAAAACAAGAAACAGGATGACGTTTATGACCCCAGAAAAAGAGACCCACAGTTTGCTAATGCAGACAAAACCGAAGTGTGGGAAATCAACCAATTCCTCGAGCATTTCCATCCCACTGTTGCGATCTATGCGCAGTCGATTCTCGACGGCCAAGTCCAGCCCAAGCCCGATCTTGGGTTGTACACACTCTCGCACTTTTTGGACAGGTTCGTGTACAAGAACCCCAAGCAGAAGGCATCCACCAAGGGTAGCAGTATCATGCAGCCCTTGGGCGGAGCGCACACGGGATCGCTTTTGGTGCGTGCCACGGGTGTTCGTGACAGTGCCATTCCTGCCAACACCGTAGACTGGTTGGCCAAGAAGGCCACGCAGGTGCGTCCAGATGAGCAGTTCTTCCACCAGTACTTCACCACCAAGTCGGAGAAGACGGTGAAGGAGAAGTTGGTGCCTGATGACGAGGAGGAGAAGATGAACATGGAGGACGACGAGGTGTGGAATGCGCTTGTCAAGTCGAGACCAGATGTCGAGGGGCCAGACGATGATGATTTGGATGATTTTGCTGACATGATGAGTGATTTTAGTGATGATGAGGAGGGAGAGTTGAATGATGCAGAATTGGACGACGCTGAAGATGATGAAGAGGAATTAGAAGGAGAAGATGGAGAGGAGGAAGACGAAGAAGACGACTTCTTTGATGCACAGACTGAACTTGCGGAGAAGGAAATGTTTGGTATTAATGAGGAGGATGAGATTAGTGATGAGGAGGATGTGAAGAGCGGTAAGAGAGAAAGAGAGGAGGAGCCCAGCAAGAAGAACAAGAGACAAAAGTTGAAGAACTTGCCTGTGTTTGCATCTGTTGATGAGTACGCAAGTATGTTGGATAGTGAGGATGAGGATTATGCATAGACCCACAATTGCCCACCGAGCGTAGCGAGATTGTTGGGTAGAAGTACAAGAAGGAAGTAAGACAAGTAGGAGAGAAGCATAAAGAAGTATAAAGAGGTATAAAGATGTATGAAGAAGTATGAAGTAGGTTAATGGAAGATAAATATAGATGGAAGATAATGAGTGTAGATATTGCGTCTAGCGAGGTGCCAAGCAATCCTTAGCTGATCTCTATTTCTTAGTTCTTGGACTGAGATGGTAGTGCTAGTAATAGTAATAGTAATAGTAATAGTAATAGTAATAGTAATAGTAATAGTAATAGTAATAGTAATAGTAATAGTAATAGTAATAGTAATAGTGGTAGTGGTAGTGGTAGTGGTAGTGGTAGTGGTAGCATAACCACTACCAATACCTACTCTGCTCCCACTAGAACAACAGTTTGGTAACAACACCAGAATATAGAATACTGAACAGACTGAACAGGCTGAACAGAATGCCGAGCAGACTACAGAACGCCGAACATACTGAAACAGAATTGTACACATTAACACAGAATAGTTATCACACCAACTACACTGCAACATGACAACACGGAAATACACATTGTGGCCTGATCATCACGACAATGAACAATAAGATTAGATACGTTAACAATCTTCGAACGGAAATGTAGTGTGGGTAAAGTGAATAGTGGTAAAGTCAGAGGCATGGTTTATGCCTGGGTTCTCGTCAGTCAAAACGTATAAACAAGAAACATGTGGGGTGTGCACCCATAGTGCAAGTTAGATAGTAAATGTTAATGGTAGAAGACAGACTATACTATGAGACTATAGACTAGAGACTAGATAAGACTATCCTAAGAGTAGAGAATACATGACTAAAACTGAGACCAAGACTAGAGGCTACACAACCACAAGACTAGAGACAAACTAGCACATCAAGACCAAAAGCAATCATCTTACCCGTTTGTGTAACATTACATTTCCAGCATCGCAAATTCCCATCGATTTCGATTCCACTTCTAGAAGCGTGCCTTTGTGCAATACCGTTGCTGGGTTAAGCAATTAGTCCGATCTCGCTTGTTTCGCTTCCAACCGTTGCGCATCAAACAGCGATGTCTCGCATTGCTCATCCAACGAGGCTCAGAGATAAGAAAAGAAACTGGGGTGAGATGGAATGTAAAAAGACAGCGGATGAGGCGAGAATGGAAAAAGTAAGGAAGATGATAAACCTTGATATTGTGCGAGATCCTTATCTTCAAAATACCTGTGTGAAGTGCCTGATGTGAGATACCTTATGAGCGAAACCTTATGAGCGAAACCTTTCAACATGAGCGAAACCTTTCAACATGAGCGAATACCTTCCAACATTCGCTTCGCTCATGTTGAAAGGTTTTTCTCACGATGAAACATTATTGCACCACCGCGGTTCGTGATCACGCGGAATTGAATTGTACCACCATGTTGTGGTACAAACACTGGATTGTACCACCCAACGGCTATTTGTACCACTTACCGTGGAAGCATCGCTTCGTCATGCACTGTGGCTCTTCGCCGAACATTTCTTTTTCCCAACGGTTCGAGGGTTCCAGCGGGGCACTTGGACCTTCCCGTCTTGTTTGTTGGATCGTGGGCCGATCTGTTCCTGCTTCTAAAGTATATCCCAAACAATGTTTGACTTTGAGTAACTGTTTTCCAAGTTTCAGTTGTCGTGTAAAAAGAAACATCCTCTTCATTATTCCAACTTACCACTCTTTTGTTACATTCCATCCATCTACTGCCTCACAACTTGTGTAAAAGAAACACCATCACAAATATCTATTTGCAAAACAATTTTCCTCACTAATATTATTACTACCCAACTACTAGACCTAGTCTCTTGACCTACTAGTACTTCCTACTTCAGTACTTCTAGGACTTCTACTTCAGTACTTCTAGTGCTTCCACTACTTTAGTACTTGTAGTATTTACTTCAGTACTTCTAGTACACTAGTACACTACCCCTACTACGCTACTCCTACTACACTACTCCTACTACACTACTACTACTACACTACTACTACTACTCCCCCTATGAACTCCATCACACAACCGTACGATATTTGTGTTTTGGGGCCCCAAGGGAGCGGAAAGTCCAGCATCATCCAGTACTTCCTCCATGGATCTCGTATAGACGTGGAGGCCCAAGTCGAAGACCTTTACACCAAGGTGATCCGCAATGGGTCCGGCTACTACGAATACACCATTCTCGATATTAGCACCACAGAGGAGTTTTACCTGACCTCAAGACGAAAGCAAATCTTGAACATGGCCTCATGTATCCTTGCATATTCCATAGATTCATACCAACAGTTCGAGGAGGTGGAAGATCTCTACGAACGACTAGTCTATTTGCGTGGCCTGGAAAGTATGCCTCCCTTGGTGTTGATTGGAACCAAGTGCGATCTGTCCTCCAGAGAAATCCCCTACGACGAGGGCCACAGACTCGCGCAGAAAATTGGGGCACTCGCGTACGTCGAGTGCCTGGCCAATCACGGCATTGGAATCAACGAGGCATTCGCCCCGTTGATCGAGTACCTCTCCGTCAATAAAAAGAGCAATAAGAGCAGCATATCCCGCTTCTCAATAAGCGACACAACCTTCACCCAGGGCTCCCATGTGCTCGATGAACGCTCCGAGGAGTTGGCGGATCGTAAAAGCGTGCTGACAGCCTCGAGATCAGCGTCGCAATCAAAACAATCTCGCCCGTACAACATCGACTCCTCCATAGATCAAACAGCAGTCGATGTCCGTGCAAATGTCTTGGAACAAAAGAGATTAGAAAGGCAAAGGTCCAGGGACCAAAGGGCACCTATTGTGGAGGTGCCTTCAAAGGTTGAGGTTGAGCAGGTAAAGTCGAAGGTGGAGAGTAGAAGACTGGTAACGAGAGATTTGGGCGAGAGGAGTGAGACGAGGTGTTGTGTGGTGATGTAACACTGAGAACAATTGAGCGTAGCGAAATTGTTCGAGGGTACCAATTGTCATGGTAGTTCATACCAGTTGACAGAACAATTCGCGAAGTTCTAACTATCACCCGTACAATTGAATGATTTTCAACTCTCGCTAATCCTCGCTATGTTGACAGACTCACGAATCGAGCAATTCCCTTGTTGACTGATTTTCACCTCAATTACTTCGCTAATGTCGACCTCCTCTCGCTAGCAATTCGCTTCGCTCATTGCTCGCTCATTGCTCGCTAACACTAATTTATAGAATGCATAGACTTATAGACTAAAATATTTTCAAGTATCCGTAATCAATATTTTTATGGTGTTTGCGCTGTCAATCTCCTCCTTGACTTGTTCACATGGCAATATTTTATGCCATTTTGAGCCTGTGCACTTTATTATCTACTCATCTCCTCTACTTACTCTCTAGCCTGTTCTAGATAACACTGTAATTTGATTATTTTTAGCTGAAATTAACTGGAAAACACATTTTCCTACTATATAGCGTACACCCCTGGATGCTAAGCAATTATGAAAGCGCAACCTTTCAAGCATCCTTCCTCGTTTCATGCATGCCCAACCCAAAATACCGAGCGATAAACCACCGAGCGAAGCGAGGTTGTTGAAGCTGATTTCACTTTCGGCGTACTCATCTCGCTTCGCTCATCAATTGTTCGTCGATCGCCAATTGTTCACCATTAACCTCATTTCGCTCGATTGTTCACTCACCAATTCCACTTCGCTCGATTGTTGTTCACTCATCAACCTCACTTCATCCGATTCATGTTCACCAACAATCTCGCTTCGCCCGATTGTTGTGTCTAAATCGTCGCATTATCCAGAATATGCGAGAACCCCCTAAACTGCTCTTGCATCTCCGATGTCAAAACAGTGTCAACCGGCGTCAATCTTGGCGTCTCCAGTGTGAACTCCAGGTCAAAGTTGGAGTAGTCGTGCTCAGAAGTGATCTCAGGCAAGTATGGCGCCTGGATTCTGCATGCCAACACATCGTCAAAGTTCACATCCGCAAAGTATGGGTGCTCCATAATCTCCAATGCATCACGTTCACTGGATCCCAAACGCATGGCAGGGTCCTTGGTGAGCAACGCCTGTAATACCAACACCGTTTGACGAGGCATGCTGATGGGGTACTTGACGTCATCGTGCTCAATGGCATTGAAAATCTCATCCTCATCGTCACCCTTGAATGGAGACTGGCACAACAACATTTGGAAAAGCAAAACTCCAAGCGCCCACCAGTCCACACTCCGGCTATACTGCTTACCAGCAATGATTTCTGGGGCCATGAACTCGGGCGTACCACAGAACGTACCAGTGGTCTTGCTGTGGCCCATATTCTCCTTACACAAACCATAGTCACCAATCTTGATGTGGCCCTGTGTGGTCAACAAGATATTGTCGAGCTTCAAGTCTCTATACACAATGTCATTGTCGTGGAAGTACTTCAAGCCTAGCAAAACCTCACATGCATAAAACTTGGCCCTGCGCGCCAGGAACCTGGACTTTTGGATGTGCCACATCAAGTCTCCTCCACTAATATACTCCATCACAAAGTATATTCTATTCTCTGTCTGGAAACAGCAGTGCAAGTTCAACAAGAACGGATGCTTCTCCTTGTTAGCAGTCAAGAAAACACGCTTTTCAGACTTGACACTGTCGGCCTCGTCATTCTCCACAATAAAGTCCTTCTTCAAAACCTTGATGGCACACAAGTTTTGCGTGTGTCTCGACTCCGCCAACATCACCTTACCGAAATTACCCTTACCCAAAACAGCAAGGAACTGAAAGTCGTCAAGACCAACCTTTCTTCTCCTCTTCTTTTGCTTGGGTGGCGACGCCTTGGGCTCCTCTTTTCGTGTCTCAACGTCGGGAACAATCTGCAGCTGCGTGTGGCCGTTGCTATAGTCAAAGTTGCTGAAACTCGTGTCCTTCTCCTCAACCTGCGGGTCTTCATACGAAAGTTTGTGCTTGTGCTGTGGTTCATCCTCCACAGGCGATGGCTTGACTGGTGACTCGGATACGCGAGTCTCTTTGTACTGCGATCCATCTGCCCTAGTTTCTGTGTATTGGGTTTCAGTCCTATGCTGACCATCCCCAGCCCTGTACTGCGCTTGATATTGAGCCTCGTGGCCCTTACTTTCCTCTCTTCTTCTGTAATCCACTTCCTCTTGGTACTGTCCAGTAGAGGATGTAGGTAAATTAATCTCAAACGCCTCCTCGACTTCATTGGCAAATGATTCCTTGGTGGGCGAAGACGAATGCGAAGAAACAGTAATTGCAGGCACCACAGTCTCAAGCTGACCCGGTGTAGGCTGTGGTGGCAAATCGCCATACTGCTGTTTCCTGGTCTTGGCACTCACTGGCTGCTTGGGCTGCGGCTTGGCAGTGCTCTTTATAGTCATCAAGATCTTGTTGGCCATCTCCATGGACATACCACAGAAATCGG
Source organism: Kodamaea kakaduensis (assembly GCA_030558435.1). Taxonomy (NCBI): domain Eukaryota; kingdom Fungi; phylum Ascomycota; class Pichiomycetes; order Serinales; family Debaryomycetaceae; genus Kodamaea; species Kodamaea kakaduensis. The sequence goes on from JAJMSN010000009.1 coordinate 113,360, forward strand.
GAACCAAGTGCGTACAGTGTGCGTGGCACATGACACCACACTCGGTACATTTCCGCACATTCTTACGACCCCATGGCAAGATGTATCCACAGTGACAACACCATTTGGTACCGTGGTTGGTAATGGGCTCGAATCTGTGTGGAATACGGTGGTTCAACTTCGCCTCGTCATCAATGTCAGTGGAAGATTTCGATATACACTTGGTGACAACCTTTTGGTAACACTTCTTGTGACAAAGGAACTTACAATCCTGACACTGGAACCCAGTGTATCGCAAAAACTCTCCACACAAGGCACAGCTCATAATGTTGTAGAATTGTTTCTGCACAAACTGATGGCCATGTTGTTCAAACACCTCCTCCTTCTTTTGACGAATGGCACCGTGACGGCCCAATCCACCCATGAATTGCTTACCTGGGCGGTTTGTCTTTTCAAACGACAAACTAATCAATATCTGCCCCACGGGCTCCAAGCTGAGCCACGTATTCACCAGCACCTTTTGTTCTTCTCCAGTGGACGAAGGGTTGGAAACATCTCCATAAACAGTGTCCCCCCCACTCATGGCGCTGCCACTCATGGCGCTACCGCCCATACCACTACCCATACCGCTGTTCCCACCGACAGTCGAGCTACTCCCAAAGTTTTCGGCACCACCGCCAACTTCCGAAACCAGAAGCCAGCCGCTTGATTGCTCATTTGCAACTTTGCGCTTACGAAGCTCTTCAGTGATATCCGAAAGGAGTGCCCAGTTCACAGCAACTGGGACCATGCTTGTGCCTGACTTGTCAAACACCGAGATTTCAATTTCGTGGCCCTTGTCGACATCAAAAGTGTACTCTTCATTCCACTTGCCAGTGCGCGAACCCCTGGTGCGTACTTTCTCAACGTCATCAACCTTGATGACCACCACCAGCTCCGGCTTCTTGGACAACATTGGCAGGGCAATGTGATCGATATCGCGAATACACGTTATCCCCACCGTCAACTTACCGTTAAGCGGTTTGCGCGCATGCTTCGGGGTGGAAATAATTTCAAAGTCACGCGTCACGTCCTCCACATTAATGTGCATGTTTTGGTACTTGCGAAGTGCCTTATTGAGCAACAGAATGCGCTGATCCAGCTCTAAACGACCGCCTTCGGCGGCATTCAGCGAGGACCTGTCTCCGTCCATGAGGTACAAATGACTAATCTTTTCATTGGCTTCTCGGTACTGGTTCTCCACTTGAAGCTTGAATTGCAATTGCTGCAACATATGCTGGATCTTGTGACCAAGCGAGGGGCAATCGTACTTGACAAGATCAAAGCGCGAGTACACGGGCCTCCCATCAGCACTGGCAGTGGAGGAGATGCGCGGGTTTGGGTGCGCCAGCTCCTCAGTGCGCTTTTGTTGCAACGTCACCTTGCGGAGCGTTTCCTGGAGAAAGTCGATATTCAGCTGTGTTTCCCTGATTTGTGTGTTGCACCGCTGTATGACCTCGGCGTTGTTGGTGTTCTTCTTGAGCGCCTGGAACCCCTGGATAAGCTTCATCTCCCTCTCGATCTTGCCGTTGATGTCACTCACGACATCGTTGGATTGTGACATGGCTAATAGAACCAGCTCAAGATCAATATGTCTAACTACTCCTGTAACTCCTGTTTGATTCGGAATTCGTGTGTTTGTTCAGCGCTAAAAGACAAATCAAACAATATTTGTTGACGAATTTTTGACTTCTCGATCTGGAATATGTGGGTCACGTGTGGAAAAGGGGAGGACCAAGCACCTCAACCAAACGCACCAACTCTTGTTTGAAATGGACAAGAAACGTTTAAAATAGAACCGGATGACCAAACCTAATAGTAAACGGTAAACAGTAAACTAAGTACTCTAGGGACTTTCATGTTCCTTTTTCACTTCCATTGTTCGCCATTGGGACACCAGTTTCATTGGCTATTGTCATCCTTTTTACTCTTCCTACCTTGAGGCGGACTAAATCCCCGCTGTTCTATTGACTACAGCCACTACAGTACTATTGACTGCTATTGGTTGATGGACTGTTGGCTACAATTACTAATGTACTATTTACTGTATATTGACACAGTATATTGACTACTGTATTAACTACTGTATTTACTAACAAGTATTAAGTAACTACATTGACTAAACACTGTTTGACATCTTGAATGATGCGGCTTTCTGAACGTCACGGGTAGTATGGAATATACGCCCAAATAGGTTCACTCATACAAAAAGAATTGGTCTGGACTTGATCTAAGGGATGAAATTTACGCACAAGACACACCTACAACAATCCCAATTTGTCCAGGTATTCCCAAATTCATAAACCTTGCTATCAACACGTATATCAAAACAACTCGTGATCTCCATCTTCTGCTTGGCTTGACTTTGTGTTGGTTTGATTTTGTATCCCAAGATCATCCTACAATCTGTTGTGAACTCGGTCATTACATACTACACACTGCTATCTTCTATCTTATGTTCCTTATATCACTTTCTTTCTAGCACTTTCTTTCTATACTTTCTTTCCACACCCTCTTTCCACACCTTTCTATACTTTCTGTTGAGCTCTCTGTTCCAGCCTTGTCAGCTCTGCATGTCCCCGCCATCCCATCGATGACGTCATTGTACAGTACACAATAGACACTGATGGACATCAATGGTAAAAAAACTACAAACCTGACAAATGATACGAAAGACCGAATAGATCAGCTCCATATATGAACTAAAGAGTAAGTTTGAACAATTGAGCCAAATTGTTTCTGCAATCACAAAGGCAGGTAGTGCTTCCGTTTGTGAAATTTTGTCAACCCTTAACAAATCCAATGAACTCTACTCCAACCTGGTACTCTTTGATTTATACTAAGTTGCTATTGTATTCCTTCACGTTGATAGTCGAGTTGCATCTTTTTGTTAGAACTTCGCACAATTACTCCCAAAATTCATATCCATATTTCAACATCTTCAAATTGGGGTGTGCTACATTTAGACACGCAATTTCGAATTACCATACACTTATTTATCATTCAACTTGACACTTTTCCTCTCATTTAGCTGCAGTACCTCTGAAAAATTTGGCAAAAGACTAATGTCCTTACAACGTTACATTTACCCCACCCCTACTTTAAACAATAACTCCCTGTAGTTATAAATAGTAATCCTAAGGAAAGAAGCTTTTGACTTTATATAAATCTTTGAATCTGATCTCAAATACTATCGTTTATTCTTTTGTTCATTACCTTCATCCACATGAATGACTTGTAGACAATCTAATGCTATATTGAGCGTTGCTCAATTGTTGTTGCTCTTGTACCGCCTACAATTGAACGAAGCGAAATTATGGGCTCAACTGTTTGCTGCTCTTGCACCGCCTACAATTGAGCGAAGCGAGATTGTAGGCTCGATTGTTGCTGCTCTTGTACTACCTACAATTTCGCTTCGCTCAATTGTAGCTTGTAGGTCTTGTAGTACCCACAATCTCGCTTCGCTCGATTGTGTTACCTACTATTACACCGACAATTACAATCCGGCACAGGACACACGTAATGCTTCAGGAACCACTCATCCGCATGGTGTGCATGCAGCCCGTGATTACAATTCAAACAGAAACTAAACCACTCGCGGAACCGATTCTCAATCTTGCCCGCCAAAGTCAACTCCAGAAGTCTGTCTGAAGGGTCTGTAGGCAACGGAGTCCCCATATTGAGCAAACAAATCGAGCACCGTGGCAACGGGGCCCCACAGTGCGGACATGTGGTCACCAAATTATTTGCCTTGCCCATCTTGTTGAACTGCTTGAGCATCACCTGTGTGTTCCCCGTGGGATTCGCAGCCTTTTTACCAGGCCCAGTACTCACACTGGGTTTCTTGCCGATATTCTTATTACAGCGAATACACTGTAGAAACACCTGTTTGGGCGTGGCCTTGATGGTCACTTGCCCGCTGGTGTTCTTGGACAACTTGGTACGTGCAACATCAAACTTGGCTCGCACACTAAACATCGCCCATGAATTGAGTAGGTTCCTGTAGCAGTCCACCCAGTGCTTCACCCGCTGGTCCGCAAAGTAACGGGGACACGCAAACGCCGAAATCAACGCGGCCGTTTGCACATCACTGGTGCGGTCAACAAAACTCTGTAACAAGTCGATGCCCCTGGGAGTGATACCAGTCAACACCAAACCCTCGAGCTCTCCCTTGGTGACAACAGTATCGGCCACACGGTGCAAGTACACGTTCAAATCTTTATCCAGGAGGAACCGCAATGCCACTCCCAAACGCTCACGCAATGGGAGCGAGTGCTCGTCCAAAACGTCCCACCAGTCGTTGTCTGCTATGAATGCAAATATCGCACGCAAGTACGGGTCGTCCAAGTCCAGAGCCATGCGTCTGCACTGGTCCTTCCACGGACTGTTCACAGAATCATTCTTGTAAGCGAGGTACCCCGCAACAGCAGTGGACATCAACCGCAAGCGCTCCTTGTTGGAGTTGGCCAATATATCTATGGCCTTGGGAACATCCCCGTGGAACACAGCCCACCCAGCAGCCTTTTCAGTATAGCCCAAATCAACGAGCACCTTTAGTTTCTCCTCAAACTCTGCGTCGGTGAGGTACCACCCCAGCACAATGAGACACAACTTGCGCTGTTCCTTGCGCTCACTGTTCCCTGGAATAGTGATCCCCGCGGCCTTTTTACCCTTCAACAGCACAATCAGTTTAACTGCCTGCGAAAACGCCTCATCAGTCACCTTATTGTTGAACGCCTCCAGCCGCCTAAGCTCCTCGACTCCCTTCCATATCCCCAATACACCCTGGTACCCAAGATCCACGCCCTCCGAGAGCATGATGCCCTTATCAAGGGACTTTTTCGCGAGACCGAGCCACTTCCATGTATTGCGTAGAAACAGCTGGTTATCCAACACGTTCAAGTTCTCCAACACCCTGATATTTCTGTCGCAGTCCACACCGTACCCCATCTGTGCACGGCGGCGTATCGAGGACCCTATATCGTTTGCAACCACACTCAGCACATCCAGAAACTTGGGGATGTAAGCGTCCTCCATACTGCGTTTGCGCTCATACGTGAAACTCTCGTCATCCACCGACTCCAAGTCCGACTCGCTATACTTGCGAAGGTCCATTTCCCCAAGGCTGATCCCCGTGTCCAACCCATGGTCCTCCACCACATTTTGCTTTTGCTCCACAACAAACTTGGTGGCAGTGCCCTCGGTCCCCCCAATGGTGAACTCATTAAAAGAATTAAAGTCCAAGGTATCAATCAGCTCAATCACCGGCATGCGGAACACACTGCCTGATTGGCGCATACACACAAAGTTCGTGGAAGTATGGGACCTCAAGTCCGGCGAGTAGTCAAAGGAAACCACACGCTCGTAATCGGTTTTCACGTCCAAGACACACGACACGAAAAGCGACTCTTCAGTTGGCCGGTACAACTGGGCAGCCTGCTGCTTCAAGCTCTGGAGTACCATGCCATCCTTTCGGGAAGATTTCGGGGCATCCATACCCGATAATTCGGCCCCAGATCCAGATTCCATTGGGGGGACACTTGCGGTCCCCCACCTTCTAATCAAGTCGCCATTGAAAACAGACGCAAACTCACCTCTTCTAATGGTCAGGCAACGCACGCAAGGGTTTTGGTTTTTGCGCGACGACGAGTCGTTCAACAACTTGTGGAACTGTAGCACTGGTGCCTCGGCCGGTTTGCGTGTATTGTTGTACAATTTCCTGCGGTCCCAAATGGCCAAGGAGCCGTCCTCACTAAACGAATGGAAGAGATGGTTCTGAAAATGATCCACCGTAAGTCCCAACGTGTACTTGGAGGCCATCTGGAACACGGGTTGTTCTTGCCTGAGGTCGATTTCACGTAAAAACTTGTAGGACCCGCACACCAAGTTGTGGGAAAGATCAGGGTAGAACAGCGCGGAAAGAACCGCCTCGTTCGGGAGGTATGCGCTCGAAGGCCGTTTGATGTGGTCATTTGTACTGTTGCGCGAGTAGTGCTCGACATTCCATATCTGGAGGGAATTGTCTTGTCTCCCTTTATCGAAACCCGCAGCCACTAGGTTGGTATTGTTGAAGGTGAGGGTGTTGCAAGGTCGATTCTGCTTGGGCCTGAGCTTGAGAACAGAGGATGTGGGGCCATGGATATCGAACACGGATATATTGCCGCTGATTGTGCCAACAGCGGTGATGCCTTTGGCAGCGCCCAGGTATGATGAGCATTGGATGTTTTCAAACCCCAGACGGCTCTGAACCTTGACCAATTCACTAGGCGACGCTCCGGGATCTTCGTGGTTGGTTTGGTAAAGCACAACTTCGTCGCCAATGGGATTGACAGCAAGGAATTGTTGTTCGTATCCATTGTCCCAATTGAGGGCGCGTACAATGGAGCCGCTCATACAGAAAGATAAAAGAGATAAAAGAGATAAAAGACAAGATAAAAGAATACATACAGAAGTACAGATAGACAAGAATATAAGCTAGACAAGATGAGAAGATAGAAAAGAGAGGAGATAGACAAGAGGAGAAAGACAAGATGAGAAGAAGACAAGATGAGAAGAAGACAAGATGAGAAGAAGACAAGATGAGAAGATAGAAAAGAATATAAGCTAGACAAGAATAGAAGATAAAAGAACAAGATAAAGTACAACAAGATGAAAGAGATTAAAGACATGAGAGGAATCAGAATAAAAACAAGAACAAACCAATTGATTATTGTTATCATTGAAGAACTATTGGGAATAGCCTAGAAGAAATATTGATAGATTCATGTCAATACGCCAAAAGTGTATTCCACTTACTAACCCATCATCCCAACCACTCCATTATGGTAAAGTTAGAAGATTCTGGTGTGAAAAAGTCTGCCTCACACACTCACACACTCGCTTCGCTCGTGTGTTCGTGTGAGCAATGATCTGGAAGCAGGAATAAAGTACATGGAATAATACTAGAAAGCAGCAAGTTGAATATCTTCCCAACCAAACAACTAGTCACGAGTTGACTGGCTCTTTTTATGATTTTATTTAGCAGTGGGAAAATCGATATGGAATAACACAAACCACTACTTATACAACCCATAAACAAACTTGCTACGCCCTGTTTAATAGTTTGTTTTATGATAGTTTGTTTTATGATAGTTTGTTTTTAGTGTGATAGTTTGGAAGACATTCGTGTGATCGAATATTTCAGAGCATGAGCAGGTTAGTTATTTACCTACTTCACTAATTACCACTCAATTACTAAATCACTACCACTCGATTACTTAATCACTACCACTCAATTACTAAATCACTACCACTTAATTACTCACTCACTCACTCACTCACTCGTTCGTTCAACCTATCCTCTTCACATCTTTGATCATCTAATCTTGCCCTGATTCTTAACAATCTTATCCTTAATTTTATCCCATATCTCCATTATCTTTGTCCTAATATTCATCCTCATCTCAAAAATCTTATCTATCTCCCCCACCAATACTCGTCAATCTTATCCTAATCTTGCTTCATCCATCCAGCTTAATCTTTATCCCCCATCTTCATCACAATCTTACCCTTAATCCATACTTTATTTTTCACAATCTTAATCAATTATTCTATCACTCTTCCTTGGATTCTGCTTGAACTCTGTTTGAACTCTGCTTCCTCCGGCTTTCCTCCGGCTTTCCTTCGGCTTTCCTCCGGAGAGTTTTCGAGCCAACAAGATTTAGATTTCGAGCGACAAGACTTGAGAGATTTTGAGTGACAAGATTTCGAGCTAGGACAGATTTAGGAGATTCAACTTGATTTGCCACAAACTGATGTAATGTCAACTGCATGCGCCCAAATCTAGCCTTTTGATAAAGTTAGACTTTAGCAACGACTTAGTCATTGGATTAGACTTTCGCACCCGGCTTTGGTCTACAGACAATTACCAAATTAGCTTTGGCTTAGGCTTTGACGTGCGGACAATTGAAATCTAGCATTAGCGACCGATTTGCATGGGGAGAAGAAGGAAAGAAGAAGGAAGGAAGGGAGAAGGAATGAAGGAAGAAGGAATGAAGGGAGAAGAAATGAGAGAGTAGATGAAGAGATGAAAGGAGAGGGAGAGAAGAAAGGAAAGACGGTTCGACTACAAGCTATTTACAGACCAAACAACACCAAAATAACCCTTCACGAGCCTCCCTTGCCGATTAGCATTATTTTTCCGGCCTCTTGACGTTGTTCATAGGATGGTCCTGTATGCAACCAAGGCGTGAAGGCGCCGTTTGACTGGTCAGGCTTGCCACCGTTTGCCACTGCGCTGCACGAGTGAGGTCACATTGGATCGGTGTTCCATCGGCATTTTTGGAGCCATCACTCCTTCATCGCCTGTTTGTGGCATGGCAAAAGCAATTCATGAAGTGAAAATTTCAGCCTAAATGGGAAGCGTATTTTTTTGGTGTAGGTCCCACCGTCTTCTGTTTGTTCGATGTCAAATTCCAGGTTTTGTGGGAGTTGAGAATTAGAAGTAGAGGAGTTATGACGGAAATGAGTATGAAAGAAATAGAAGAGTGAAATGAGATAGAAATAGAAGTTGGAGTGAATAGAAGTTGAGTGAATAGAAGTTGGAGTGAAATGAGAACTTGATGTGAAATGGAGTAAAATGTTGATGCTAAGATACAAGACAATGAATATGAAATGGGAACACTGACGGCACTCATGATATTTCACATTTTTCACCATTATGAGCTTTCTCTCATATTCAATAATAATCACTACTATTCATAGATGGATCAACCATGTATTATTTTTCACTCGATCTCGTCACTCAAGGCGTACTTCACCTTGTATTCGCCTTCTCTGTCATTCTCAATATTCTTCTTTTCTTGGTTCTGCTTATTCTGCGTGTTCTGCTCTGCTTATTCTGCTCATTACTCATTACTCTTTTACTCATTACTCTTTTACTCATCACTCATTACTTATTACTCACTTTCCTTCCCCTCTACGGCTGACCATGCATTATCCCCACGAATCGACTAAACAAACATTAACCAGCCTAAGGCGGACTTTTTTGTTTAGCCGTCGGACGCTGTTTAATTAACTTTAGTTATCTGATCGCTAAATAAACTTTAGGATGACTGTTGAACTAAAACGGTGTTTTGCATATTGGGTGGTTTTGATATTTTAGGTTTATACGTTAAAGTTCGATAGGGCTGAACAATGCATCGTTTTTCAAGGTAATGAAAAGAGCAAGTGTAAACAGAGAACAAGGAGCGGAGAACAAGGAGCGGACCGACTTGTTCTCCGTTCAAAAAATTGGAGAACTGGAGAACAGAAAAATTGGAAGACAACTGAATAAACTAGAGTAAAAACATAATTTCCTATATTTCACATTTCATTTCTTTCTATTCCTTTCTCTCTCACCACATCTCTTCCTATTCTTTCACCTTCTCACCTCTTCACCTTCTCACCACATCTCTTCCTAAACTCTTCACCTCTCACCTCTTCACCTTCCCCTTTAACTTGCTTTACGTCATGTACTATACTCGGTTCTGCTTCGCTTCTAGGCTCGTGCGTCTAATGACCATGGTCTGCGGACTCACGCAACATGAAAACTTTTCGTCCTGACGTTAACCACCATGCCTCCGTCTTTAGCGACTGTGCCTCGATACTGTCTGCAGGCCACTCGCGTGCATTTAAACGTTCCCAATTAGGAAGTCATATTAGAGTAGAGTAGAGTAGAGAGTTGAAGAGATAGTAGAAGAAAGACTAAAGACTAGATTGAGTGGAAGAGAGTATATAGTAGAAGATAAGTAGAGTTGAAGATTAGTAGAGTTGAAGCTTAGTAGAGTTGAAGACTAGAAGAAGAAGATTAGAATAGAAAAGACAGAGTCTGTCAAAAATTCTACCTAAACTGATCATGAATAAGCGGACGTCAACGCTGACAACTTCAAGCGGACATAACCAAGCCATTAGAACCGAGACCGATGGCCAGCCTGCGTCCAAACAGGCAACCCTCCCCTCGGTCCTGTGATTTCCATTTGCTTTTTCACCTGCCATTTCTGCACTCTCGTCCCATTCCATCAATTCCCATTCCATCGATTCCCATCCAGATCGGTCGGGAGCTTTTCATTGTAATTTCGCTACACCTGCTAATTGGTTGGCCGTTATTATGTTGTGCACACAGTCATAATTTTCTGCCTGCACAGGACTCTTTTGCGAGAAATCTTGCATATAAGCCAGGCTCTTAATATGAGCCTATTCATGTTACAGGCGTCGCAATACCACAGAATGTACAAACCATGAGCGAAGCGAATGGTTTGTATTCAACCTACTCCTACTCCCTCTTCCTACTCCCTCTTCCTACTCCCCCCCCTCTTTTGTTCAGCGTACTCTCTCATTTCACCATCCAACTTTCATTTCCAGCTCTCAATTTTTCAGTAGCGTTCCTAATCTCAACTTCAGTGTTCCCAATTTTGCTTTCAGCTTCCTTTACCCAATTTCCTTCTACTCTTCTCCCTTTTTCATCATTATCCTTTCGGCATCTCCTTCGGCATCTTCCTTTAATGTCTTCCTATGTTGATACTTTTTGCTATAATGTACTACAATTTACTATCCTCCATTTACACTACTTCCACTACCTCTACTTCACTACCTCCTCTACCTCTGCTTCCACTACCTCCCCTACGTCTACTTCCACTACCTCTACTTCCTCCACCTTCCCACTCTCCCCCTCAGATATTATCTAGCATCTACTAAAACTTCCAGTGACCCCATTCACTAAGCATAATTAGCTATATTATTTCAAACGCTCAGACTGGCCAAATTCCCGGCTTGCGATTTGAAACATCCTTCCCATTCTCACTGGAATATGTATATGTGTTAGTAATGCCCCCTTCTACTCCTTGTTTGCTAACCATTGCCCATTCCAACTGTTCACTATTACTCTTTTGGTACATGTCCAAAACCAATTCAAAATATGAACATTGCTGAACACGTCAACTATTATCTGACAATACGTCAATATGTGCCCAGTTATCCTCGGATGTTCTTATCTACTACCCACTCTATTTTCTATCCACTCTATTTTCCACCCACTATTTTCACCTCACTCTATTTTCACTTTACTCTACTCACTCTTTTCACCAATTCTTTCACTCTCTTTTTTCACTCAATCTATTTACCCACAGTTAATCACTCCCTACTACCCTATTTACACTCCCTACTACTCTTACACTCCCTACTACCCTCTCCCCCTGCTGGCCGATCTCCTGCACGCTCTCCTTTAGTTTCCCTATGGCACTCCTGTATATCAGCATACCGCTTGTGTATACTTTTCCTGTATACCACTTTTCCTGTATACTCAGTACGTCCTGTATACTTCCTATAAGCTTCCTGTATACGCTATCGCCCTGTATATAATCCCACACACCACTAATAGTCCTGTACATGATCTAATATTTCCTGTATAATCGGCCATCCTGTATACGACCAACCATTAATACTCCTGTATACACCGTCACTCCTGTATACACCATCCTGTATATATCTTTTCTTTTGTAATAATATCTCGATTGGTAAAGGCGGGGTGGTTGCGAGCCATACGTCCTAGACATGATCTTCAACGGTCGCCGAACTTTGTGTCATATGCATTTTAACCGATTCCGCAAAGTATCGACTAATGATGTTTACGTAGTTAGTATGTTAGGATTAGTAGGTTGGGATGGTAGGATGTTTGTATGTTAGTGTCAGTATGAGTATGTCAGTATGAGTATGTCAGTCTATGAGTATGTCAGTTCAGTCAATATGAGTATAGTTGATGTGGGGACTCCTTATTTCGGCGCTACAAGCACGGACCGTGCGTCTTCATAGCCCCGTTAGCGACACAAGTCTAGAACGAGCGATTTTGTAACCGTGATTGATGTGCGAATGGCATTTTTCATTTTCTGAATTGGGTATTTTCTGTCTATCGGAAAATTGCAAAATTAATTGCAAAATTTTACCATGACTGAAAAGTATATAAGACGGCCCTGTAACCCGTTTCTATCTCCATCAAACACTCACGTTCCTTAGTCACTCCTTTGATCACTACGCGTTTCGCACTTACACTCCTTACTACACTCCTTTGAAATGTTTATTGAAAAATTCGCAACCATTCTTGCAGTCGCTACCACTGCCTTTGCTGCCCCAGTCAAGAGAGGAAACACCTGCTCCTTCCCAAGTGACGACGGGTTGGTTTCCATCACCTCTGGCTCCAGCAACGGTGGCTGGGCCATGTCCCCAGACCAGCAGTGCACTGCCGGTAACTACTGTCCCTACGCTTGTCCCCCCGGCCAATTGGCTGCGCAGTGGGACCCCAAGGCCACATCTTACACTTACCCACAGTCCGAGCACGGAGGATTGTACTGTAATGATGACGGCACTGTTTCCAAGCCTTTCAGCGACAAGGACTACTGTGTCGACGGTACCGGTACCGTCGAGGTCAACAACAAGGCCGACAACCAGGTCGCCTTTTGCCAGACCGTTTTGCCAGGAAACGAGGCCATGTTGATCCCAACAAACGTGGGCGGTGGCTCCACCCAGTCCATCGCCGTGCCAGGCCCCGACTACTGGGCCTCCACCGCAGCCCACTACTACATTAATGCTCCGGGTGTCTCCACCTCCGACGGCTGTGTCTGGGGTACTTCCTCCGAGCAAAAGGGTAACTGGGCCCCTTACGTTGCCGGTGCCAACACCGACAGCAGCGGTAACACTTTTGTCAAGATTGGCTGGAACCCCAAGCACATTGACGACTTTAACGGACAAAAGCCAAGCTTTGGTATCAGAATCACTTGTTCCGACGGTGACTGCGATGGCTTGGACTGTGAGATCGACCCTTCCAAGACTGGATACAATGGAATTAGCGGTTCCTCGAAAGACAGTCTGGATGGTGCCTCTTACTGTGTCGTTACTGCAAAGAACAACGCCAAGGCCACCATCGAGGTCTTTGATGTTTAAGATTTAGATATGGGTTAGGCTAGGTTATCGGTGATATCAGGTGATATCGGTTTGTATATATTTGTATTATTAGTTTGTCGACATAGATTTCGGTATGGTGAATATATTGGTATGATTAACGAACAATCCGCGAAGCGGGTTGTTGTAGCAATAAAATATTCAAATTGAGCAAGCTCAATTTGAATAAGTGGCTTGAAGTGATGCTTGAATAGATGCTATAGCTGAGTAAGTCAGTCATATTGTTTTAGTGTATAATTGAATGATGAGCATAGATCGAGTATAGGAATCAGATACTATCAAGATTAAACTATGACTCAACAAATACTATGACTCGCCAAATCTTGGACTGACTGGGAAACTAGAAAACTAAACTAGAAAACTAAACTTGACTAGATTGAAGACTTACTACCGAGGATCACTTCAATAGTTGCAAATTTCCTTTTGTGTCGCCAAACCACTCAATCGAGTCAAATCGAGTCAAATCGAGTCAGCGAAATTTCCACAATTTTCACTCATTTTCTCATTCAATTTTCACTCCAGTTTTCACCTTCCACTCATTAGTTCCTCTGTTGCTAATTTTCCCCATGAGGACATGCATGTGCGCCTGAAAAGCTTATTTGAGAAAATATCAATTGGTCGACACCAGTGTAATTTTTTGACAGTGACGTAAAAGTTCTTTGTTCTCATGTATGGGATATGGAGCAATATACGAAACACGAAGGAATGTAAGTTAAGGAGCGCAATGCAAGTATGAGGTGACAAGACGGATGTTCAAAAGAAGAAGAAAATATGCTACAAAAAATACATAGCCATGTGAAGAAGTACAACAAATGACAACAAATGAGCGAAGCGAATTTGTTGATTACTTCTAATGTTGCTCACCATAATGTTGCTATAATGTTACCACAATATTTCAGCATAATATTACCATATTACTTCAGCATAATATCACCACAATATTACCATATTCTTCAGCATAATATCACCACAATATTACCATATTCTTCAGCATAATATCACCCTAATATTCACCAATCAATGCTACATTTGCTAATAACGGAATCTACCAGAAAAGTACCGCTTGTATGTGAAGCTTGGTAGAAAGATTGAGAACGCAATCCGGAAACAGTCCCAAAATCCCTTTAGTATCACATTTCGTATTTGGTCTGCTTTCGGTCATTTCCGTCTCTTATCTATGTGATGTTGTCATGTGATAGACACGTGTGGTTTCATGTGACGTCTCACGTGAGATATCACCTTCCCCACGTCTTGTACATCCCCGTCTTCTTATAATCCAACTACCATGACCACGACCTTCATGATCCATAATCAATACGTTGTCAATACTTTGTACGACGTAATCTCGTTGGATATCTAAGTTTCAGTTTTTATCGTCATATTGTTTACTGTTTCTAATCGAACTTTTCTCCACCAACATGTCCGAGAACGAACCCCTTCTTGGCAAACAACCGTCTCTTCTCAAGAAGAAGAAGGCCATTGCCTTCTCGGCCATTCTCCTTGTGCTTGCATTCATGTTTGTAGGCACCTTCACCCACGACGACACCAAACTCAATCCCAAATCCAAAAAGAATGTCATCTTTATGGTCACTGACGGCATGGGACCCGCGTCCCTTTCACTTGCCCGGTCCTTCAAACAACATCGTGATAAACTCGACATCGCTGATATCTTGACAATTGACAGACACCTCATTGGCTCGAGCAGAACGCGGTCCAATGACTCCTTGGTGACCGATTCCGCGGCAGGTGCAACCGCCTTTTCGTGTGCGTTAAAGTCGTACAACGGCGCCATCGGAGTGGACCCCGAGAAAAACCCTTGTGGAACCATTTTGGAGGCCCTCAAATTACAAGGGTACCTCACCGGCTTGGTTGTCACCACCAGAATCACAGATGCCACCCCCGCAGCGTTCAGTTCCCACGTGGACTACCGGTTCCAAGAAGACCAAATCGCGGCCCAGCAGCTTGGCGAGTACTCTCTTGGACGCTCGGTGGATTTGATCATTGGAGGTGGAAGAACTCACTTTTACTCGAATGGTGGAGGTTCTCGTAAAGATGGTCGTGACTTGATCAAGGAGGCTCAAAAAAGTGGGTGGTCGTACGTTGGCGACAGATCCGCATTCGATGCCTTGGACGGGGGTAAAAATGTCTCGTTGCCATTGCTTGGCTTGTTGGCTGACTACGATATTCCATACGACATTGACCGTGACCACAAGGAGTACCCCAGTTTGGCCGAGGAAGTTAGGGTGGCATTGACTGCGTTGTCCAAGGCCACCGAGAAGTCGGACCAGGGCTTTTTCCTCTTGATTGAAGGAAGCAGAATCGACCACGCCGGCCACCACAATGACCCTGCTGCTCAGGTTCGTGAGGTTTTGGCCTATGACGAGGCATTTGCAGAGGTGATCAAGTTCATCGACACTTCGGACGTGGAAACCACCATGATCTCTACTTCTGACCACGAGACTGGTGGGCTCGTTACCGCTAGGCAGGTGACTCCTGGGTACCCGGACTACTTGTGGTACCCACAGGTCTTGTTGAATGCGACCCACTCGGGTGAGTACTTGTCCAAGAAGGTGCTCGAGGTGGTGAAGGAAACCGACCACGCCAAGTTGAGTGAGTACATCGAGTCGGAAATCTTGTCCAAGGACCTCGGGTTCACTGACTACACCAAGGCTGAGGTGGAGCTTGTCACCAAGGTTGCGTCTTCGGGCAACAGAGAGGCTTTGTTGTACACTTTGAACAACCTCGTGTCGACCAGATCCCAGACTGGATGGAGCACCCACGGGCACTCGGCTGTGGATGTCAACATTTACGCACACACCAACTCCAAGGCGGTGCGTGAGTTGTTGTATTCGAACAAGGCTTACGAGGGCTTGTTGGGTAACCACGAAAACATTGAAATCGGTGCTTTTATGGAGTCGATTACGGGGGCCGACTTGGCGGAGGTGAGTAGAAAGATTAGAGATGTGGACCATGGGCCTGTGGGGAAGGTTGTGGAGGAGGGTGTTCATGGGAGTGTTTTTCAGAACTAGATCAACTAGATGAGCGAAGCGCATCTAGTTCCAGAAGTATCCACCAACTAGGTCACTTCGCTCCCTAGTTGGTGCTTCCCATCTGTGTCGCTCACTAGTATGAGTACAATCTCATAGCATGCAAAATAAAGCTAGAATAAAATGACTGTAATCTCGATTGTTGCTCATCAGATAAAGATTGTAAGGCGCATTTTTGCTTGCATCTTTTTGTAAGATATGGATCACAAACCACAAACCTACAATCGAAACAATCGACAATCTCGAAACAATCTCGCTTCGCTCGATTGTTTTCGATTGCTCGATTGTTTATATTCAAATCTTTTCTCCATTATTTCTACTCTCTATATATGCACTAACCGATAAGCAAAGTCTCTGGGTCACTGAAGTCATAGGTTGGAATCTCCAAGTTCAATGGAGCTGGTCCTCTTCTGATTCTACCAGAGATATCGTAGTGGGAACCGTGGCATGGGCAGAACCATCCACCAAAGTCACCGGCTTCTCCAATAGGCACACATCCCAAGTGGGTACAGATACCAATCATCACCAACCATTCGGGCTTGAGGACACGGTCGGAATCCTTTTGTGGGTCTCTCAACTTGGACACATCCACCTCGTTGGCCTCATCAATCTCACCACCAGTTCTGTGTCTGATGAAAATGGGCTTACCCTGCCACTTCACAACAACATTCTTACCCTCTGGAATGGCGGCCAACTTGACCTCCACCTTGGCCATGGCCAAAACATCGGCAGATGCAGCCATCGAGGAAAGGAATGACTCGACAGTGGACTTGGCTCCGGCAGCGGAGAGCAATCCCATGGATCCCACCATAAAGTAGGTGAAGTTTCTGTTCTTCACATCGGACTTGTTGTTCAAGTACGACGAAAAGTCTGGCTGCTGGTAGCTCGTCATGGCCGAGGTACTCGACGAAAGAGCTCTAACAGAGTCTGTTTGTTAGTATGTACATTTGAGGGGCGGACATGGGTATGGTCGGTTACGATCATGCGATCACGCATTCTGTTAAAATTATCGTTAGAAATCTCTGGTTGTCGATACCTGTTGTTGAACTTCTATTGATTGATTGTTGTTGACTTCTGATCTGTCTGCTCTGAGCCGTTGACTATTGACTCTTTCTCATTTAATATTAGTTGTCGCTGATTCTATTGGTTCTGTTCGCTTCACTCTGTTCGTTTCGTTCTAACCATTTCCATTCATAGGTTGTCGGTTACTCCCTTTTCTTGACCCTTCCGCTTCTGATGTATGATTACTTACTCTTCAAGCCGAGACCGCTTCTCAATGATCTGAAAGCAATAGAGGACATCTTTATCAACTTGTCTTTGGGATTATGAAATTTTTTCGTGGTAGGATGTTTTTAATTTGTGCAGGTCTCACCTAACGAAATATTCCGCCGCTGTGATTGGCTGCTCTGAGATCATACTTTAGCCAGACATTATATACGCTTTATAATCAATTATCGAGAATACTCAAGACATCAACAAACAAACTCGAGAAACATAATATCATCAAGGATATCATCGAGAAACATAATATTATCGAGAAACATAATATTATCGAGAAACATAATATTATCGAGAAATACTTAACATCACGCTTGCTTGGTGTGTACACATCCTCTTTCAATGATCCTTTAATGAGTGACGTAGGGTTCCCAACAAGCGGTATTGGGTTATGGGGCTACCAACTAGAGCAATCGTAATATTTAATTTAAACGATATCGATGACCCCACTTGCTCTACACTACCTTCGAAATGTTCTTAATGTTCTCCAAAATGTTCTTTCTAGTTCTCTTATTATCTCATATTTAATATCATGCTAGTCTATGAATTTAGCGATCGTGCATCATGGCTGATGTTCTATGTTCTATCTTCCTATCTCATTATGGCTCTCATTGCTAAGCAATTGTTTTCATTATTATGCCGGATAGTTGTTCTTCCCAATATTTTCGTCGGTGTGTTCTCGCACCTACACACTCTACCTCCACTCGCTCACAATTTCGCTTCGCTCAATTGTAGCTCGCTCTCTATCTTATACCAAACCCCTCACTCTCATTCACTGCCAACTCCAACTTATCAACCAACTTTTCCTTCGTTGAGTAATTATACAACGCCAACTCATTAAAGCACGTATGTGCCAACGGAAGCCTATTGCTATCTCTCCCGTGGTCGAGCAAACTGATCTTGAAGTTCAAGTTCTGTATTCCTGTCGCCGGAAGTCTGTCGGATCCCGTGATGAACAACAACATCCGTTTCTTCTTGGCCAATGGAAGCGAGGAGGCGTACTCCCAGAACCACGATACAACCCTCGGCTCCTTCTCAGGGAACCCCACATATTTGGTCACAGACCGCAACACGTCAAAGTCAATGGTCGCCTCCTCGGTTCCACACACCAATAGTTGAATCTCTTCAGGCAGGAATAACGATAATGCGTTACCCCCCACAACACTCAAGAACCCCTTTTGGAGTGAATCCAATTGACGCTGGATCCCATGCTTCACAAAAAAGGTCCAGTACCTCGAAATGTAGATATCAACATTGTGTGGTCCCACAACTATACGCGATCCATTTCTCACCAAGTCAACAGTATGCGAACGGCCGAGTGGGTCAGCATACGATACTTCAAAGGTCAACTCCATCATGCCCAACTCCTCGGGAGACATCTTGCGTAACTTCTCCAAGTTCCGTGCCGTGGTGGGGAATATTTGCTTAAAGTCGTCCCACACTAGGGTCCGGCCAACAAGTGCCTTGTACATGGCAAGCGGGAACTGGAGATCGAGAATAGTCAGGTTATAAATCGCAAGCCCCAAAATAGACCCAAAGAGGTAACAGATATCCAAATCCGCAATGGGTTTGACATTGAGCCAGAGTACATTGGAATCGTCAACGTTGGAAAATATACCGGCATCAGGACTGAATATCTCCTTGGTGAGCAACAAAAACCACTCTTTTTTCAACCCACCAGCATCTATACCTGGCTCATTGACAAAGTGAACACGAAGTGATTTCTTGAGTGTATCCGGAGGCACCTGCTTGATGGCAGTGAGCAGGTCCTGCACTATGTGCAGTCTTCTTACGTTCACCCTAAAGTGCACGTCCAAGGCCACGCGCTTATCGAGCGAGTCGATAAACGCCTCTTCGGCTTTGCGCTCCATCTGGCGCCGCGCCTCGTACTCGAGAACAGTGATTTTACCCCCGAGGGAAACTAGGAATGGGTACTGGCATATGTAGTACAGCAGTGTTCCGGGACCATTTATATAGTCGATAACGGACGAAAGTGGAACGTTGATATTCTTGCTGAACTGCTGCCAAACATCGAAATCCAACTTGATGTTCACATAGTCCACCAAGGAGTTGTAGAAACTCGAGACAGGGACCGCCCCGCAAACCAGGGCTCCAGTCTCCCTAATGGAATTAGCACGCCACAAAAGCGAAAGTACCAAGGCCAGTGACTTGATGTGCCAGTTGTTACCGTACTGTTGAATGCGTACTTTTTGCGAGGGCCTGGGTCTTTTGAAACGGCTCGAGAAAAGAGTTTCTTCCTCGTCGTCGTCTTTATCATCGACTTGCGGAGGTGGGAAACTCAACCGGTGGTTGGCACGGTTGGGTACAGGAAGCAAATTGGTTGAACGGTCGCGAACAATTCCTCCATTGGGTCCAGACTGTCCATTTGACTGTCCAGACTGCCCATTCCCATTAACTCCAGGACTAGGCTGCCCACGGTCTTCATGTAAACTTCTTCTCCTTACCTCACTTTTGGATCTTCCAATACCAGGACGTCCCGTATTCACATACATTCTCAAATGGTGGGTAATGTACAAGTTCATCAAGTCGATCTTGTCGATAAAAGTCGGAGTTGCTACTTTAGAGAACCAGCTGGAAATATAGTTGGAGCTCTTCTCTGCCACTGCCAAGTTCAGCAATAGCCCCAAAACACGCTTGAGAACCTCGTAGCACATGTCGCGTATCTCTGCGGTGTCGCACATGTAGCGCAGGGTACGCGGAGCATCGGTGAGCGAACGCAGCAAGAAGGGAATTTCTAGCAAGATCAACAACCACAAGATGGTACGTGGATCGTCATCACGACACACATGGACATTGACACGCTTGGTGAGCAGACACGCTCCCCTCAAGGCATAGAACAATGGTCTTTTTGTGGGTAAACGTGTGAGGAGACGGAACGTCGAGTGGATTTCGTCGAGGTTCAAGTTCAGTGTAGAATAGTGAAGCTTGGTCAGTTTTTTGGTGCGGAATGAGGAATTCAAGCACTGGTAGGACCGGAACAGCTCATAGAGCATATTCGAGACCGGCTCGAAAATGGTATGGATCGAGGCTGTGGATGTCTTGGCCTCCTTGAGACACGAATCTATAGCAGAACGCACGCGTGCATACGACAACGGAGGTGGGTACTCAGACTCCGGGGAGGGTGGCACCAATACAGTAGTGGTATCACATACAGAACACCTGAATTTGGGGCTCTTGGGGGGGTATGTGAGGAGGGTACCACAGCAAAGACACTTTTGAACAAGTGTATCACGGGGTTCTTCGGGTTCTGGAAGACTCCGAGGAACGTCCACTGGTTGTTTTTTGGGTTTGGCTTTGGTGGTGGGAATCCGCAAAAGATTGCGAATGTTCCATTTGGATTCATCCACTGACATGGCAGAATGAGTGATTAGTGCCTGTGGTGGTAGTAGTAGTAGTAGTTGTAGTAGTAGTACCTGTAGTAGTAGTTGTGGTAGTAGTAACTGTAGTTGTAGTAGTAGTATTACTTGTAGTTGTAGTAGTACCTGTAGTTATAGTAGTTGTAGTACCTGTAATACCTGTAGTAGTTGTAGTAGTTATACTGTATCTGTCGTATAGTAGTTATAGACTAGTCAGACACGTACCCCTTACCAGACTAAATTGGGTTGACGATCTTATCGATGATTGCGTTGGTGATTTATCTCCAACTGGTGTCCCAGATCTCAAACTTTAAAATACCGAGATGCCTGAGACAATATCTTCAATCCAACCGTAGATTATATATAGGCTTTGATCGGATAAATCCGAATGACCAAGCTTCCTTAAAATTTACCGCCGCCAAGTACTGAAGCTATTGTTGTTATTTGTTATCTGATCCGGGCTGAAAAAAATCTGGTGCCACAAAACCAATCCAGTAAACGAGATGATGGAGCGATGCCGGGTCAGTACCGGTGAGTGTTCGAATTTTCCTTGTACTTCTCACTTGTTGTTATAATTCAACCTTTTATCAACCTTGGGGCTGCTCGGATGATTTTTTAGCGCTTGTGGTACAGTTAACCACGGCGCTTGCGGGTTGCAGTGGGATTTGTGGTGGATCGGGTGTTGCAGAATGTAACCGCTAGGATCTGGAGTGAACTCAGAGAGGGTAATTGATATCCTGGAATTGTCAGCAATAATGGCAATTGTCAGACTAATCAATTGTCAATAAGAACAAGGACAAGTGTGTGGGATTATTTGTCTTGAGGCTGTGTAATTGGTGCCAATTGTTCGCAGCAAATACTAACGAGTCGAATGTGTACCAATACTTCAATCACTTCAAGGAATATCAATGAATACTGTAATACTAATAAAGCAGGAAACCAGTTCTTCTCTCTCTTCAATCGTCAACTTTCTTATCTAGAAGAGTTGGTGGAACTGGAATTTTTCAATCGTGGTTTCAGCCTGATACTACACTTTTCTTTTTCGCGCCTTATTTACCTTCACCTCATCTCTTGCTATTTACAATTCTTGCTCCCACTTTCTTTTCTTCTCTCTTGCTTCTCTCTTGCTTTACTCCTTCTCTTTTCTTCTGGTCTCTGGTCTCTTTCTTTTCTAGTTGCCTCCTTCGCTCTATTTTTGTGCAAACCAAATATTTGCGCGGTATGTTCCTTTTATCGGAAGTCCAGCCAGGCAACTCCGCCAGCCTTTCCATCTACTGTGCCTTTGCAGACTGCCCCAATGCCTTGATCGATGTCAAGTCAAACACTATTGAAGTTAAGGTCCTTCAAGATAATGACCTTGTCCTTGTTCACACCGTCTACACTCCCCACCCCATCATCGCAATATCCCCTTTGCAATTTGGGTCCGGGTCTGGTTCCAACGGGCTCGCAATCTTGGATGACAACCACACTCTACTGGTCATCTACAAACGTAAGGCAATTGTGGTCCATTCGTTGGCTAAGTTGGACTTGACGGGCCACCAGCTCACAGTGGACTCAAGACCAATCATGGTACTGCATACAAACAAGATTTATGTCTCCTGTGTGCTGAGCTTCATCCAAGTCTTTACGATCCAAGAGACCCAGAAGCAAGCTCAGAACTCAGTTGTTCTGAAGTCCGCGCACATTGGTGCTGTTACTGTGGTGGATATGGTTGTGTTAAAGAACGGGTACTTGGCTGTGCTCTACCGTGATTTCGAGATGAACTATTCTTTGCGCTACTATAGTCAAACCCTAGACTTGGTAAAACAATTCACAGACTTTCAAGAGGCCCCTTCTTGTGTGATACCCCACCCAGTTGGCGGATCACTTGTGGTTTCACCATCGCATGTATTTTATTTCCCTAGAGATTGTTCGTTTCTGTTGACAACTTCAGACTTTGATACAACCGTCACCTACGACTCCTTTGAGCATGTGGTCACCAAGGCATTTCCCAAGGAACGGTGCGTAGAAAGGTTCACGGCATACACCCAAATTGATGAGAATAGAACATTATTGGTATCAAGCTTGGGGAGAACCTTTATGATGTACCTAAAAGAATCCACTGATAAGGGAGTTGCTTTGGAATCATTCAACTTGGTGGACTTGGGACTTTCATCCATTCCTATTACTAATGGAGTGCACCATCTCTCGCGGAACCTATTCTACGTGACCTCAAAGCATTCGCAATCGGTAATGTTTGAGGTGTTGCCAAAGAGTCCTCATATTAGTATATGTGCTACTTACAACAACACAACACCTATTATAGATATGCATTACGACAAGAACAGTGTGATAACTTGTCAGGGGGGTTACGATAGTGGAGAGCTTGTCAGAACTGAATGGGGGGGATTCTCGTTAGAGAAGAAGGGTGAGAGAACTCTTCCAAATTTGTTCCTGAGGATAGTCAATGTGAAGGGAGAGCATGGGGAGGAACAAGTAAATGATGGTGAGGATGAAGAAGAAGAAGAGAAGGAAGAAAAAGGAAAAGATAGAATAAGCGTTGGAGATCTCATATTAACAGACATCCACCATAACATTTTGGTACATTCAAATCTTCAAATAGGAAGTGACCTTGAAATGTTCCAAATTCACGACTGTCTTCAAACAGACAACACACTCCTTATAACAGACCAAGGATTGAAGGAAGACTCCAAAACCGTTCTCGAAGGATCTTTTCTAGATGGGTGTTTTGTAGGCGACACTGCCTTCATGATTGATGAAAAAGCCGTGTATGTGAAACTGAAGAATGTGTGTGAGCTCGCTTTATCACCAGGCAAACTTGCCAGTTTCAATGTTGTTGAATGGAAAGATGGTGCATTCATCTTTGTGACCTGGATGGATAACTCATACACGGTAATTCGGTACAACACCTCGCTTTCTGTCGCAGACACAGGCAAACTTCCCCGTGACTCTGTGGTGTTTTCATCGTGTGCATTTGCAGATAAGCAGGATCTTGTGCTCGTTTTCCTGAACCTCGACTGTGAACTAGTTCAAATGAAGTTTTCACCAGATGGAACCGTCAAAGGGTTTATTGGTCTTCCCACACTTGCACCCTTACGGCTCACTGCCACACAAAACCTGCCCCACCGCGTGCTCCTACACTCTGCCAACCAAGTTCTCAGTCTCCAAAAGGATGTGGTTTTAGACTACTATAGGCTCTGTACACTAACCTCCGCATTCAACGATATAACAGACGTTGCAATGGTAGGCGACCAGCTTTACTTATTGAGGAATAGCTCTAGTTTGAGCGTGTACGAGGTCAAGGATCTGTCTTCTCTCCTCCACCAATCCAAGGTTTATTCACGCAGCATCTACACAAATTGCATAGTGTTGAAAAACTTTGTGGTGGCTATTTCACAGCGGAACGCATTGAATGACAGCGGTGCCTTAACCAAGTACTTTTCATTGGAACTATTTTCCAAACACAAGCTGGTGTTCACATTGAACGACACAAACGAGGAGTACCTTGCATTGTGTGAGTTTCCTAACGACGGACTAAAAGGCCCCTCGTTTGTGGTCGTAGCCCGCAAATCAGACAGGTGCGCACTCAAGCTCTTCACTATTCGCAAAGGCAAGATGAATCTTGTGCACACATACGAAATCGATATCAAGTGTTCTATCCACTCGATTGCCGTGTATGACACAGACAATTTGGTCTTTAGTTTGGCGGGCAATGCGTTCTTTCTAGTACAGTACCATCTCGGAAAGGAGATTGCGGTTAGTGTGAATGTGTCGAACGATGTAAAGGTTCCGGTGTTGGTGTCGTCACAGGCAGTGGTGGGTAACAAGATATATTTGATGGACATCACAGGGATACTTGAGGCAGAGGTAGAAGACATGCATGTTAAAAAGAAAGGATTCCAGAACCAAAAGTATATCACATGTTTGGATGCTGACAAAGATGGTAAAGAACGGGTCATTTGGGGAGACGCATTTGGAAACATTAGTGTTTCCAATGGAGAAACCACGTGTGAGTTCAACATTTCTGACCAGGTCAACAGTGTTGTGTTGAAAAAGAGCAGGCAAACAGTGAGCTCGGATGTTTTGGAGCCCGCGAGTATTCGCGATTTTGCACTCATTGGGACGCTTAGTGGAGCCATACTAAAGGTTTCGTATGTGGAAGATGAGGATATGCAATCGATGATAGAGGAATGCGCCGAGGAATTGACCAACTACTCCATCCAGTATTCGCTGGGTCTTCTGTTCTTGAAAAGCAGGATTGGGAGCTGCGAATTCGAAAAGATCCCTGCTGAGGGAGTGGTGGATATGAGGGTATTTCGCAAGTTCGTGGCCAAGAGGACGCGTGAGCGAAAGAAGGTGGTTTTGAGGTGTAATAAAGAGTTGGAGAGGTTGAAGGAGATTTGTTTTGTGAGTTCGGAGTTGTAGAGATCAGCAAAATAGTGAAAATAGCAGAGGTACTATATTTATAGAAGGAAACTGTATTATAGAAGATATTACATCTATAGCAAAGGTTAGGAATCAGAAATAATAGGTAAACTGTATGAAAGATGCATGGTGTCAATTGTAAAGTGATTCAAAATTATTATGAGGGAATGGTATAACAGTCCACACCAAAAAAGGTGAGAGTAAAATGACTTTCACATTTTCCACAATTGCTGCAAAAATACTCAAAAAGATTACCCACCTTTCTCAATTCATTTGGTATCAATCGTTCATTTAAATTGGCGCCAAGTTGAGTTGATGAGCTCTTGAATCTTTAGTTTTAACTAACCATACATCGTACCATACATCGTTTCTAATAAGTAACCAAAACTTCAACTTCCAATCTCATCCTCTAATCCTTATTATTCTTTTCCAATCCTTCTTATTCTTCGTCAATCCTTCTTATTCTTAATCCTTCTTATTCAATCCCTCTTATATCTAAGGAATAAAACATTCTTTATTCACATTTGTATTCGTTTTACTCCCGTTTTACTCTCATTTGTACCTTTTTTCTGTTTTTTTATCACCATGAAATACGATGATATTGAAATGTTGGACATCCCCGACGACAGCTCGTCTGAAACCGAAGGGATGTCCAAAGACACGAGCGAAGGCCTCGACTCGTACACTTCCTTCAACAAAAACACGTTCGATTCGCTGAAACACTACATTGAACTCACCGAGTGGCTCTACAGTACACAACCCCTTGAGATCGCCTTCAATCAGGAGCAGTACGATGCCAGTCTAGGCCCCAAAGACAAGTACGTCGACAACTATATCCAGTACGTAAACGGTCTTTTCAAAGTTCTTGATAATCTCTCGAAGGAAGTCACCAGAGTCCAGTTGGAGACTCCCGATGCGGAGCCCATTGGCTTGGTTAGAGAGCGTCCCAGCGCCACATGGAGGGAAAGCAAACTTCAAAAAGTTGACGAGGCATTCTTATCAGTCCTCGAAACTCTTCAGAAGCTAGTGGATAGTTTGGGAGACGATGTGGAGGAGAGCCCTGAGTTGGAGCATGTTCTTATAATCTTGGAGTGTCTCCATGCAAATGTCTTTTACCCATCAGTAAACCAAAGACCCGAGTTGATAGTCAAGTGGGTCAACACATTCGACCCGAAAATGGACTCGGAATTCGTGGAGGCAATCATGCTCCAGACCCCCCAACCTTACTTGCACGCCCAATTTTGGAATGTGCTTCTCAGCCAGCTTTTGGTGCGTGGACTCTTTGACCAGGCCTCCGAAGTATTGGAAAGCTCGGGGTATGCTGAAACCTCGGACCAGGTGTTGTCGGAGGTCATCTCGGACCTCTTTGAGTTGGTGTCCACCTACACAAACCTTTCATTGAAGGGCAACTTTAAGGAGTGGAAATTGAAGGCGTGCGAGTTCCGGGACCTGTTGAGCCGCCGCAAGAATGTGGACGCACAGCACCAGACGATCTTTAGACAGATTGTGGACATTTCACGTATATTGACGGGGATGACCAACACCATTGCGGAGTTTTGTACCTCGTGGTACGATCTCTTGCTTGCATTCTGCTTGTTCCAGGTGAGGGACGACGTGCCTTCGTACACCACATACTTTGAGAAGGCCATTCAATTAAAACCGGTGTTGGATCTCGACGACGAGGATGAAACAGCTGCAACGGCCAGGTGCTTTAGAAACGTGCTCCAGGAATCGTACCTCAAAGTCTTGAAGACACTCCATGAGTTTGACCCTCCAATCGCGGCCACCGTCGCAAAACTCCTCGAGTTGAAGGGAAGCCTAAGCATATACTACAAGTTTGAAGCCAAGACACCAGAGGAGGTTGTGGACAAGCGTACCATTTCCGAGTACTTCTTGATAAAGCATGCATACGAGTGCTTGAACATCTATGATTTGTCGTCGGTTGGAGTGGGGCTCCTTTTGAACCCAGACGTGTCGACATCCCGGTTGACCACAGCACAGAACAAAGAGACCGTCGCCAAGAGTCTTCCCAGGCTAGAATTCAAGACTAACGACGATATGGAGTGGGCGTTGACGGTATGCGCGAACCTGAATTTGATCAAAACGGCCCGCGAGCTCTACTATGTGCGTGGTCTCAAGTCCCTCGACGAAGGCATGTTGTTTGAGGCACTCAACATGTTTGTGAATTCGTACGACCAATCCAACCTTGGCAACTCGGTGAGCGACGACGGCTTCAAGAAGTTGCACCACATTGTATGGGACTACCTTTTCCAAGATAGTTTGCTCCACAACAGACCGGTTGACGACGAGTTGATAAATAACATTGTCGACAACCAGGTGGACGAGTCCTTTGAGATCAACCCCATAATAAGACAGTGTATCTCGCCATACGCGGTGTTGTATGCGTTCTACAAGTCGTTGCGCTACGACTACGAGAAACTGTCTGCCATGCACAAGATTGTTCATTTGTTGAGGTTCAACTACCTCCCCAAGAAATTCTTCCCCTTGTTGTTGAGTCAGGTGCTCCCGTTCTTGATTGACCGCGAATTCAAGTTTGAATTGCCGGACTTGATCATCTTGATCGAGTTCATCAACAGCTACGAGAGCCAGAGATCGGAGGCAGAGTTGAACGATGGTGAGGCTTTGTATAAGCACGCGATAGAAACAGTCGAGGAAGAGACCCAGTCGTACGACTGGAGAGTGGTGTTGAAGAAGGCACAGGTGGCGGTACCGCCTAATACAAAGGAGTTGATAAAAAAGGTGAGGAATGAGATAACCGCAAAGATAGGCCTGGTTTATATAAGCAATTGAGGTAATGTAAGATAGAGTATTGTATTTGTACTTGTATCGTAGTTTGTATCATAGTCTGTTATTACGTACTTTTATTTGTACTCATGCATTGTACTTGTATGACTTCTGCACTCAGTCTACTTCATTTCGCATTGAACGACTGCATTTATTAAGTCTATTGAGATCTCTCTCTAACAGTGTCTAATTGATTCTAATCAACAGAAGAAGTGAAAGAAACAAAAAATCTGTTTTATTTTAACACACGACATCCTGGTCTGCCTTGGAATTCAACAACAAAGCGACAATCAAACCGTACAAACCCAAGACTTCGGCGAAAATCAAAATCAAAATCATACCAACGAATAATCTGGGCTGCTGTGCGGTACCTCTGACACCGGCGTCACCAACAATACCAATGGCGAAACCAGCAGCCAAACCCGACAAACCAACAGACAAACCGGCACCCAACTGGATGAAACCAGTGTACAATGCCTGCTTCTGCTTAAGGGAGTCGGAAACCAACACCGAAACAACCAAACCGTAAATAGCAATGATACCAGCCATAATAACTGGGACAATGTTCTTGACCAACAAGTCTGGTCTGGTCACACAGGTCACACAGATACCGACACCAGACTTAGCAGTACCGTAAGAGGCACCGAAGCAGGTGAAGATGATGGCAGCAGCACAACCAATGGAACCAAAGAATGGTGCGTAAACTGGACTATAGGGTTAGTATTTTGATAGAAAAAAAATTTCCACCAGCTCAATCTACATGATGGTGAGACGAGGCTTCTCGAGCCTGTCCCATCGATTTGATAATCGGTTGAGGCTCGAAACTAGTTGGAAACTCGAAACCCGAAACTAGTTGGAAACTCGAACTCGAACTCGATTGAAATCGATTGAAGCTGTACAGTAACGGCTAATAATCACTGATAAGACTGATAAGGTCTGATAAGACCGATAAGACGATTGAATTGGTGAATGCGCCTATCGGGAGTGTCATTGACATCCACGCATTTCTGACACTACCAGAATCGACGATATCACAGCGGTATCGGTACGTATTGGCGTATCGACTATCTTATCTCGTCACTGAGCAATCAATCACCCCGGTTCAGGGAGAAGAGCCGAGAGCCGGTCCAACGGGGGCGGTGCGTGGGGGGACGCAATTGGGCATGAGAACTTACCATAAATCGGACATTATGGATTGATTGTTGTTTTGTTAGTAGTGACTACTTGTTGTTAATTTATTCGTTCGCTTTTTTCCTCGACTTGCGAAAATAGCAGTGTGCTGAAAAATACTGCGACGGGAACGTGCTCAGCGTACACCACAGCACAGTGAAAATTATAAACCGAGAGATGAGGTGCAAATAAATTTCATTATCTACTGGTGAGCTTACTGCAAGGAACCCATAAAACCACACACCGAAAATGTCTGCACCAAACCCAAAGGCCTTCCCATTAGCTGACTCTGCTTTGACTCAGCAGATCTTGGACGTTGTTCAGCAGTCCCAGAACTTGAGACAGTTGAAGAAGGGAGCCAACGAGGCCACCAAGACCTTGAACAGAGGTATCTCTGAGTTCATCATCATGGCTGCCGACACCGAGCCAATTGAGATCTTGTTGCACCTTCCTTTGTTGTGTGAGGACAAGAACGTTCCATACGTTTTCGTTCCTTCCAAGGCTGCTCTTGGTAGAGCTTGTGGTGTTTCCAGACCAGTCATTGCTGCTTCTGTCACCTCCAACGATGCTTCTACCATCAAGAACCAGATCTACGGTATCAAGGACAAGATTGAGACTTTGTTGATTTAGAGCTGAACAATTGAGCGAAGCGAAATTGTGAAAATAGTAAGAATATGTATTAATCAATATTGTAATCAGAGATTGTAGTGAATACAGTGGGTAGTGAAGTACTAGTGAAGTACTAGTGAATGAACAGTATCATGAATTACTATGAGTTATGAATTGCTATGAACTACGTGAACTTTGTAAACTACTATCAACTACTATACTTTATTTGGAGCATTGAAATTGACATCTCATCGAATTTCCCATTAGGTAAGATCGATACTCCAAGTATGGTCTCCTTCATCTCTCTTTATCTATTAGTTCTCTCCTGTATTTAATCTGTTCTTGTCTATTCTTTCTCTTTATCTGTTGTCTTCAATCATCTCATCGCATCTTTTTTCTGTATGGACTTAACAAGCACCGAGGCGATCACCAAATACCTCCGGTCCAAGGAACCTTCCGATCGGATTGTTGAGGCCTGCAATGAGATACTTTCATCCACAGGTTCCCAAGCATATTTCCCCGGGTCGCAAGCATTCATATTCGAGCTCATATGTGACCGTATGAATGCACACTCACCGCCCGTCTTCAGAGCGTGGAAATACAACCCCCGGGTGTGGGACCTTTGGATCCGGTCATGGAACCTGGTGGAAACGCGAAAGGCGTTCCGCAACGTCAGGTTCATCGAGTTAGTGACGGTGGTTCTCGAAGAGCAGAACTTGGACCTCTGGTCACAGGTATTCGAGTTCATTGCATTGGTGAAGGACCAGGCGTACCTCGATATCGACGAAAACTCTGCATTGGCTTTGTTGAGGGCGTACACCACCAACGTCATGGACGGAGCACAGCATAAAGAGTGGATTCTGATTGTGAAGGAGATTCTTGATTTCCAAAGCTTGAAGGCCACC
Source organism: Kodamaea kakaduensis (assembly GCA_030558435.1). Classification (NCBI taxonomy): domain Eukaryota; kingdom Fungi; phylum Ascomycota; class Pichiomycetes; order Serinales; family Debaryomycetaceae; genus Kodamaea; species Kodamaea kakaduensis. Next base: position 143,963 of record JAJMSN010000009.1, read on the forward strand.
AACTCGTACTGCAAGAAGCAATACGCGAGGTTCATAAAGGAGAATTTGCCTCTGTTAATTGGATATTATCATAAGGCAGAGGAAATAGTGACAAAGATACTCGCAGAGTATCTTTTTACCGAGAACTTGTTGAAGTACTTTATTGGTAATATAAAAGAGGTGGTTGGTGGTGAGAAGGAGAGTGTGAAAGAGAGTGAGAGTGAGAAGAATGAGAACGAGAAGAATGAGAATGAAACCAAGAAAGGGAGGAATGAGAAGAAAGATAAGAAAGGGAAGAAAGAGAAGAATGAAGAAAAGAGAAATAAACTCTCCCCCACCTTGGTTAGTCTATTATTTAATATTTCTGTTAAATACTTGTCGACCAACCACACTTCAATCTGTGAGGAACTCTTCATTGTCATTGTATCTCAGCCCGAGTACAGTGGAATATCCGAAGAGCTTCTCAGTGCATTCTCCACCAATCTCCACAACAAGTCATTATCGCGAGACTTTCTCAAGTCCATATACTCCACCGAGTTTGACTCCAAGACCCAAGTGAATTGGGTTCTTATGGACCATCTTCTCAACTTGGACGTGGAGTTGACTATCGAGTATGCCCCCCGTATATTCCTGCTTTTATCGAGCAAAGTCCCCCGAGCCCCTGCGATTGGCGAGTCGATTCTCAATGCCTTCTTGAAAGGTCGAGAATTCGAGGTGTTCTTCACCAAAGTATGGACCGACGCTATTGCCCAGGATCCGTTCTGGGAGTCCCATGAGTACATAACGTTGGTTGCGAAAAGCATGAGTTCGCTATCGTCAAACCGGTTGAAGAGCTTGATAGCCAAGTCGTTCGAGATACAGCCCCGTTTCCAATACCCGTTGGTGTGTGCGATCTCAAGAGGTATGAACTCGTGCGGGTACGTCAAGATAGACGCTACATCCCAGACTTTCATCGAGAATATCCCCAAGTTGGGCGATGACAATTGGGAGATCTACTACTACCTGTTGTGTGCGTATGGTGACAAGTTGGTTGACACTTTGAGGGAGAAAGTGGCCAGAACACCAAAAACCAAGGACATCTACTATTACAGTACCATTTTCAGGTATACTGAGCTCACCAAAGAGACTATTAAATGTGACGATTTCATCAAGAACATTCTGCCTGATATGCTCGAGTTTGTTCTCGAAAGATGGATTGTGATTGTTGAGAAGTACTTTGAAGAGCATTCGCTTTTCGTGAACCTCGTTCTCGAGCACAGGCTTGCACTCCCCGAAATCTTCTTTGAGCTCCCGAAATTAACCAAGGCATTGAACGACCACGCTTTGAAAAATGTCGACAAATGCTTGGACCTCATTACAACTATTCCAATCCAGTGCTTCAACAAACATGCCAAGAGAGAGCTTATTGCGAAGGTGATGGCGATCTGTACCAAAGAGAGTGGTTTGGCGTCCAGAAAGTGCCTCGAGCATATGCTCTCCGATTCGCTGAGTGCCGACTTCCCAGCACTTTTGGATGTTGTGGCTGCTTCAGACGAGACTTCGAAGGAGTTGTCAATACAAATTTTTGAAAAGGTTTGGATGCATGCATGGAACATGAAGGACGACCCCCGGTTCGACGCTGCTTTCGATACATTCACTCAAGCCTTCAAGTTCACATCCCCCAAAAAGTCGCCTACTCTTGAGGTGGGGTTGCACCTTTTGAAGGTGGCCTCAAAAAAGGATAAGTCACGGGTGGACCCATGGACGTCTGCGTTGGCTTCCAGCTGCATGGTATCGTTGAAGAATCAAAAGAAACAGGGGCACGACTCCGCCCTCTTCCTTTACGACTCACTCACAATTGTCTTTGATAAGGTTGACCACAGCCTTCTTTTACAGCATTTGAAGGCTCACGGCAACACTGACTCGCCAGCTCTCGCTCGTGTGCTTTTCGTTTTGATGGGCAAATTGCACACCAGTCAAAAGGGAGACTATGTGATTGCATTGTACTATGCATTGGAAGTATCGTTAAAGATGAACTTGGGGGACGAGCTTCTCGAGTACTTGGACTCGTGTACCCCCGAAGTTTGGCGCGATGTGTGCTGGTTAGTGCTTGATGATGCAAAGACGATATGTGAGGAGAACCCCAGAGGATTTGCAAGAATGATAACCAGTTTAATGGGTTCTGTCAAGGAGGAGAATAAGGATATGTTTATACATGTGCAGTCGAAAATCATAACTCATCTTGAGGAGATAGAGGGGCCAGCAAAGAATAGAGACTCATCTATGGAGAATGGAGTCCCACCCTTAGTGCAAATACTCTCCTCGTTATCTGCTGGTTTGGTAGAAAGGCCATGGCTTTTCAACCAGTATGCGACTGAACAAACCTTGGTGATTTTATCCAAGATACATTATGGGTCGTTGGAGGTGTACACGAGTGCGGTGCATCTAATGAGCCGTGTTTTGTTGATGCGCAGAAATAGGCTCACGACCCGTCACCACATTGTGGTGCATGTGTTTGTTGCGTTGCTCGAGCCGTTGACCTTGAAGACCCCTTCGGAAATATCCCGTAGCACTGCTGCTGGTGCGGCGTACGCCAGATTGCTAAACAACTTGTGTAATCCTGCGCAGAAGGAAGTTTCGAGGACGTCGCTCAACGCGGTATCCACATTGACCAAGAACGCATTGAGGCGGCACTTGCCCATGCTTTTAATCAACTATGTGTACAACAACTTGAGGTACAACTTTGAGAATAATGTTGCACAGGAGTTGAGGGAGGGGGTGTATAGCATGTTTGGAGTGCTTTCACATAGGGAGTTGCATTTGGTGAGCTCCTCTTTGGATCTTCCGGGTAAGACTTATTATAGAACGTTGTACGGAGGGTTTAAGGAGCATGGTAAGTGGAAGGGTTAATCAAACGATTCGCGAAGCGAATTGTTTGATGATCATGTGGCTTATGACCATTTATGACTATTATGTGATCCCTGAGCTGTACATCGTGAACCACTAACAATTCGCTCATTCACTTATCACTTCAACTTAATAGTATCAATAATCATGACATCTGCCTATTCTATACATCTATATCCATAATTTCATGATTAAGTCTAATGTCTTTATTGTCCTCACAAAAACCTCGTATCGTCATTGTAAAACAACTTACCCATGTTTCGTTTGAAATTCCTATTCATCATCACCATGAACTCCCACACCTTCTCCTCCACCTGACTGTAGTCTATTTTGCCATTGTGCAAATGGTGTGATGTGTGTTCGTACCTCAACACATCCTTCTGGGTCACTATCCCCACCAAACCCTCATCTGTCTGTACCAAGACGTAGCGGGGCCCCATCTTTACGAAAATCTCCACCAAGTACTTGATCAGCACCTCCATGTCCACGCATGTCGGCGAAGGGTTCACGATATGGGCGAGGTTCACACCCACCAGTCCCTCGTCGAAAAATACCTTTGTGTCTGGGGGATAGTTTAGCGTAGGAAGCGCTGCCTCCAAGTCTGCGCGCAGCACAAACCCCACGATTTTCGGTTCCAGAGGGCTCTTGATGATGGGGAACCCTCTGCAGGTGGTGGAGTCCAATGTCTCGCGGATCTTGGAGATGGAGAGTGCACCCAGTGCATCTGTAGGAAACACCACCACTTTCCTTGTCATGCACGAGGTCACTGCGGAATTGTCGCCCGGCGCAAACTCCTCCTTGGCATCAATGAATGGCAAGCCATTAAAGTTGATCATCTGGTCCGCTATTCCACCCTTCCCCCACTTATCGTTTATACTCTTGGTGATGGCCACCACAATCATGGTGGGGATAATGTAGCGCAAAGCACCCGTTAACTCAAACATGATAATGACCACCGTCACTGTGAGATGGGTGATTCCACTCAAGGCTGCGGCAGCTCCCAAAAACGCATAAGTTCCAGGAATAATGCAATTGCCCGACGTTGGGCACGTCACAAAGAAGGGGGATTCGGGATGTGCAGTGTGGAAACGGTCCACCAAAATACCGAGGAAGCGGCCAAAAGTAGCACCGGCTGCCATCGAGGGCACGAAAATTCCAGCGGGAACCTTGCACCCGTACGTGATAATGGTGAGTCCGACTCTGGCGACTGTGGCAAATAGTAACAGGGGCAATATGTGGGTTGCTGGTTCCAAGTGACAAAGCTGGTGGGAGTTTTTGGGCCCGCATTCTTTGAAGAGGATCTCCATGGACTCAGTCATGTCCAATTCGAGGTACTCATTAAAGTAGGAGAAACTGGCCGTGAGTAGCACGAGGGTGAGAACTTCTCTAACTGCGTGGTTCTTGAGGAAACGTTTGCGGAACGAGACCACACGAATGTTGTACTTGGACACGATGATACCATATACACCACCAAAAACACCTAGCACCACGTACATGGGGATCTCAAAGTAGTGCCAGTTAGTATCGTAGGACACCTCGAAAAGCACAAGTTGCCCCGTTCTAAAGGGGTTCATGATGGCAAGGGTACACACTGCCACAAGCGAGCAAAAGTAGGACTTCCAAATAGTTGCGAGCTCAAACACATTGGAGATCTCCTCGATTGAAAAGAGTACACCCCCCATAGGAGACCCAAAGGCCACGGCGACACCGGCAGCTGCGGTTGCAGTTAAAAACGTGCGGCCCTTCAGCGCAGACCGACGGTAACGTTCAACCAATTTGGTGAGGTTGTTGCCTACACACACTGCGTAGTGGACACTGGGACCCTCTTTACCCACACTCAAACCCAGGGCAATTGCCAAAGGTAGACCAATACTTTTTATGAGAAGAGTCCACCACCCAAGGAAACCCTCCATCACGAACCCGCCAACAATACACTTGATCTCGGAGATTCCAGACCCCGCGGCCGAGGGAGCGTAGTACTTGACGAGCGTGGCCGAGAAAAAGGCGAAAAGAACCGATATGAAGACATACGCCAAGTAGTTCACTGCCGATATGGACGACCAGTGTTTCCACTGGTCACAGGATTCACCTTGGCCCCAGCAGCAGAACTGTTTGCTGAGATAAAAGTTCTTGGAGCAGTACCCAGTGCGTAGCGATGCTAGCCATGCGGTGACGATGTTGAGGAAACCGGCAATTAGACCGATAGTGACACCCATGGCGGCGAGCATGAGCCATGTCAGCGTTGATTCGTAGAGACGGCTGCGGAGCGACAGAGTGTTGGTTTTGCTGAGACGTTTGCGATGCTCGCTCAATTCATCCTCCATCCAGTCGACAGTTCGGAAGTCGTTGAAGCGCTGGACTTCGAGAATGGAGTCTTGGTTGGCCCATGCTCCGGTGGGCAGGCGTAACATCGAGCGATAAAATAATAAATAGCGAACAAGATCAAAAAGAGACTAACTCAGCGAACAACTGAGCGAAGCGAAGTTGCGTGTTTGCGTATTTGCGAAGTTGTTGATAAAAGTGAAACCAAGTGAAAACGACTGAATGAAGCGCTTGTTTTAATGTAACTGATATTCATAAACGAAATCTACTCAACTGTAGGTTTAAGAAAATTCAGTCTGGCAGTTATGCTAATATTTGGCATAATCGAAATCAATCAGTATTAACACCAAGTACACCCAGACGAAAGATATGAAAGGCCTCTTGTTTCTTCTTGAAATTCAGTCACTTACCTAACATTAGACCATTGGAAGTCCTAATTTGCTGGCATATCTAGTGAATAGCAGTAATTTGATTAATAGTCAGTAGTCACTAGTCCACTAGATATTAGTCTACCCACTATTAGTCTCTGTTAAGCCTACTCACTATTAGTCTCAAGTCTACTCACTATTATCCTACACTATTAGTCTCTCACTATTAGTCTCACTATTAGTCTCACTATGGTCTACTCACTGTTAGTCTACTCACTATTAGTCAGTACCCATTCGCTTCCCTCGTTCACTTCATCTTGGTGTTCATAAAATCTACCTGACTCTGCACAGATTCTCTCATTCATTCAAATCTTACATCTTTGCATTAGCTGCTACCTAATCTTAATCCCAACCAGCATTTGATCTTGGAATTGCCTGGCTCCGATTAAGTCTAAGATATCAAAACTGAGACACACCATATAAGTATGAAGTTTTCTCAAACTAAAGTCTGATTATGTACTTTTTCTGCCCATGAACCTTCCAAGAATCTCCAAACCAGATCTACCTCCAATTGTATCATTGGTGAAAGGACTTTTGATCACATGTCTATCGACATGTGATCATGATCGATTTCAAGACCTTCCAAGCCCGAATCGGCACGCCTCAAACATCCTTAGTGAATGATTTCAATTGAATCTGCCGTTGGATCGTCTAATGACGGTCTAAATTGTGGTCTTTTGCGATCTGATCATTTTTATTAATCTCAACTATTTATCCTATATCCTAATATCTACTGCCAGTGTGGCTATCAGCTTTACTATCAGCAATATCAGTACGTTAGTATGTGAGTATGTTACATTATGACGACTTCTTTATTGCCACCAACCCTGGTGGCATCACGTGCAATATCACTCATCCCTGATAGAGCTCCTTTCGGTTATCTAGTTACTCTTTTGTACTCTATTCTTCTGTACTCTATTCTTCTGTACTCTATTCTTCTGTACTCTATTCTTCTGTACTCTATTCTTCTGTACTCTATTCTTCTGTACTCTATTCTTCTGTACTCTATTCTTCTGTACTCTGTCCTCTTCCATATTATTCTATACTCGTCTACACCACTCGTCTTCTACACTAACTCCTCTGATCTTCTACTCTTGACTCTCTTATCGCCCTTTTGTGTAACCCTCCGAACATGCGGCACCGATAACATATAAAGCCCCAAAATCCCAAGTCAAAATCCCTACGCAAAAATCAGCAATGAAATTCTCTCTCATTGCAATTGCCGCCACGGTCAATGCCCTTTCCGGCATGGACTACGTCAAAGACTACTTCCAAGACCCTCAGTTTAACCACTTGGAGTCCCAGATGTGGGACGCTGGTGTGAGCCGGATGGCTGGGGTTGCTGAGGCATGGAATTACATGGAGTCCAACTTTGACCAGGCCACCATCCAGAATGCCCTTAGAAAGTACTCGCTGAAGTTCCGCCTCCCCAAGACCAACCTCAAGAACTCCTTCAGGGCCTTTGAGACTGCCGACTTTGAAACATTGAGTCTGGACCGTTTCAAGGACCACACCCTTAGAATCAAGAAGAACCACCCCGAAAAACTCGGACTTGATACCGTCGACCAGTACACTGGGTACTTGGATGTGGACAAGTTGGACAAGCACTTCTTTTACTGGTTCTTTGAGTCTAGAAACGACCCCAAGAACGACCCCATTATTCTTTGGTTGAATGGTGGCCCAGGTTGCTCTTCCCTGACTGGGTTGCTCTTTGAATTGGGTCCTTCTTCCATCAATGCCACGCTCCAGCCTGTTTTCAACCCGTACTCGTGGAATGCCAATGCCTCGGTGATTTTCCTCGACCAGCCAGTGGGTGTTGGGTACTCGTACACCGGAGCCGAACAGATTGACAACTCGCGTACCGCCGCAAAGGATGTGTTTGTGTTCTTGGAATTGTTCTTCCAGAAATTCCCGCAATTCTTGGGCTCCAAGTTCCACATTGCCGGTGAGTCCTACGCTGGTCACTACATCCCTGCCATTGCCAGCGAAATTCTTTCGAATGCCGACCGTTCCTTTGAGTTGTCCTCCATCTTGATTGGAAACGGAATCACCGACCCGTTGATCCAGGCTGGGTCCTACAAGCCCATGGGCTGTGGTGAGGGTGGCTACAAGCCTGTTTTGACCGAGGAGCTGTGTGAAAAGATGGATAGCGAATACGAAAAGTGCGTGATTGCCGAAAAGCTTTGTTACGCTGTCGAGAGCCCACTCACCTGTGTGCCTGCAATTGTCATTTGCGGCAAGTTGTTTGAGCCGTACCAGGATACTGGCTTGAACCCTTACGATATCAGAAAGAAGTGCGAGGGCGACGATGGCTTGTGCTACAAGGAAATGGCTTACATTGACGACTACTTGAACTCGGAGTTTGTCAAGGATGCCGTTGGAGCCAACGTCGACATCTTTAGTGGGTGCGACGACACTGTGTTTTTCAACTTTTTCAAGAATGGTGACGAGGCCAAGCCGTTCCACACCGATGTGGCTGATCTCTTGGAACAGGGACTTCCAGTCTTGCTTTATGCCGGTGACAAGGACTACATCTGCAATTGGGTGGGTAACCACCAGTGGAGTGATGCCTTGGAGTACTCGGGTCACGATGGGTTCACTGCTGCCAGCTTGAGACAGTACCACACCAAGAGCGGTAAGTTGGCTGGTGAGGCCAAGAACTTTGGTAAGTTCACTTTCTTGAGGATTTACGATGCGGGTCACATGGTGCCATATGACCAGCCAGAGGTCGCTTTGGACATGGTCAACAGATGGGTTGCTGGAGACTATGCGTTCTACGACTAACTGATGAGCGAAGCGAATCAGTTAGTGGATGCACACAGATGAGCACAGGAGCGAAGCGATCTGTGCGACTGTCACAATTTGCGAGGTGATGAAGTGAGTTATGATTAAGAGAGTAGTTAAGAAGTAACAAGAAAATAAATGATCAGATAAAAATATGGAGAGTATAGGAGTGTGGTAGTTTGGTGGTGTGGTGGTGTGATATTTTGGTAGAGTGTGGTGCGGTGGAGGTGGTAGTGTAAAATTTATGATAAGCATGTGTTTTTTCCTGCACACAGGTGGGTGCAAAAAGTCCATCTTCTATTACGTCCAATAAATATCTTATCTTGTTCAACAAATATTCGATTTGTCAACGTATCTTTTCTATGGTTATCTTGATCAAGTATCTTGTCAAGTATCTATTGTCAAGTGTCTTGTCAAGTATCTATTGTCAAGTGTCTTGTCAAGTATCTATTGTCAAGTGTCTTGTCAAGTATCTATTGTCAAGTGTCTTGTCAAGTATCTATTGTCAAGTGTCTTGTCAAGTATCTATTGTCAAGTGTCTTGTCAAGTATCTATTGTCAAGTTCTATTGTCAAGTCTTCTATTAATCTAGTCTAAAAGGGTACCTCTTCAGTAGCTTTTACTTTTCATCGTTTGTCAACTCTCACTGTAACTCTCTTTCTCTCTTTAGTTTATTTCAGCAAACTTCAACAAATTACTCTTCAACTCACCTGCCAAGTCCCCAAAGTCGTTCCCATCAAAGTACATCAACGTCATTGTCATTCCGTTCTTTGTAGAGGCCACATTCAAGAGAAAGTCACTTGCTGTTGACGGAAGACTCTGCGAAAACACAAAGTGTTCGATTCTATTAGACTTGATGAGCCCCAAGTTGGAGATCTTGGTTGTGTCCACTCTCGTCTTCCCAAGCCCCCCGTGAAAGTACTCGGTCTGCATATCCTCTGGGTCCTTGACGAACCCGTCGAAAAGCGGTGCAACCTGGTTGAAGATCCTCTTGTTCTCAAGGGCCTTTTTGAGGTTCGCCTGTATCTCCCTCACAAGGTCCCACGAAACTTCCGTCACCGGAGGAAGGTTCTGACCCACACCCACATGCGCCATAGTTGCTATGATTTTGCGATCACCTTGCTCGATCTGCTCTGGGATGTGTCTTCTCATATTAATTGCAACTCTGTGGGACGAGTAGTGCTCGGTTCCAATGACCCTGTGCAAAGTGATTGCCAATACATGTTCAATGTAGCACGTCATGGACACTCCCTCCTTTTTACAGGCCTTTAAGATTTGCGACACTTCTTGTGGACTGAAACAAATGAGCTTGTATGCTGTTGGATCGTGAAGTGCGGCCCCACGGGTACCTGGCCATCTCTCGAGACCATTGGGCTTGTACTTGTCAAAATACGAGGAATCTCCAAAAGTGTAGTCCTCTCTATAATCCTCGAGGTACTCGTCAATTGGAACAGCCAATCCGCCCACAATCTTGTCCTTGTCCTCTTTGTAATTGAAGATTTGTGCACTGGGGTCATAAGCACATTTATCGTCATAATCCACGAGATCTGCCAACATCTCCTGGAACATTACACCTGCCATCCCGTCAGCAATTGTGTGCTCGCACACAAAGCTTAGGGTACGGTCACCCACAAGAAACAACTTGAACAAGGGTTTCTGCTCAAGATGGGTGAATTTCACAGTGTCGAACTCCCTCATGAGCTTCTCGTTAATGAGGCCATTCTCAAGGTAACTCTCGTCCTTTTTCTCCAAAACCTCGCCAATTGTCACGCTGTCGAGCGGCACATAGTGGAAGTCCCCGTCCACCTTGAAGACGTTGCACACAAACATGTGGTACTCAAGCACTAGCTTTCTGAGCGCAGCAAAGATCATGTGCTCAGTGAGTGGCTGAGCGTGGGTCACAGTGATCTGGAAGTTTCTGTAGAGTGCACCGGCATTGCGCAAGCGATTGAAGTTCTCCACAAGGCTAAGGGGACGCGAAAGGACAGTCATGGTGGTGCTAAATTGATGCCAATTCACTGGAATTTTATGACTAAGTGCTCGGGCTCATAATATTCCAAATCGAGTATAGATGAGACAGATTTAAAGATATAGAGAAGATAAAAAGACATAAAGACATAAAGACAAGAATACGTAAAGATTAGAAGAGATATGAAAGGTGTAGTCGAGACAAGAAAGACGAGACTAGTTCAAAGATTCCAATGTATAGCTTCTTTCTTATCTGCAATTCTGTGTAAGGTTTGGGATCGGCCCTTGACTGCGGTACCAATTAGGAAGTTGTAGCCAGAGGCCAAGAATTGAGATCTGCTGAGATTGGAGGTTTGATTGTACTTTGCTGACAAATTGTTATCCTTTTGGTATCTTTTATGCCATCAAGCTTTGTTCATGCCAATTAGTGCTCATCAATAGTCATCAATAGTCATCAAGTCATCAAGTCATCAATAGTCATCAATAGTCATCAATACTCTCAATAATCTCAATACTCTCAATACTCTCAATAATCTCAATACTCTCAATACTCTCAATACTCTCAATACTCATCTCATCTATCATCTATGTTCATCTTTCATGCTCATCTACATTCAATGTTCATCTATTCATCTTCCTCATCTATTCATCTTCTCATCTTATCAATTCTTTTTGATCTGCTCGTTTTTGTAAGCGTTTCTCCAGACATTCAGGGGTATTTTTTGCCACTATGTTTTTTGGTATGTACAGAGGTCGTCTCATGGTTCAAGTTTACTAACATTAGTGCCGCTTTCTGTTAAAGCAGCTATCACTGTTGGTGCTATTGCAGGTGCCACCGTTGCTATAGTGCAAAACAGAGAACTTATTCTCGAGAAGCTGGCTGAGCTCCTCGAGTACGGTGCGCGCAAATGTAGAGAACGCTTGGAGGAAACTGAAAAGATCTACGCCTCCGATTACAAGGACGGAGAGCTCCACTACGATCGCGAGGATGATCACACCGGTAGCGAGTTCACAACTCCAGATAGTACCGATACAGAGGACTTTGATGATTTTGACGAAAAGATTGAAAGACGAAGTGATTTCCTGGTGATCCTTTCTGAAAGTGAGGATGATGACGATACTGTCTATTTGAGAAGAGCAAAGGAGTTGGATCTTGATTAGCCAAAAGAATGGCAAGAGCAAAAAGAATGAAGAAGGTAGAATGAAGAAGGTAGAATGAAGATGGTAGAATGAAGATGGCAAAAGAATGGCTAGAGTAGTGTTGGAGTAGTGATACACAGACTCTGTGCATACGTAACACATACACTACGAAACATGTATCCATACCAAATGTGATTGCAGTGCCTTATACGAATTATGATAGAATTGGAATAGGAGAATAAATTAGATTGGACATATATGATCGTAGATGATGAGAATATATCTGCTATGATTTTTTGTATTGAAAAAGTACAAAACAACACAAGTATCAAGTACGCGTAGATTACGACCGAGTATCGAATAATCAAAACTATTAAATGTGCCAATCATCACTTGACGGTGTATCATATCAGCTGTTCGTTAGCTTAACGTGCGTCACAGTGTTCAGCTACTATTTCACCTCATTCCCTCCAACCAACTGGGCTTGACTTATCGTTTACACTCATCTCCATATTTTCTATTTGGTGAACCTTCCATGGCTCCTCATTATTTCGTTATATTTAATTGCCCATTCTCCCATTTCTTCTATCGTTTTCCTTGTTTTCTTTATGTTTATCCTCCCTTCTTCTCTTATTCTCTTCTTATTTTTTCTCTTCTCTTCTTCTCTTCTTATTCTTCTCTTCTTCTTCTCTTCTCTTCTTCTCTTCTAAATCTTCATCTCAATTCTCTTCAAACAATCTCGCTTCGCTCGATTGTTTAATTCTTTGGAATGTTCTCCAACTTGACCTTTCCACTCTCCAACCAGTACGGATCAATCAACTTCTCCTTCTCCTCATACATCACCTTGTACGATGTCTTGATCGTACCATCACTCACTCCCGTCTTGTCGGAAATCTTGCTTGGCGGCAAGTCTGCCCCAAAGATTATTGCCGCCATGTAAATAACGGTGGCTGCAATGGTTGTGGGTGAACGTCCCGCTAAAACTCCCAACTCTTTGCACCTTCTTGCAATGTGCTCCGCGCCGTTCGCAACCAGGGTCTGGAGACCAAGGTGCGAGCAGAATCTTCTAATCAAATCCTCAGCAGATGTCTGCGTGGTTTGCATATTGTCCTCGCTAAAGAATGGCGCGTCGGGGTTGGCAGCATTCTTATCGCGAATCACACGGTCCATAATCTTGAACACCTTACCAATCTCCTTACGAGGCACATTGGTCAACGCCCAAATCTCCTTGAAGGAACGTGCAACCTTGGCCTTTCTGCACCCAATAAAAATGGCTGCAGCCATAATCAGCTCCTGCGACTTTCCACGCAACGGCTTCTCGTCATACACCAACTTGTAGACTTCCTTGGCACCGTCCTGAACAATCTTGGGGAGCTGGTACCCATCGCACATCAGTGAGATCTTGGCATATGCTGCGGCCAAATGGTTGTCCTTCTTGTCCACCAACGACTTGGACTGCGCCCTATTCAACTCACGGCTCATACGCGTGTTTTCAGGCATGTACGCAATCGTGGTACCCAATCCTTCGTTGTCAAGTAAGGGGTTACCGGCATTTCCCACACGACTGGGATCGTCTCCATTCTGGTCATCATTGCTAAAAGTTCTCCATTCGGACCTCGTGTCCACCACCCTATCGGAAAGAACCAAACCACACGACCCACACACAATGTCTCCTTCACTGAAACGCTCTACCAAGTCTGGGGGGTAGATCTTGCACTCGGGACAGGTTAACGTCACGTTAAGATTGGGGCCAGTAAAGGCATCATCCTGTTTAGCAACCAAGTTCATCGGAAGTTATTGTACAAGTACTATGTAGACGTACTGAAGTGTAGATTAGCTAAAGCAAGTACTTGTCTTGCCAAAGTAAAAAATTTTATACTTTTAAAACTGCTTCTGCTATGGCAATTGACTCAGATCTGCTAGAGGATCTTGATGGTTGCTTAATCGATAGATCTCTAGCTTAATGTAAATCAATTAGATCAATACTATGATAGATCTGTACTTTGGTCAGTACTCTTTGATCAGTTCTCTTGATCAGTACTCTTTGATCAGTGCTGTCTTTTCTAGCGTCTGTCGGAACTGCCGCCAAATAGTATTAGGAGTCTTGAGTATATGTCGTTCGGATGCTGTGTTCTAGTCTATCCGTCTAATCGATTACACTAAGTTGTACTTCTTCTGGTCCGTATGACTACTGCTTCGTCGATGGAGCAAGGAGTGGTGGAGTGGTGAGCTAATTTTTTTTGAATGATCGTTTTTTCCCATTTGTAAGCAGAACAAAAGAAGTTACTGGAACAAGAAAGAACTGCAATTGACTACTGAAAGGGAGAGTACTATAGATATTCAGCACATAACTATGTCGTGTGACACTACTAAAATTCAGAAATTGAAAAATTGAAAAATTGAAAACTTCATCGTTTCGATGGATTCAATGAACTTACTATCAGACTGGATCAGCATGTCAGCCTAAGTCAAGTTCACTTGTCTCCAAAGTTGGGTACATAAAAAACCTCTGCTTCTGTTCCTCTTTCTACATACATCTCAACTACCTTTCTACATACATCTCTACTACCTTTCTACTAGTACATATTTACTACCTTTCTACTACATCTCTACTACCCTCGCACCTCTACTCCCTCAAATAGGGGTTGTTCAAAAATAACCATGTCTATTTTAAATTAGGCCTCTCATCATTCTATTATTATCGTCCTGGCTACTGCATTTTTTCTTATTACGTTATTATTGTAGCTTCCCAACTATGTTTCAGATTCGCCCTAGCCCCAGGCATGTGAAAGTGCCGGACATTCACCCGGGTCAAGCAGTACCAATATGAGCGAGGATCTCTAGTAAACTTTTAACAATAGTCCTGGTGCTCATACTCTAAAATTCTTTGGGTTATTTGTAAACACCTTCTTGCCAGTCGTGATTCGTCGCATTCATTGTGGTAACATGGCTCATTGTAGAATTCATGGCTCATTGTAGAGTTCATGGCTCATTGACTTCATGGCTCATTGTATTCGTTGCAATCCAGTCCTCCACGTCTTGTCTTGTTGGTTGCATCACGTGTTTGTACATGTGATGGAGCATCCGAAACGACCCATCCAGTAAGCACTTCACTCCCCCTTGTTGTGTTGGTTCTTTTCTGCCTTTGTTGTTCCTCCTTCTGCCTTTGTTCTTCCTTCTTCTGCCTTTGTTCTTCCTTCTTCTGCCTTTTTCTTCCTTCTTCTGCCTTTGCTCTTTCTCAACTTACTATTGCCAACACCACCACCAAAACCACTATACTCAATGCAACCAACAAGATACAACTCCACTTGCTCTTCTTCTTCTGATATTCATGGGCCTTGACCAACTCTCGATCTGCCAGTTTTGCGTTTGCACCCAACTGCAAGATATTATCCTCTATAGTATCAATCTGTTCACCCTGCTGTGTCACCAACTGGTCCAAATCTTTAAAGATTGCATTCACATCCTGGATCCCCTGTGTCACTCTTGCGATCTCCTGGTTTCTCTCCTCCGTCAATTGGATATGGTACTGGAGGTCTGTCTCATTAATATGCTCTTCTTGTATTTGTGTCTGTTCCTGCGACTGTTCATTCAAGAGCGGTGTGTTTTCGTCCATGACCGGTGCCTTTAACGGAACGTCTCTCTTGCGCTCCTTGTACTGGCGCAACAGCGACTGGAACTGTTTGTGCACCAAGTTAAACTCGTTCACGAGCCGCTCCTTAATCACCACCTGCCTATCACTAGCGGTTTGGCCCTTCCCACTGTTGATTTTCGAGGCAAGACTCGAAACAAGTAGTTGGATACCTCGGTCCACTTGGCTGGTCTTGGTGGACATATCATCAATGGAGTTGCGTAGTTCTAATGTGTCTCGTCTTGTGCCTATCTGCTTTCTCTGGTGGTCCAATTGCGACACAAGCTGCCCAAATAATTGGAGCTGTGACGAGATGTCACTGGTGAGCTGGTCGAGCTCATTGGTCTTGGCGGGTCTACCGGTGGGTTTCTGTGATTCTAGGTCAAAGTTCGCAAACGACATGGCAAGAAGGCAGTTGCTTAGCGAAAATCTTTAGGGAAATCTTTAGGGAAATCTTCTGCCTGGATTGGGCTGTTTTTCGGCTTGACAAGGCAAAAAATATTGCCTTAGCCCACAATAGCCCACAATTAGCCAGTGTGCTGGTAATAGCCCAACAATGTGTGTAATGAATGCTCTGGAAACAAGGTGAAGATTTGGCAACTCTGAATGGCAATCCTCACTAGTCAAAACTTTGTAGGTTAAGAGACAAACAAACAATGTGGTTCAAACCTCACACGAGCTTTGCCTCAATCCTGCCCTGTCATCGTGGTTTCTGAATCTTTTCAAGCTGTAAGTAATCATTGCTATCAATCGTGTACTACTTATTGTTTACTACCAATTGTGTACTACCAACTGGTACCAGTTGGTAGTAATTGGTAGTATAGAATACTACTGTACACTTGCTGACTGAATACTCACCTGTTGACACTTGTGGCACAAAAATGAGGCGATATTGCCGTAATCCCCACATTCCAATCCTTGTTCATCAATGCCTACCTCATTCAAGGTACAAACAATGAATTTTTGCATTTCATTTAGCAGCCATTTCTTCTAGACTTCAGTAATTTTTTGCATGACCATACCTCCTGATGGTGTCTAGACCCAGAATCAAGGATACATAAACAACCATAGAGAACTAAAAACTAGTACCTGTGAATTTGGGCAGTGCTGGTGAGGCGGCCGCACTGTCCATTGACCCCGTGATCGTACAAGTCCACTATCCCTGATGTTACCAGGTCGATGAATTACTACCTATTTCCTACTTTCTACTTCACTTATAACATTCTACCTTTATTTTGCTATCGGTAGCACAACGATACAATTTCTACAGTCCATTTGAAAGAGGTATCGAAATTAACATACCGGATGGCACATTCTAAAAAGTATTTAATCGCAGATCCAAGCGAAAATATCTCGCGAATCATACCGAAGACTTCAATGCAACCTGCTTCGTGAACCAATAGGAAAATCTTGTGGATAATTTTATTTCGCATTTCGTGCTAGCTTCATTTATGCACAGCATAAGACAGACAGTCCGAAAGCAATGTTTCCCATTTCGTTGGACCACATCAGGCGCTCCAGTGACAAGTTCCCGTTGTTGACCACCGAATCATGCGAAACATTGATTTTCAGATGTGTCGTCCAAACCAAGAAGTCGATTTGTTAAGACTCTCGTAAGAAGCCATTTTTGTTTGCCGATCAATGGCGAAATGCCATAACCAGGATGAAACCATTTGATTCTTGAGCAATTATTGCTAATTGTTAATCAAAGAAGTCGAAAAGAGAGCAATATTTTTTTGAAGGTAAGTACCGAAAGCTGTTTAGTCGATTTACATCAACAAAGCACCGATAGCACCAATTAAGATAGCGCCAATTGGCACGTTAATGGCAGCAGCGGCACCCTCAGCGGTACTTATAGTAGAGTTGGTTCCGTTGGAGGAAGCAGGGGTTGAAGAGACGGCAGCAGCAGATGACATGGCGGCAGAAGAGACACCAGAGGACATAGCAGCAGACGAAACTGGAGATGAAGTGACAGCAGATGATCCAGCGGCAGAAGAACCAGCGGCAGAAGAAACGGCAGATGTTCCAGCGGCAGAGGATCTAGCGGAAGATCCAGCAGCAGAAGATGCTGGGGAAGATCCGGAAGCAGAAGAGGATGGAGCAGTGGCAACAGCAGTGGCACCAGTCAGGACAGCAGAAGTACCGGAAGCAACAGCGTTAGCGGTAGTAGCAGCAACGACAGTGTCAGCTCTCTTGCCCTGGGCAGTAAGAGGACAGTAAGTGGTGTAAACAGTAGACTCGTCGGTCACAGTGGTGACACCAGTGGTGTGCTGAACTTCGCTACAGGCGTTGTTAGCACAAGAAGTGACGGTGATGACAGCAGTGCCTGGAACGTGCTTGGTGCTAACAGTACCAGCAGAACCAGCAGCGTTGGAAGAACCAGATCCAGATCCGGAACCAGCAGTGGATGGGGTCTGGGTGGTGCCAGCGTTAGAAGAGGTGGCAGAACCCTGAGAGCCACCGCTACCACCGTTCAATGGGCAGTAGGTGGTGTAAAGAGTGTTACCCTGGCTGGAGACAACGACACCGGTGGTGACAGGAGTTGGAGCACAACCACCGTTGTTACAAGCGGTGGTGGTGACAACAGTGGTTCCGGTGACACCAACTTGGGCGTTGGCGTTGGCGTTAGCGTTAGCGTTACCACCGTTAGAGTTGGCGTTGGCGTTAGCGTTAGCGTTACCGGAGCCAGAGTCGTTGGAACCACCAGCAGATCCACCAGCAGAACCGTTGGAACCGTTGGTAGAACCGTTGGCAGAACCGCCGGAAGAACCAGTTGGGCTAGAGCCACCGTTGGAACCGGAAACGGTCACACCAGTGGAAGCAGAGCCACCGTTACCGCTGACGGAAGTGGAGGCAGTGGCACCAGTGGCACCAGTGGCACCAGTACCGGTAGCACCAGTACCGGTAGCGCCAGATCTGGTGGTACCACCAACAGAGGTGGAGGTAGAGCCAGTGGCACCGGTAGCACCAGTACCGCCAGTGGCACCGACAGAGGTGGAGGCAGTGGCACCAGTAGCACCGGTAGCACCAGTGGAGCCGGTAGCGCCAGTGGCACCAGTGGCACCAGTACCGGTAGCACCAGTACCGGTAGCGCCAGATCTGGTGGAACCACCAACAGAGGTGGAGGTGGAACCAGTGGCACCGGTAGCACCAGTACCGCCAGTAGCACCAACAGAGGTGGAGGCGGTGGCACCGGTAGCACCAGTACCGCCAGTAGCACCGGTAGCGCCAGTGGCACCAGTACCGGTAGCACCAGTTCCAGTAGCACCAGTACCAGTAGCACCAGATCTGGTAGAACCACCAACAGAGGTGGAGGTAGAACCAGTGGCACCGGTAGCGCCAGTACCAGCAGTGGCACCGACAGAGGTGGAGGCGGTGGCACCGGTAGCGCCAGTACCGCCAGTGGCACCAGTGGCACCAGTGGCACCAGTGGAGCCAGATCTAGTGGTTCCGGTGGAGCCAGTAGCACCGGTAGCGCCAGTGGCACCAGTACCAGTAGCACCAGTACCGGTAGCACCGGATCTGGTAGAACCACCAACAGAGGTGGAGGTAGAGCCAGTGGCACCGGTAGCACCAGTACCGCCAGTGGCACCGACAGAGGTGGAGGCAGTGGCACCAGTAGCACCCGTAGCACCAGTAGAGCCGGTAGCACCAGTGGCACCAGTGGAACCAGTACCGTTAGAGCCAGATCTGGTGGTACCAGTGGAGGTAGAAGCGGTGGAACCAGATCCAGAGCCGTTGTTGGAACCAGAGCCAGAACCGTTGTTGGAACCGTTGCTAGAACCGCTGTTGGAACCGTTGCTGGAACCGTTGTTGGAACCAGAACCGTTGTTGGAGCCGTTACCGTTGTTGGAGCTGGCAGTTCTGGTACCACCAGCAACAGAGGTGGTGTTGCTGGCACCGACAGAGGTGGAGGCAGAAGCACTTGGCTTACCACCGTCACCGTCGTTGGAACCACTGTTACCGCCGTTGGCAGAGCCAGAAGCAGAACCGGAACCGGAACCGTGAGCACCACTGTTTCCACCGTTGTTTCCACCGTTGTTACCGCTGGCGGAACCGTTACCAGCACCGTTGTTGGAGCTGGCAGTTCTGGTGCTACCAGCAACAGAAGAGCTGGAGGTACCAGAGGCACCACCGTTGTTACCACCGTTGTTGGAACCAGAAGCGGAACCGTTGGCAGAACCAGAGGCACCACCGTTGGCACCACCGTTAGCGCCGTTGGAACCAGAAGCGGAACCGGAAGCACCACCGTGAGCACCGTTGGCACCGTTGGCACCGTTGGAACCAGAAGCGGAACCGGAAGCACCACCGTGAGCACCGTTGGCACCGTTGGCACCGTTAGAGGAAGCCTGGCCGGAACCAGCACCGTTGGCAGAAGCACCACCCTTACCGTCGCTGTTGGCAGAACCAGAACCAGCACCGGAAGCCTGGGAGCCACCGTTGGCACCGTTGGCAGAAGCCTGGCCGGAACCGTTACCGGAAGCAGAAGAGCCACCCTTACCGTTGTTCAGGGCAGAACCAGAACCGTTTCCGTTGGCGGAAGCACCACCCTTACCGTCGCTGTTGGCAGAACCAGAGCCAGCACCGGAAGCCTGGGAGCCACCGTTGGCACCGTTGGCAGAAGCCTGACCGGAACCGTTACCGGAAGCAGAAGAGCCACCCTTACCGTCGGAGTGAGCAGAACCAGAGCCTGCACCGGAAGCCTGGGAGTTACCACCGTTGGCGGAAGCCTGGCCGGAACCAGCACCAGAAGCCTGGGAGCCACCCTTACCGTTGGTCAGGGCAGAACCAGAACCAGCACCAGAGGCCTTGGCGTTGTCACCGTTGGCAGAGGCCAGACCAGAACCGCTTCCAGAAGCGCTGGAGCCGTCCTTGTGGTCCTTACCAGTTGGCTGGGCACCCTGGCTCAGCTTGGAAGCCTGTTCACACTCGTGGCACTCACCACGCTTGCTGCCGTGGCCACCAAGACCAATGTGGTTCATGATACCACCCTGGAGACCGTTCTTACCAATACCCATGCCGATACCGAGGTCGTGCTCGATACCACCACCGCCTCCGTTGCCGGAACCGTTACCGGAACCAGAGGCAGAGCCGGAAGCTGGGGTAGCATTGGAACCAGTGTTGCAGCCAGTGGTGCAAGCAGAGCCGGAGCCAGAGTTGCTTGGGTTAGAGCCGGAGCCAGAGTCACCAGAACCGCTGTTACCAGAACCGGATCCGGATCCGCTACCAGAAGCGTTGTTACCGTTAACCTGAGCGCTACCGCTACCGTTGGCGTTAGCGTTACTACGCTTGCTGCCGTGGCCACCAAGACCAATGTGGTTCATGACACCACCCTGGACACCGTCCTTACCGATACCCATACCAATTCCGAGGTCGTGCTCAATACCACCACCTCCTCCGCTGCCGGAGCCGGAACCGTTACCAGAAGCGGAACCAGAGTTACCAGAGTTACCGGAGTTACCAGAGCTACAGGTGTTGCAGCTTGGGTCGCTAGATCCAGTGTTGGAGCCGGAGTTACCAGAACTGCCGTTACCAGAACCGTTTCCGCTGGCAGAGCCACCGGTACCGCTAACCTGAGCGTTGGCGTTGGCGGTAGCATCAGAGTTGCTGCCAGAGCCACCAGTGTTACCAGAGTTACCAGAGTTACCACTGGAACCGCCGGAACCACCCTTGTTCAAAAGGCCCAACAAGTGACGCTTGCCGCCGTGGGCACCACCGGCATTAGTGTTGCAGTTTGGGTCAGAAGTACCAGAACCAGAGTTACCAGAACCAGGGTTTCTGGAACCAGAACCACTGTTGCCGGAACCAGAACCAGAACCGGAACCAGAACCAGAACCGTTAGCAGAACCGGAACCAGAGCCAGAACCGTTAGCAGAACCGGAACCAGAGCCAGAACCGTTAGCAGAACCGGAACCGTTAGCAGAAGCAGAACCGGAACCGGAACCAGAGGCGGAACCTGGGTTACCTGGGTTACCTGGGTTACTAGAGGAACCAGAGGAACCAGAGGAACCAGAGTTACCAGAGTTTGGAGATCCAGTAGAGCCGCTAGAACCACTGCTGGTAGTACAGTTAGGGTCAGAGCTGCCGGAGCCAGAGTTGGAGCCAGAGCTGCTAGAGCCAGAGTTACCAGAGCTTGGAGATCCAGTAGCGCCGCTAGAACCACTGCTGGTAGTGCAGTTAGGGTCAGAGTTACCAGAACCACCGTTACCGGAAGCACCGTTGTTCTTAACAGAAGCAGCAGCGTTGGCGTTGGCGTGGGAGTTACCACGCTTGTTGCTGCCGTGACCACCAAGACCAATGTGGTTCATGATACCACCAGAAAGACCGTTCTGACCACCAACACCCATACCGATACCAATGTCGTGCTCGATACCACCGCCTCCGCTGTTGGAGCCGCCGCTACCACTGAGACCACAGGTACCAGTTGTGCAGTCGTTCATACGCTTCTGAACATCAGCGTCCTCGGCGCCAACGTTGAGACTGTGACCGAATGGGCCAGTGACGACACCAGCGTTAGCACCAACACTGGCACCAACGTTCTCATCACGGGCGACATTTTCATTTATGTTTTCAGCATTTACAGCATTGGCGTATGCCATTGCCAACACGATAATCTGGGAAACTTTGAGATTAGCAAACATCTTGGACTGTTACCGTTTACTATAGCGAAAGACTGAAGTCGGTAGATACAAACAACAAGGTAGAGGATATGGGACCTATTTATAACGGATGATTTTTTTTTGCAACTGATGAATCTCTATGCCGTTGAATCTTGCGCTTCATGCATTTGCGCTTCATGTTACAGGCCTAGAACCAAAAAGGTAAAAGCTTTTACCATGATTCGAAACAATAGCAATGAACCAGATCTCAACGCTCTTGATGCCGATGAACATCTGGCAGGGATGGAATTTCAGAAGACACGAGTCAAGCGTGTTTTCCATGTGGTGTTTCTCACAAGTAAAGGCTAAATTTATCTTGTAGGGAACAAGACAAGTGTACAATGTGCAGTTGGCTTTTGTGTTCGCATTATGTAAGGTACACACAGGGTCTCGAAAAAATAAGAAAAGGTGTTGAAACAGCTTAAGGCGATTGCTCTAACCTGACCATAGTCTAAGGCTAATAGGCTTGGGCAAGTTTAAGCGAACTTATTGTTGATGAGAGTCGGTAGAGTCAAAATTGCACCATCAAATCTGGAGTCTCCGAGGCGAAGAACGGGCGAGAAACCAAGATCCATTGGTTCACATACAAAGACAATTGTACTGTACGCATTTTTCTTTTTCCCTGGGTTGGTCAAGTTCCCTGGTTAGTGGGCCGGGCCACAAATGTCTACTCCGCGTATCGGTTTCGCAGTCAAGAACGTTCTCATCAACAACATCAGAAGAGGCAACGTTTTTTCTGGTCTCAGGAACGTCGGCCAATGCAACGAGGCTCAATTGCCGGACATTTTGTCCGATCGCCTAGAACATCTGCCTTAGCTTGGGAGAGACTGAGGTCCATTACACTCTGAGAAGATAATTCATGCCATCGAACGTTTCAATTAGTTTCCAGATTGGGTGACACGCCTCATGTTCATTCGCCACCTTGTCTTGGAAGGAAGTAGCAAATTTCAGCTGTAGCCCGCTAATTCAAGGTGTTCCTCATGACCCTGTCGACCCATCGAACGTGTGTAGTTTCAATTGCAGAGATTCGCTACATAATTGTACTTGATGTGAAACAGAGTCTGTTACCCTCGATATTGGTTCATATTACAAACGTGCACGGTTTGGCCGGCTCTAGCCCAGCTGAAAAGGTATGGGCTGTTCTTGCCCAGTGTGAAACTTTCCACGCCCATTTCTGGAAAAGTGGGATCTTACGGATTCAAAATTGAGAATAGAGAGGTAATGAAACATCTGGACGTTTGGATAAGCTAGTGGCAAAGTGACGCAAATACGGTGGCTGAATACTGAAGATAATATTGAAATAATATTAGCGCGAGCGAGATTGTCGTTGAGATTAGCGAGCAATTTGGCGCCAGATTGACGACAAGTTTACCGCCCAATTGCACGAAAAATTAACCGCCATTGTAATTATGCGATCAACTCACTGCCGCCCGATTTGTGCCAGAGTTTAAGATCCCCCAGATGATTGGGATTACCGCTGGAACAGGCGCCTCCCAGTTTGGTTGAATCGACTCGGAGCACGCATTGGGAAAAATATCGACCGGATTCATTCACTGCGCTACCAGTTTCCATTGCGCCATTCAACATTTAGTGTCGCTACGAATTCCTTCTTCCCACAAATTTGGATGAAATTTTTTTAGAATTGTCACTAAACCTAGCGCTAATTGTGGGGAAGCAGCGTGCACAAATGGGCGCTCTTTTTTTCCCCTGCATTTACTATTGTCTGCCAATTAGGTTTGTGGGTGTCACTTATCCGGAGAATGTACAGAAGCATGGGCCGGTGTAAAATTAGAAGCTGCAAAAAGATATGTAGCGATGATGCCCATCCTTGGTGTCAATGGTACGAGTATTGATTCAGGGGTTTATGGGGTAATGATGACGAGCAACCCATGGGATTAAATTGTCGAACGATAATGTGGTTATGCATTTTTGCAGGATGACGTTAGGGAAGGATCAACCCGAGTCTTTTTTTATCTACAAAATACTGTTATTTTTAAACCATCACAACCTTAATTGTCCAATTTTTCCTTAAATTTTAGACAATACTTACTTTATTTTTGACAAGGACTAGCGCTCAGCAGGAGTATGGAAATTCCAAAGTTCTCGTCAATACATCACTAGCAAGCAAACCAAGGCAAGTCCTCGCTCATGTGTGATTTGCCCTATTTGCACCCATATGCCGTGCGTTTCTTTCTTGTGGAGCATCTCTAGCCTGAAAAATATTGTGGTGCCATCATTATGAGCTTTACATTCCTCTTCTTTGCTCATTGGCGGATCATGTGACCTTATGAAAGGCGGCCATGTTATCATTACCCAAAGTGTTGGGGTTACAAGGTTCATATCTCAAGAACTGTTGGGCAGTGACTGAACAGATGTCAGATGTGAGCAGATGTCAGATGTGAATAGATGAACATTACCTACGAATAAACCCACTCATCAGTAATCACGAATAGTGCATGCCTGCGAGATGATACGGAACAACTAGCGCATAGCAAAGATGCCCCGTTTCAGGCATCAGTGCGATTGGTTCAAAATTACAATGGCATAAGTTCATGTAACATGGTGGTGGTGGACCAATAAGCAACTACAACATTTCCATCGGAAACACCACATGTGCGCTTACATAATGGAATTTTGCACCCAAATCGAAACAATCTACAATCAGTCATAGCTTGGCATATATTAAACGTTGAAGTTACCAAATCAATTGGGACCAACTCAACTCTATATCCACATTAAATACCAACCCCTATCTTTCGCTAGATAGTTACCGATCCCTTATCTTTGTTTTTTCTTCTTTTTAACATTGATATCGTGATTCTCTGGGGTAAACCAGAGGCATGCAATTTTTCAGCTGTTCCCTAAAAACAGTTCCAAAATCGCTTAGTAGTTTCTTCTCTTCTTGGCGGCAGCAGAGAAGACGGCGTTCACATCAGCACCTGCGGTGGCGGCTGCGGCAGCTGTACCAGCAGTGGCGGCAGCGGTAGCATCGGCAGCAGCAGCGGCGGCGGCCGAGGTAGCGGCAGTGGCAGCAGCAGTGGCAGCGGATGTAGCGGCGGCAGCGGCATCGGTAGCAGCAGAAGTAGCGGCAGCAGCGGCATCGGTAGCGATCGATGTGGCAGCAGCAGCGGCATCAGTAGCAACAGATGTGGCAGCGGAGGCAATCTCAGAGACGCCCGTTGTGGTTTGGGTGGTGAGGGTGTTGGCACCGGAAGAGGCACCCAAAAGTGCGGCAAGTCCAGAGGCAGTACCAGTAGAGGTACCGGTAGCGGTACCGGTGGCAGCGGTGGTGGCAGTACCAGTAGCAGCAGTGGTGGTGGCAGAGCCAGAGGAGCCTCCCAAGAGGTCACCGAGGATGTCACCAAGACCACTGGAGCCAGTGGATGTGGAGGTGCTAGCGGTGGTGGTACCGGTAGTTCCACTAGAGCCACTGGAGGAAGTGGTGGAGGAAGAACCTCCAAACAAGGAGCTGAGGATGCTTGCGAAAGAGCTGAGGAGGGAACCACCGTTGTTCTCCAACCAGGTGAGGAGGGAGGACAAGATTCCAGAGGACAGGAGCCAGCTGAAAACGGTCTTACCAATGCTCAAGGCATCGTTGATGTAGGTGGATGGGTCCTCCAAGAACTTGTTCCAGATGGTCTCGATAAGAGGAGACACTGCTGAGAACACAGACGAGATGATGGAGGCAAGGTCTCTCTTGGACAAGTACTCGTCGGAGCTCAAGTCGAGGTCAATGATTTGTCTCTTGGACGAGGTGGTACCGGAGGAGGCAGAGGAGTCCGAAGAGGTTGTGGAAGAGGAGCTTCCAAACAAGGTCTCAATCAAGGAGACGGCACCGTTCAAGAGGTCTGGGAGAGCAGAAACGAAAGCAGATCCCAAGTCACTGTTGGTGACGTCGTTCAAGATGGTTGTGAGGAGACCCGAGTTCCAGATGGCGGTCAACAATGCTGGGCCATTCTCGACAACAGAGGAAAGCACCGAGGAAAGAATGTTACCGAGAGCAGATCTGATGGCGGAGTCGGTGGTGAGGGTGTTGAAGACATCACCAATGATACCGGAGTTGATGAAGGCTGTGAAAAGGTTGGAGATGGCATCGTCAGCTCTACGCACGAGCTCAGCAATCTCGGTTGGGTCAGTAGCCAATTCCCTCTTTCTGTTAATTTCGTGAATCTCAGCGATGATGTTGTTAATCTGAGCAGCTTCGGATCTCTTGACAAAGGTGAGTTCGTTGGAAGCAGCAAACTGAGCAGTGGCTGCTTGAGCTGGGTTCTCCATTGGAGCTGCCTGGACGGCGACACAAGAGGCAAGAATTGCCAAGGCGGTGGTGTTAGATAATCTCATTGCAGGCTATTCAAGGATGTAGTTGTAGAGCTAAAGTGGCTTAACTTGATGATGAAACAGACAGCAGTGATGTGCATAGGTATTTATACAATGCTGAGCATCACGGAGCATTGCTGGTACCCCAGCCTCCAAAAGACTCTATACCCAGTTTGGTAAAGAAGCTGCAAAATTCATTTCCTATTCGGGAAAGAAGTTTGCGACCTCCCAAAAAGAGGTCAAGAAAAGAGGCAGGAAAACGGTTAGAGGGTGTAATCAGGCACCAAGCAGGTACGTCAAATGAAACCGGGAAAATAGCGAGAAGGCCGACAGGCCGACAAGAGGTCGGCAAGAAGGACGTCTTAGGAGAACCTGTGGGCATGGCCCGTAGTGGGTGTCCATTGTACGCGTGGTATTCTCATAACCCAAAACTACTCCATGGAGCAAGTCACGTGGCCGAAAATTACCTGAGACGGAGATGTGTGTGAAGATGGACGAGAGGTTATGGGCCAGGAGTGTAAGTTAAAAGCGAGTGAGGCGACCTGGGAATTACCGAGAAGGGATGGAATTTGAAACGGAGAGGGGCAAAAGTTGGATGAGGTACAAGAACATCGGTGGGTTTGGAGAAGTGGTAAAAGAATCGATGCGGTTTTGAGGATGAGCTCTTTGTAGTTTTGACGAATGGTTAGTAAAAAAAGGCATGATTCAACATCCTTTGCAATTATAGGAAAAAAAGGAGTCAAGAAGAGTGTGAAGACAAGTCCCAAAGTAGTAGTGCAATAAGGTATCACTGGTGCCATTGTAGCTGATTATCCGCGAGTTCCTTTAACCACATGTAGAAAAGCAGAAGTAGGGAAGGGGAGAGGAGAAGGATTGTGAGGCGGATGATTTGTCGATGCTATTAACAGAAATGCTACCAAATGCTATTAACAGAAATTCTGTTAATAGCATGCAATTTTCTGTTAATAGCATTTGGTGAAAAGAAAGAGTGGTGATGGGAAGGTGCTAATGACTATGGTATGATGGGAAAAAGGTTGCTCCATTTGGAAAAAAGGTCAGGAGCATCATGGAAATTAGAGAACCGTTTTTAGAGGGAAGAGACTGGAGCACATTTTGTCAAAAAGACGCAAAAATTGTTAAATTTCACCCACACAGAATGTTCTCCGAGATGGAGGAATCAGATGAAACTCGAGGCATCCGTGAAGTGAGGAAGCGAGGTGCGTTGATAAATCAGCGTGTAGAATTTGGGGAAATAGGTGGGATTCTGTATTTGGATCAGGTGGAAATAAAAATTGACACTTAGGTTGACAAGGTATGGGTGGTACTGGCTCCAAAACCCCAAATTTGACCTTTTCAGTTACAAAATTTGACCTTTCCAGTTACATCATCTTGTGACGCGCAATTTCTTATGACTAATTGTCACAATCTGCGAATCGGCAGAAGTGAGATGAAACGTTGCTCCACGAGTAAGGGAAGGAATAGCCAGGAGAATGATCAGCAAAAACATATGATATGAAATGGCGAAAGAATCGAGATGAACCGTACAATACCTTAACTATAAACAATATATCAACTTTGGGCATGAAGCACTTGTTCCAGTAGCTTATTTCGCACATCAACCGGATCTTGAATTGGAATATTTTGCCCAAGGTCTAATAATAGAAGCACGAACGCGGTTCAACAATAGAGGGACTCAAAGAATACATCAACTTAGCTACGAGCCTAAATCGCGGTGATGGGTATTTCATGTTTCATGAGCATAACTGTAAAGAATATATCAAGTCAGGAATCGAGAACAATTCCGCTAAACCTTTGTCTATCAAGAGCAATTGGTTGATTCGAGACTGCATGGATTGTGAACACGTCCGGTTAGTCAGAGGTAGTACCAACGTCAACATGAACGTCAACATGAACAGTGATAGAGAAATCTGTTGATACGATGCAGATACTTTCAAACTGTTACTCCATGAATGGTGGGCTGTGGTGTATTATGTCAGCCAAAGGCATTTGATTACGTAATCTGAAAAGGCGAAAACCCAGGATCTCCAACATGATGATTATCCCGAACAAAATAACACAGTACTATTCTCTATTCAGTCTTCAGTAGTATTCAGTCTTCCCCATTCAGTCTTCCCCATTCAGTCTTCCCCAGTCTTCAGTACTACTCAGTCTTCCCCATTCAGTCTTCAGACTATCAGTCTTCAGTATCATCGCAACACTATCTATATACTGAGTAGGCTTAAGTGATCTTAACATGATTCAAAGTGGTCGGATCAGTCAGCCTACCTACAAACTCCTAACTCTTGTATGTAGTTTTGTGGGGACCCAATTGAAGCTGCGAAAAATCAAATATCAAAAATTATAATTTCACGCGTCGCGTATGTCCAAACGAGAGAAACTCGAGAAGCTCCGTCTCCTCAGGGAAGCGAGAAAATCCGGTCGCCTGGTGGTGGAATCTGCCTCTGAGGATGAGATCTACGACGAGGTTGACGAAAACACGTATCTCGAGCACAAGCGCAAACAGTTAATGAACGATGACTTTATTGTTGATGACGACGGTGAAGGATACGTTGATAATGGTGTGGACGAATGGGACGACAGCACGCGTCCACAGTACTACTCGGACGAAGAGGAGGCCCCCAAGAAACGCCGTAAAAAGGAGACTAAGGTGGTGAAAACCGCCCAGATTAACAACTTTTTCAAGCCCGCGGCCCAGATAACAAGAAAGGTCGACACCAATGTGGACGATATTCTCGATAGTTTCGACGTTGATTATAAAGGAAAGAAAGATTTTAAGGTAAAGAAGGAGGAAGATGTGTTTGTGGGAAAGAAGAACGCCTCGGATGTGTTTGCACCCAAAAGGCCGTTTTCGTTTTCAACATCCACCAAAAAGAAGACCCCTTCTTCTCCAATCAGAAAAAGAGAGGATTTAGACTCTTCTCCAGTGAAAAAGAGGAAGGAGGAGGAGAAGGAGAACGAGGACATAGAGAACGGGGGGAACGAGCAGAATGGGAACGAGGACAACCAAGACTATATGATAAGTTCTCCAGTTAATAATGCTTCTGAATCTGATCTGGATGAAGATGTGATTATAAGGCGTCCAAGAGTGGGCGCTCCCCAAAGAAAAGTGACCAACTTTTCCTCTGTCAAAACCACCAAGATTGAGTCTTCTCCCAACAGATCGCCGGCTCCCGTGTCGTCTCCTTCCAAGATCACCTCTTCTCCTGTGAAGGTGGATCCATCGTCAGTTGACGACACTTTCAAGATGTACTGGCTCGACTACACCGAGCTCGAGGACTCGTTGCTCTTGTTTGGAAAGGTGGTCACCAAAGAAGGTAAGATTGTTTCCGCGGTGGTCCAAGTCTCGGGAATGTACAGAGAACTTTACTTTCTCCCACGTAAAGTGAGGCGAGACGACCCCAACGAAGAGGTGACTTCGCGTGATGTCTACGATGAGATTGCGCCCATGTTTATGGATAAGTTTGGGCTCGATACACTCAAGGCCAAGCCTGAGCGTATGAAGTACGCGTTCGAGCTTCCCGATGTCCCCAAGACCGAGACCGAGTACCTCAAGGTGCTTCTTCCATTCAAGAACAAGTTGAAGCAACGCTTATCGTGGCCTCCCAATGTCGAGGGTGATACATTCTCCCATGTGTTTGGAGGAAATGCGTCTATATTCGAAACGTTTGTCTTGCAACGTAACATCATGGGTCCCTGTTGGTTGGAGATCCTGAATGGAGACTTTGGGGCCATGCAAAACACGTCGCATTGCGGGTTGGAGGTATGTGTGCCCTCTGCCGAAAGCATTGTGCCCGTGGACGGTGCACCACCTCCACTCACTGTGATGGCATTATCTGTGCAAACCACGTTGGAGAAGAATAGCCAGGAGATAGTGAGTGTATCGTTGGCGACATTCAGAGAAGTGGCCGACGATAAAGCCGGGGTGCCTGAAACCGTCACGCTTGTCAGGCCCGTACATCGTCAGAATGTGCCTCCTGGGTTGGTCGCAATTGCCGAGAAGAAGGGCTTGAAGGTGCGTGTGTTCCCCAATGAACGCAGTATGCTTTCGTGCTTGGCTGGAATGGTGAAGCAAGCCGACCCGGATGTGTTTGTGGGGCATCGTTTGGAGAACCTTTCACTCGATGTGGTGATGCACCGCATGCACCAGCTTGGAATCACCACCTGGTCAGCCATGGGACGGCGTAACCGTAAATCGTGGCCACAGCAGTTTGCTCGTCAAATGAAGCAGTTGTTCGACGGCAGATTGCTCTGTGACATCGCAAACGAAATGGGGCAGAGTATCACGCCAAAATGTCAGTCGTGGGACTTGAGTGAGATGTACGAGGTGTGCTGTGGGAAGCAGCACTCGGTGATGGAGGTCAAGTACTCAAACCCACAGTACGGAGAGGATGCAAACCTTTTGGTGACGGCCTTGGCTGAAAACAGCTTTCATGCACAGATGGTGGCTGAGATTGCGTTTGCGACTCAGATCTTGTCGCTTTCGTTAAAGTTGACAAACATCGCAGGAAATGCGTGGGCCCACACATTGAGCGGAACTAGGGTGGGTAGAAACGAGTACATTCTTCTCCACGAGTTCAAGAATGGGGGTTACATTGTACCGGACAAGGAGAACAAATACAACAAGGCACCCAACCCACACATGGAGCAGGCGGACGATGAGCAAACCTCCAACAAGAAACCCAAGTACCAGGGTGGTTTGGTGTTTGAGCCGGAAAAGGGGTTGCATAAGAATTACGTGCTTGTGATGGACTTCAACTCGTTGTACCCATCGATTATCCAGGAGTTCAATCTCTGTTTCACCACAGTGGACCGTGACGCATACAACCGCACGCACGATGAAGACCGCGACATGCCCTCACTTCCTCCCACCGAAGCTTCACAAGGTGTGTTGCCCCGTTTGTTGAACAAGCTTGTTTCCAGGCGTAGGGAAGTCAAGAGGCTCTTGAAGGACCCCAGAAACACGCCTGCGTTGAACTCGCAGCACGAGATTACGCAGCAGGCCTTGAAGTTGACGGCCAACTCGATGTACGGGTGTTTGGGGTACGTGAACTCGCGTTTCTACGCAAAACCATTGGCCATGATGGTGACAAACAAGGGCCGTGAGATCTTGATGGATACCAGACAGTTGGCAGAGCTGGGTGGATTACGGGTTGTTTACGGTGACACGGATTCCGTCATGATTGACACGGGAACCGATAACTTTGACGACGCCAGAAAGGTCGGCGAGGGGTTCAAAATACAGGTCAATGAGCGGTACAAGCTCTTGGAGATCGACATCGATAACGTCTTCAAGAGATTGCTCTTGCATGCAAAGAAAAAGTACGCTGCCTTGACTGTTGGGTCCGATGGCAAGACAACTCTTGAGGTCAAGGGTTTGGATATGCGTAGAAGAGAGTACTGCGCTTTATCCAAGGAGGTTTCCACCTACGTCCTCAATCAGGTTCTTTCTGATGCAGACCCGGACCAGGCACTCCAGAGTGTGTACGAGTACCTCGAGAAGACCAGTAATGAGGTGAAGGAAAACAAGGTGAGGCTCGACAAGTACGCAATCAACACCAAACTCTCCAAGGACCCGTCCAAGTACCCCAACGCAGCAACCATGCCCCCAGTCCAGGTGGCATTTCGCATGATGAAGGACAACAAGGTGGTGAAAGCTGGTACAGTCATCACATATGTCATCACTACAGGTGAGGAAGGTACTGTTGCCCAACGTGCGAGAACTCTCCAAGAAGTCATGAAGAACAAACTAGTGCCAGACCCAGCGCACTACCTCGAAAAGCAGATCTTAGCTCCCATTGAACGTTTGGTGGAAAGAATCGACGGCGTGGACATGGTGCGCGTGGCTGCGGCACTTGGTCTTGACACCAGGCGGTACGTGCAGCGCGCAAGGAACAATGCCAGTGGTGACATTGCACCTCTTGAGTCGAGTGTGAGTGACGCCGAGCGCTTTAGAAATGCCTCGTATTTGGTATTGGTGTGTGCGTGTGGACACAAGTTCCGGTTTGGTGGTATCCAGGGATCATCGGACTATATGGTGACGTCAAACGGAATCAGCTGTTCCAAGTGTAAGGCAAACATGGGACTCCTTCGTGTGAATGCACAGTTGGAATCGGCCATAAGAACACACATAGCCCTCTACTACGCGGGTTGGTTGGTGTGCGACGATGCCTCGTGTGGGCTCACCACCAGGCAGATCTCGGTGTATGGTCGCCGTTGTGTGGGGCGTTCGGGGACGGCCCATGGGTGCAAGGGTGTGATGCGGTACAAGTACACAGACAAGGCGTTGTACAACCAGTTGTTGTACTTCCACTCGCTATTCGACGTTGATAAGGCCAAGGAGGGAAAGTTGAGAGAAATCGGGGAGGTGAAGCTCCCCCTGGGCCAAATCATGGCGTTGGCAGAGCAGAATAGGGCGGTGTTCGAAGAAAGCCAGTTTGTGGTGGACAAGTACTTGAAGGAATGTGGAAGAAGATACGTGAATATGGGTGGCATTTTTGATTTTATGACATGAGAAGTATAGCGATTAGCATTGGGATAATAAGGTATATCTTGTAGACCTAATCGGGGAAGTGGGGAAGCCACAGAATAAGCAAAGGAGAAAGTGGTTGACAAAGTGATTGACAAGTAATGGGGTGATTTTCGCCTTGAAAACGAGCCCAGTGAGTTGGGGCTCGGATTCTGTGGCCTGACACATTCAAAATCAAAGAACAAACAATAGGCTTCTGCGAAGACTACTTGATTGTAGATATCAAGGTTAATGGAGATTTAAGCACAGTCAAGAACTTGGACGAGGATCACGACCGGTGAGACTC
The DNA here is from genome assembly GCA_030558435.1 of Kodamaea kakaduensis. Taxonomy (NCBI): domain Eukaryota; kingdom Fungi; phylum Ascomycota; class Pichiomycetes; order Serinales; family Debaryomycetaceae; genus Kodamaea; species Kodamaea kakaduensis. The sequence goes on from JAJMSN010000009.1 coordinate 176,909, forward strand.
AGATATAGGTCTAAAGATAGAAGGCAGTGGAGCACGGATAATATAAGAGCACGGAAAGGAGTCGAGAACAGAGGATGAAATAAGAAAATTGTACTTAAGGTTAGTAGAATCTAAGCCTGGAAAGTCAGCCAAGCCAGCCAAGCCAATGTTGCAATGTTGCCAATCAATCTTGTTAATGTTAGACAATTGTTAGACATTTTTTGCCATGTCAGCCAGACAGCCAAATGTTAACCAGTGTTGGCTGATGTACGCCAAAATCAGCCTCAGTAAGATGACGCGTCGGGAGGTTACAGATCTCAGTAAAATGTAATCAACCACCATAGTACAACATAATCAAACAGTACAGAAAAATATTACATAAGCAGCCAATAGTGCAACATAAAATATTACATAATCAAACAAGTGCAACATAAAATATTACATAATCAAACAAGTGCAATATAAAATATTAAGTAATCAATATTACAGCATAAAATATTACATGGTCAGCACCTTTAGTAGCGAGTACCAAGCAACCAAGCAGTATCATGGGGAGCTCAAAGACGAGTTTGTTCAGTTAAAAAGTCTTGCAATCTCGCTCACTTTTCCTCTATTCTTTCGCGAATTTCTTCATCTTTTTTCAGTATCGCGAACTGTTGTTTATTTCCAACATGAACTACCAAGGCCCACCACGTAACGCTGTGATAACCCCCCAGGTCTTGGCTGGGCTCAACCCCCAGCAGCTCCAGCAATTCAAGAACCACCCCCAATACCAAGAGATTATGCGCAATCTTTCACAGAGGCAGGCCATGCAACAAGGAATGCCTGTGGAAATGAACCGTAAGAACCCTCAAATGCAACATGTGGGCGCCATAGGCGGCCAAATCAAGCCACACCCCATGATGGGCCGTCCCAATGGCCCCAACCCAGGCATGGCCCCTCCAATGGGCCAACAATCCATGCAGCAGCAGCACCTTCAGCAGCAGTTTCAACAGAACCGGTTCCAGGCCCCAGTGGGCGGCCAGCCGTACCCTGGAGGAGGGATGAATGCGCCCATGAACCTGCAAATGCATCGAATGTCAGCGGGAAAGATGCCACAGCAGACACAGCTAGGGAGTTTCCCCACCGAGACCCCGGCTGCACCGACTCCCACGTTTGAGTCGTCGAGTTCGTTGACCTCCAATCTCCAGAGCAGTCTTCCCTCCCACTTGTCTGCGGACATAATGAGCAAGATACCGATGAATACAATCAAGAGCGTCACCGAGTGGTCGGATAAACTCAGGGAAGAGGGGAAGGAGATTACCACCGAGTTGACCACATACGAGGAGCTCATCAGAAAGGACTCCGAGTACCTCACAAAGCTCTCGAAGCAGATGCACGACAACAAGCAGTTGACAGAGGAGCTCGCGAAAAACTTGCAGGCATACAACCAAATCAAGCACTTGCGAATGAATGCCATCAGTATAGCTGCCAAGGGCCAGCTCAACAACAGTATATGGGGAGAAGGTTACCAGGGATACGGAAACGGGGTCACCAACAGCACAACCAAGTTGCTTCTTCCCGAAAAGGACTGGACAGACAAGCAAATCAACGACCGTGTACTCGACGACATACGCACTAAAACCAAGGAGCTCGTGCCCATACGACTTGACTTTGACGCCGAACGCGATCGGTTCAAGCTCAGGGACACGTTCTTGTGGGACATGAATGAGAAGAACCTCACGGTCGAGAGTTTTGTGAGGCAGTTGATCACGGACTCCAAGTTCATCCCCATGATGCACTTTGACATGATTTGTGCTGCGGTGCGGGAACAAATCAACGACTACCAGAGTACAGTACAACTGTCGCCGGGGAACGGCGAGTTGCGCGTGCCCATAAAGGTGGATATCACCATCAACAACACCCAGCTCACGGACCAGTTCGAGTGGGATATTCTCAACTCCCAGGATAATGACCCTGAAGAGTTCGCCACAGTGATGTGCGACGAGATGAATCTTCCCGGAGAGTTTGCCACTGCGATAGTGCATGCAATCAGGGAGCAGACACAGCTTTACCACAAAGCGCTCACGTTGGTGGGGTACAACTTTGACGGGAGTCCCGTGCAGGAGGAGGAAATCAGGAGCCACCTTCTCCCCAGTTTGCGTGTTGCCAACAACACGTCTACCCTGGAGGACTTTTTATCGATTTTCCGCAACCCGGGGATCGTGGGCGACTTTACACCATCGTTGGTCAAGTTGACACAGTTGGAGGTTGAGAGATTGGACAAGGAGATTGAACGTGAGAGTAGGAGAAAGAGAAGACATCTCAACTTGGACTCGGAACCATCGTCGAATGGAGGGTTGCAGAATAGAAGTGTGAGAAGAAACATGTTCCATGGAACAGGAAGGGGTGGGCCCACTGTCCCAGAATTGTCGGATATGCCAAAGACTTTCCGTACACCAGCACCGTCTTCAATTCTTCCGGGGGGTGTGGATCTTGGAGTGCCAGAGGTTTACGAGTACACGGAGATATACGCGAATAAGACCCAGGTGAGGAACCCAGACTACAGGCCTCCTCCACCACCAAGACATCCGCCTGTGGTGAGGTACCACCACGATCCAATGAGGGGAAGTTTCTTGGTTTCGGTCAAGTTTGCACCGAGGCACTAAACGAACTGTCGAGCTAAACGAGCGTAGCGAGTTTAGTGAGTTAAATGACGGTGGAAGAGACCCGACCGTGGACGAGACGACGAGCGGGAAAGAGTACGTTCTAGACAACCAGGCAATGTAAAAGTTGGACCAATTAATGATTAGATTTGGAACATGGTTTCAGTTAATTGCTTTCGATGTATGATTAGAAAATAAATGGGTAGAGGAAGTAGAATGTGGTAGTAGTGGTGGTGGTGGTAATATTGGTGGTGGTAATAGTGGTAGTGGTAGAAGTGGTGGTGGTGGTAGTGGAAGTGGTAGTGGTGGTGGTAGTTTTATAAGTGATATTACTATTATTGTTGGGAGTAGTGGTAGTAGTAGTAGTAGTACTGGCATTACTCTGATCTTATACTATCTATTTTGTCTATTTACATGATCACCTTCTAAACACTACCTTCTCTCCACTCACCTTATTCTCGTACAACAAGCCCAAAGCCTCGTTTGCAGCCTCCAATCCCCCACCCAAAACCCTCAACTTTGGAGTTTTGAGCTCACCAATAATCTTGGGTAATTCCACTGTCCAGAATCTCTCATGGGCCTTATCCAAACCGTCTGCTGGGGGAATTTCGAGACCTCCCACATTGCACGGCTTGCCGTTTATGGTGTACATTGCGGTGAAGGAGAGCTCGACCTTTCTATCTCCAGACTGTTTGATCTGGTCAAGAGTAACAAAACCAAGGAGGTTGATATTGACGTAAGGGTTTGCGGAAGTTGCATCGTACACTGCTTGTAACGAGTCCACTTCAGAGATCGCATCCAAAGCATAGGGAATGTGGGGGCCTAAAGCACGAATATCGTCCACAACAGTGGGGGATTTGTAGTCGAAAACCAAATTTGCACCCAAAGATTTGAGGAATGCATGGTTTTTTTCAGAGGCCACAGCAATCACCTTTAACCCAAACACCTTGGAAAATACTTGAATGGCATAAATTCCAGTGGATGTGGCTCCGCCCCACACGAGAACGTAGTTGTCGGTGTTGTCTTTTTTGTCGTACAGTAATCTGAGTCCGTGTGCAGCACAACTGACTGTGGCCAAACTGAGGGTCAGGGAAGCAGCTGCCTCAAACGAGTCGATTAATCCAGAGGGAGTTTCGCCAACAGGCAAAACCTTGTCAACATTGACCTGTCCCTCAGGGTATCTTATAACACCTTGGGGCTCGGCAAATACGTAGTCTGCGTAGGCCCCACGCTCTGGAGAGTAGCTGCCACGAAATGTCGCGGAGACAGTGTCGCCGACATTGAAACCAGCGACATTTTTGCCAACCTCAGCGACGGTGCCACTAACGTCACTCCCAACGATTGCACCTGGCTGGGCCCATCCAAGCACCGAGTGCTTCCAGTCTGTTGGGTTGGAAGCGTATGCGGATGCCTTGATTAAAATTTCGTCGTCGCCAAGAGCCCTAATTGGGACGTCCACCACTTTGGTGAAGTCGCCGAGTTTATTAGCACCTGTAAATTGAACTTGTTGCATGGAGTAGTAGATGGATGGTAGCTTGAATTGATGGCTGTGATGACTTATATATTGCGTTTGCCACCAGATGCGAGTTTTCAGCACAGTTTTCAGCTTCAGTGTTTCGGACTTATTGACGGAAAACGGATGGAGACGGATTTAAGAGGTGGAATGTTCCAGCATAAAAATGAATGAAAGAACAGGAGAAGATCAGAATAAAGATCAGGATGAAAGAAGATCAGGATGAAAGATTAGGATGAAAGAAGGATGAAAGAAGGATGAAGAAGATGAATGAAGGAACGAATAAAGATTAAGAAGACTCGAAGGAATGAAAGAAGGAAGAAGGGAAAGAGGAAAGATAGAAAGCATTTGAACAAAAATAGTAGAAGGACTAGGACTAATGAGGACAAAATAGAATTGCAAATAGAGTACGAGAAATTCGCATATTTGGTGGCGAATACGAGGTGTTTGGTAGGTTTGTGTATGTGGAGTGATGGCCAATGTATCGTATGATACGCCCAAATGACATTCTTGGGATTGAATGAATTTGATAAGCAATGAACATCAAGGTGTACAATAAAAAGCAAATTACAATGAAGGATGCTGGAAGACAATCAAAGAAGTGGGAAATGGCTTACTAGATGCTCAATTGTTCATTATTCGATTGTGATTCTTCGGTTGCTTACTATAGTTCATCGTGCATCTTCAGTATTCACCATCCTCCATCTTTACCATCATGTCTTCACCATCATGTCTTCACCTTCATATCTTCACATCTTTACCTACAAATCTACACCTTCATATATACCTTCATATATATACCCTCATACCTCGTACAACTCACAAATCTCGCTTCTTCGATTCGTTCAAATTTCACAGCCTCAACCGATTCGCAACCGATCCCCCAAAATTCAAGTCCTAAAATCATAAGCCATGTTCCAAATTCTTCACTCCGAGGTTAATAGCAAGTGATGGCAGGTAATAGTAAGCGATAGTAAGCAATAGTAAGCAATAGTAGCAATAAGCTGAGAATTGATCAAGCTAGTAGCTTTTAGTTTGATTAGATAAGGAGCAATACTCTACACTCTTCCCCTCAATTACCTCAATCATATCCCAATCATTTCCTCAATTATCATTTCAAATGGGTAACTAGATTCTTCTCATCTTCATTTTAGCACGCTCTCATTAACACCGTTACATTCAATTCTCAATTCTCTTGTTTCTCTTGATTGTCTGTCCCTTCTAGTTCCCCTATTCCATATCTACGATATGGTCCTCATACCAACTTCATCTGACCTACTTTATCGTACTCTGACCTACTCCGATAACTCTTAGCCGACCCACAGACATCTATTTTGTATTTAATTACGTGCTTGAGGTCATGTGAAGTTTCGCTTAAATTGTTGAGCAATTTCTCCGCATCTTTTCGCAGCCATTTAAGGTGAAAAATAGGAGATAAGAATTGACTTTTCAACAATACTTAACTTTCAACTTTCAGAACATTACTTTCACTATTATGCCATTTGCCGTCGTTAGTGGAGCCTCCAGTGGAATTGGATACGCCATTTCAGAAGAGCTCGGTAAAAGAAAGTATACTGTCATTGGACTAGCCACCCAGGACTCGTTATGGGAGACCAAACCGCTCCAGAAAGCGTTTGGGTTCATCCCCTTGGCGTGTGATTTCACCAAGGTGGACGAGATCAAGGCCACTGCCGCCAAAATCTGCGAGATTACAAGCAACAAGGTTGATGTTCTCTTTAACAATGCGGGAATCCACCACGGGGGTGCCGCAATTGAAATGGAGGACGAGGAAGTTGCCCGCGTATTCCAGGTGAATGTCACGGGCCATATCTATATCACCAAGTACTTGATTGACGCCATCATTGCTGCAAAGGGCTCAATTGCATTCACTTCGTCGATGTCTGCCATCGCTCCGATGCCATGGGGAGCAATCTACAGCTCGTCCAAGCTGGCCATCGACACATATGCCAAGGTGTTGCACGTGGAAATGAAACCGTTTGGGGTGAGGGTGTATAGCATTCTCCCTGGGTTTGTCAACACGGGCGTGTTGGACAGTTCCCAGAGAACTAGCTCCGCCAATGGGTCCAGGTACGATGTGCCGGGAATATACGAGAGTCTCCATGTGGCCACGCTGATTGCAAGAAACTCAAACTACCCGCCGCAAAAGGTGGCCAAGCTGGTGGTGCCGCAGGTGTTGAACAGACTGGGCAAGTTCAACTTGTACACGGGACACGATCACAATTTGATATACTACGCACTGAGATACTTGCCGTTGTTTATTTTCCAGTGGATTGTGTCGTGGAAGTTCAAGCAGTTGAGAGTGTGGAGGAATGTCCGCAAGTTGGTGAAGTAGAATAAAAGAGCCAGAGTATTTCAATAGTAGACCTGGTAGAATTTACTTGTAGATAATTACAACTTTTAGACAAAAATTTACAATCTTGATGAGAGAGTGTCAAATTAACTGTAGTTGAACTATAGTTGAACTTTGTTCAACTGTCGAGATGAGCTGCCAAGGAGATCTTAAGTAGAGTTATCAAGTAAGTTATGTTCAGTAATAGTAGTACCAAGTATTCAATGAAACGTACCATTTGATTTTGTGGCCTGTACTATCATCAAATATACAGACCACTTTCATCAAATATAGTGGAAGGTGAAAGATAGTTGATACTTTCATCAAACCAAAGTTACAGCTGTTGCATAGTTGCAGCAGTCGTAAGTCACTTATTCACTCTTGACCTAAAAATAGCCAGATCTAAGAAAATCCAGAAACGTCTCTATATTTCACGACAGTACTTTGTGTCATTCGATAGTGGCTGTACTGCCAGAAAATGAGAAAGTACTAAACAAGTGATATCAACAAGATATCAACAAGATATCCAACAAGAAGGTTATTTTTGATACTTTCAGATACTTTCAGATACTTTCAGTTATTTCGTGGTCTGGGCATGTCACTCTCTATTCTCATTATCTTCCTATGTTTATCTTTCATCTCCTCTTACTTTCATCTCCTCTTACTTTCATCTTCTCTTACTTTCATTTTCTCATCACCTTTTCTTTATCTTCTCTTTATCTTCTCTTTATCTTCTCTTCATCATCTCATCATCTCATCATCTCTTCACTTAACTCCTTTCTCTATCTTTTCATCTTTTCTTAATCTCTCTTTTCTTATTCTTATTTTCGATCGTCTCTATGCGCACACACATGAACCAACTGTCAACCCTGTTAATAGGGGACCCACGGTCTACTCTGCTGACACTGCTTATAAGCGAGCCCACCCCCATCGAGGGCTCTTCCGCCCAGCACGATGACCTCGAGATGCAAAACACCCCTCTCACTACACAACAGCGCATACTAAACGTGGTCCACCGCATCTTCCCCTTCAAACAAACATACGAGCGCATCAACAACGGGTTGACAACTGGCAGAATGCAGCCGAGTGCCCCCGGCCGCTTTATTGGCCAAGGAACCGATGGAGTTTTCCGTAATCTCATGGCCAAACCAGACACCGAGAGCAACCGCGCCGAGCTCGAGCTCCACCCACCAACCTACGAAGAAGCAGCCGCAGACTCGCTGCCCGAATACTGGGAGTCGACTGTGATATCCCCAATGTACGACGACGAGGTGTTTGTTGAAGGATTGACCGTGGGCGACATTGCCAGTTTTGTATGGAATGCATTGGTGTGTGTGGCCTTCCCCTACATTGGCTTCTTTTTATGCTATCTTTTCCACACGTCGCACGCCGCCAAACACGGCTCGCGCACAGGGCTTGGCGCCACGTTGGTCATGTCGGGGTTCGATATGGTTCCCCAGAACTTTGGCCACCCGGAACGCACGTTGGAGAGATACATTCCCAAGGACCCAAATAGTATCGATGTCAACAAGGGCACCTCGGTCAAGAGCAGCATCAAGGACCACTACGTGGCGGGGTTGTTCAAGCAGTTTTCAGACTCGGAGGAGACTGCAAAGGTCCTGTCTGCCCCCTACTTTGCATACGGCTTGATTGCGTTTGGCATCTTTATAATTTTGAAGGCAATGGTGGATTTCTGGAGGATCAAAAAGATGGAAAAGGATATAATGAGTCCGAATAGGGGGGCTGAGGTGACGACAAGTGTGACGGAGGAGGATGTTATTCATGAGTAGCACTCGAGAACGAACGAGATAACGAGAGAGCGAAGCGATCGAGTGATCGAGTGAGTGATCGAGTGATATAGTGAGGATTGAGCGATTGATTGACTTAATAAGTATGGAGTGAGCGATAGAATGACCGAGTGATTGAGTGACCGAGTGATTGAGTGATTGAGTGATCGAATATTGATTGGTTGTCTTAGTGGTGAGGATTCTTACAGTGAGTGACTTGTCTGACATGGTACAAGTGATCGTTCTTAATGATGAATAAGAAGAAGGAGAGAGGAAGAGAAAAGAAGAGAAAGAGAAGAGAAGAGAAGAGATTGAGAAGCCTAATTACATTGACTGCAATGGGCTTGAGCATAATCGAGGATAAAGGTAATGGACATGGTTGAACCAAAAGTATTTATTTAGCTAGCAGGTAGGCTACTCTGAAAGGTAGATAGGATACAATAGAATAGTGAGAACAGATGAACAGATGAACAGTCTCGCTCCGCTCGACTGTTCATGTTAGTAAAGCGTGAAGCAGGAAACTTCGCAGAGTTGAGTAGGGTCGTAACAACTGGTGAACAGTGCACTCTTCAGAAACTACGTTATAAAGAATGAACTTGGTATTTTTTATTCCACGATGAGCGCGCTCATGCTAAATTGAGCTAATGGGGTTGCTTTTACTAATTTGTAATGGCTACCAATAAGTATTCGGGGGCACATCTTATTTGTTCAGTAAGAACGAATGTACATATTTTGAATTACCGCACATAAACTGTCCGTTAGTTTCGAGAATCAAGGTGACTTAAAAGATTTTGTTGTAATGCTAGAAATAACCTACGATGAACAAACTCGCTATTTTACACACAACCGTATTGCTTATCTTTGTACATTTATTGATATAGTTCTCTTGCGTGAACACATTTTAACAGTGTCTTAAGACAATGCTGAATTAACCTTCGTGCACTCAATCACTCAGCTGGTACTCCTTTCAAAAAGGAAAGCACAATCCACTCAATTATCAACTACTTTTTGAGAGATGAGCAACTTCAATTACTCATTTCTAGTTCGCACTCTTATTGAACAATTAAGCGTAGCGAAATTGTTCCATCTTGCTTGAACCAATTGATTTCAAATGCTTGCTACTCTTTCAATCAAATGATTTCAAATGTTTCTTCTTTAACTCAATTTTCTCTTCCTCTTCTCGAACAATTCGCTCGAACAATCTCTCCTCGAACAATTCGCTCGAACAACCCTCCTCGAACAATCTCACTACGAACAATTCGCTTCGCTCATTGTTCAAAGTGGGATTGTTCAAGGAAGAATCACCAACATCTTCTCATATATCGTAAACACAATCCCCCCACTCAAACACAACCTCCCCAATCTCGGCGTTGCACCCTTCCAGAACGTCAACAATCCCTCCTCCTTAAAGATCTTGACAAAACAGTTCAACGTGCTCAGGTACAACTTGTCTGCGCCCAAAGCCTGCATTCTCGTCTTGACCGTGTCCACCGGCATGGTTGCGTACACCGTGATGATGCCCGACAACGACCCCACCATAAAGGTGGCCACCGAGCTCAATTGCTCCGTGGGCTTGGACCCGAGCCCCTGCTGCACCATCAGCTTGATGGCGTTGTACGACCCGAACCGCACCGCCTGGTTCGACGCCTGTCTCAATGAGACAGGCACCAATCCTGCATATATGCCCCGGAACCCCAAGTCTCTGCACAACTTGATGGACCCCGACAACAAGCCATTCTGGTACTTTGGTTTGGCGGTCAGCTTATCGTCAATAAGCGCGGTCTTGATTGCCTCGAAGGGCGTCACGGCAATGAAGGATTCGAGCAAACCCGCACCCAATCCAGCGAGAATTCCCCGCGGGCCCGATAACTGGCCGTTTTTATCAGCCAACAACGATTTGATGGAGTCAAACCCCAAGAAACGCACCGAGGCCTTGACGGTGTTGCCCACAACGAACGCGGGACACCCCACGTAGAGCGCCAGGGCACCCTGGTTCTTCGCAACGTTGTAGATGAGCACCAATGGGTTGCGCAGCGCAGTGGAACTCTTGTCCACGAGCTGGAGACGGGTTTTGGCAAACTCAAACGGGTATGTGATGACACCTTCGATGGCACCGGCGGTTCCACCGGCAATGAACGATTTGAGCGGGTCTACTTTCTGGAGGTTAGAACAGTCGGCGTGGGGTTCATCCTACTTACCTTGTCGGGCATTACTGAAAAATTCAAAGTTTTCAAGATGATCAGATAAGATCAGATAAGGGAAGATTTCAGAGATTGAAAGATATGAGGTGATCAATGATGTGGAAGATCCACAAAGAGGAATGGAGGGCATAATGATGAAGAGGTGAGTGTGATGGTACATTGAGGTGACTCATGTCCGGTATAGGAGTGACACAAAATCGAAGAATGAACAATTGAGCGAAGCGAAATTGTGTATTCATACTAGCTTTTATGCCTATATTTCAGGGAATTAAAAATTGCCATTTCTTTCTGATCAATGCTCACCTACTTCGTTTCTGCTCATGTACTTTCTATCGTTCTCATCTTTCTTTCTCATCATTCCATCATGTTCATATTCTTATCATTCTCATCATTCTCATAATTTTTCGGCCTACTCACTCATTCCCTCTCTATCTATTCCATTCCCCTCTATATACATTTAAATACTCTCCCATTCACTCTTCAGCAAATTCACTGCCACAATAATCTAAATCAAGAATTAGTGGCTTGCGATCATGGAAAACTTCGCTAAATTTTCTAGTCTACCAGCTGAACCAATAACCAGGTCTGACATTCGCCCATTGAACAGGGCATTTACAGTTGCGGTTGGTTATCGAGAACAAATGAGGAGGCAATGTTTTCTTTGTAGCAATCAAGTTCATTTTCACTTACTCACTTCCGCGAAGCTAATCGTAGACTTCAGATATAACAACTCGAACAGACTCTTTGGTTATTGCTCTCGCCGTTTCCATTGCCCGTTTTCATCTCATTTGTTGTCGACGTGCAGTTCACTTCAAGATGTTCGTTCATCGAAGAACAATTTGCTCCATCATTTGTTTCCACTGCTTGTTACATCCCAAACGAAGAAATGAGCCAGCAAATTTGCTCATTTCAAGTTGAATAAAGCGAATGAACAAATTAGCTGCTCGTTCAGGTTGATTTGAACAAAAACAAACGACGAATTTGTTCAAGTTAGAGCGAATGAACAAATGAACGCACAACAAATTCGCTATTCATTTGTTAAGTTGATTTGGGCAAAACGAATTAACAAATTTGCTGTCCATTTGTTCAAGTCGATTCAAACAAAAACGAATGAACAAATTAGCTGTCCATTTCTTCAAGTCAATTTCAACAAATGACAAATTAGCTGATCATTTCATTCGAAAACCAATGAACAAATTTAAACACATCAACAGATTAGCTTCGCTTTTTTGTTCAACTTATTCAGAACACATGAACAATTCTCTTTGCTCATTTGTTCAAGTTATTAAGAATAAAAAACAAATGAACAAATTCACTTTGCTTGTTAGTTACCAAGAACAAAAAACTAACATGACCAAATTCCTCACTTGTTCGTTTGAACAACAATAAACAAATGAGCAACAAATGAGCGGAGCGAATTTGTTTTCACTCATTTGTTTTCACTCATTTGTTTTCACTCATTTGTTTTCACTCATTTGTTTTCACTCATTTGTTTTCACTCATTTGTTTTCACTCATTTGTTTTCACTCATTTGTTTTCACTCCTTTGTTCAAGTCATCAGAATAACTCTTAATTTATGAACAAATGCTTCTCCTGCTCACTTGATCATTTGTGTAAAACTGAATATAATAAACAAATGAACAACAAACAACTTCGCTTCGCTCATTTGTTTGTTCTTCATTTGTTTATTATATCAAATCATCAAACTCATCATCATCATCCTCCTCCTCCTCCTCATCAGCCTCTGCCAACTTCGCATAGTACGCCGCCAATGCATCCTGTGCCTCCTTATCATGAATCTCCGTACTTGGTTTCTCCTCCTCCTTCTTAATTTCTTTCGTTTCCACTGGTTCCTCCACCTTAGCCTCTTGTCCCACAGTAGAGTTGGAGTGCCACGACGGCAAAGCATTCTGCTCCATCTTGAGTCTGCGTTCCTCCTTTTCTGCCTGTTCTCTCTCCAAGTTCTCGTCGTTTGCCGTAATCGACACATGAAGAGTTGCTTGGGCCTTGGAAGCCGCGTTCTGGAGCGACTGCAGCATATTTGCACGAGACCGTCCACTCCCACCCCTGGCGTGCGAGTACTGGGCAGCGATACTGGACTGGGCTGGAATGGCCTTGACCAACGCGCTCTCAAAGTTGTTGTCTTCGATTGAGGACTCGTCAATCTTTTTGAGGTACGCAATGATGGGGTCCACCTGCGACATCAATTTTTCGAGCTTTTCCTGGCGGAGCGATGCCTGTTGCGAGGAATCGTCTTCAATGAGGGTCCCATGACAAACATCACACTTGAACTCGGTCTTGTCTTCGGAAAGGAGCGAAATGGCGTCCAACTGCGAGATTTTCTTGCGGCACCGGGGGCACACGTACCCCTGGGGGTTACCGAAATGGGTCATTTCCTGCTTGAGCAGATTCACAATGGAGTGGATCTTCCACTTGATGGCATCCACGGCCTCTGTGACATGGATGAAGAAGTAGGTGCGGGTAATGAGCCGCAGCTGGGGGTTCTCTTCCTTTTGGATGTGTGTGACTAGAAGGCGGTCTTCCACCAATTTGTTGGCGAGGGCACGGAGCTCTTTGCGCTTGATGGAAAGAAGGTGGATGAGATCGTCTTCGGAAAGGACGGAGTGGAGAAGGACGGCATCGATGATGAGGACGTATGGGGTAGAGTAGAAGCCTCGCGCAACAAAGCGGATGAGGGAGCGTACTGTACCGTCCATTTGGTGCGAACAAATGAGCGAACAAATGAGCGAAGCGAATTTGTGAGCACAGAATATACAATGGAACAAATGAGCGGAGCGAATTTGTTGATGAGTGAACAGATTACAAATGAGCGAAGATCATTAGATCGAGCTAATTAGGGAAGAAAACAAATGAGCTACGCTCATTTGTTAAAAGTTAAGTAGGGAACAGAGTAACAATTCACTTTGCTCATTTGTTACTAGGAGATTAGAACAGAATAGAGAACAGAATAGAACAGAGAATACAATAGAACAGAGAATATAATAGAACAGATACAATTGAAATGAGTAGATAAGTGAGCAAAGTAGAGAAAGCAGGTTATTCAACTACTCAGCCAGAAACTATTAATTATTCGTCAAATTGAAGAACTCTCTATCCCATAATCTGAAATCTGAAAAGAGTAGTTTGTGAATTTGTGTGAAGTGAATCCTGTCAATTCACTATTTTCATTCCACTTTTGGGAAGTTGTCTGAAGAGTAGACTGGAGAAAGACTAGATTCGCATCATTTCGTTCTAGAAGTGTGATCGTAATGATCTTCGACAAGTATACGGCGTCTGTGTGATCAGATGATCGAAATCTGATCATCTGTGATTTTCACTAGATGAGATGATCGTCTTGATCGTCTTTACGATATGATCGTGATATGATCATCTGAATGATGATTGTCTTTACGATAAGATCGTCTATATATATTATGGTCTTTGAAATGATCGTCATTATGATCATGTGTGATCGTCTTTTGATGGTCCTTATGTTACAATCATCTGTATGATATGATCCTACTTATGATATGACCGTCTTTTGATACAATCGCATAGATGAGCGAAGCAATCTACTCATTCTAGTACGATCTCATATTCGCTTCTCTCATCATACTCATTATGATATGATCGCATAAATTCGCTTCGCTCATCCATGCTCGTTCATCTAAACTCATTATAATATGATCATCTTTTGTACGATTGCATTGATTCGCTTCGCTCATTTATGCTCGCTATGCTCGCTCATCTATGCTCAGTATACAGTACAACGTTCTAGCCACAGCTCATTCTACTTTTAAACATCTCTGACACCAACAATAAACTGCCGTATGATCTCATAGTGAACCAGTCTATTGTCACTAATGTCTCAGTCTCATGTTATTGTCTACCATTGTCCATGTTCACAACTAACCCTACGAATACGCGTCCATGAAGTATAGCATCGCTTAACCTTCGAGCTTAATAAATCTTCATATCTCCCCACAACCTCGCTACGCTCGATTGTGCTCGATTGTGCTCGATTGTGCTCGGTTGTGCTCGGTTGTGCGAGTATTGCTCATCATCTCGATCATCTGGAGGCTTATCTCCTTCCTCTTTAGGAAAAAGCCAAACGATCTAGAACGGCGTGACGAGACGATTTTTTTAGCCGTTCGCATTTGAAAGGAGCTTCTCCACCACCCCCTAATTCGTCACTCAATCGTCTCGATTTTGTCCCATTAATCGGTTGCTACTTGCTACAGTGCGGTGGTTGAAGTATTACTGGGAGTACTTCCAGTAGTACTTCCAGTAGTACTTCCAGACTAGTAGTACTTCCAGACTAGTAGTAGTTACAGTAGTTCAGTAGTTCAGTAGTTACAGTATTTACAGTACTAATAGTAGCCACTGTAGCTACGCTACAGTAGCTACACTCTAGCCTCATATTTTCTAATCTCTTAATCTCTTATTTTCTTAATCTTAATCCTTCTCTTTCTATCCTCTTTCTATCCTATTTTGTCTTCTTATACGATTCTTCCTATCATTCTACTTCTACTCTACTGTTTTACACACTTGGTTGATACCACTTCCTGTTTGATATCACTTCCTTCTCTTTATTATCACTATTCTCTTATTATCTTTTATTGCCTCCTCATTTTTCCCCTCATTTTCCTCCTAAATTCCTTCCACTTTTCTCCCTCCCTCCCTTATGTACCACTAGATGATACCGATGGGACCGCTGGGCCCTTGGCTGTAGCTCGTTCGAACCCGCCTCAACGCGTCGTTTCACCCTTTTGTGGAAAAATACCACGCGGTCCACGCGAAATCTCCCCTTTCTTTTTCTTTCTTTGTAACCCTTACACGCGTTTCGTCCTATATACTGCCACCTTTTCCTCATCCTTCAAACCTAATCGCCTGGCCCTTTCCACTGACTTATGTCCACAGTCGACTTGAATGGACTAGAAACGCCCCACAAAGGCTTCCAGATGACAACCCCTCCCAACGTGTTCAACTTTGACCACGACACCCATATCGACCCGGCTAAATACTCAACCGCCCTCCTCTCCCCAGCCTTTTCGTCCCCCTCCAGGCTCGAAGTGTCCCTGCCACCCCCCACCTGTATCGACCCATCGCTGTCGCTTCTGTTGGAGGAGAAGGAGAAGCCCAAGAAGAAGAAGAAGACCAAGAAGGAAATGCGCGAGTCCACTTTTGACCTCGACTCTGACGACAAACCACCCTATTCTTATGCCACGCTCATCGGCATCTCCATCCTAAGTCACCAGGACAAACGCCTACCCCTCTCCCAGATATACCAATGGATATCCGATACCTTCCGGTACTACAAAAAGGAGGATGTCGGGTGGCAGAACCTGATTCGCCACAACCTTTCCCTCAACAAGGCCTTTGTAAAGGGCGAGAAATCAAAGGACGGCAAAGGCCACTTTTGGTGCATCAAGCCGGGGTACGAGGAACAGTTCCTCAAGTCCCGAAGCGTGAAGAAACTGCTGTATTACGAGGTCATGGACCAGATATCAAATAACAGATTGAAGATGCGTGAGGAAACAAAGAAGAATATGAGCAATATCCCGTCGTCTCCAAGTACGACCCCGGAAACAAGCTACACTTATAATGAGCCAAAGAAGAAGGTAAGAAAGAGAAAGAGGGAGGAGGAAAAGAAGGAGGAGGAGAAGGAGGAGAATGAGAAGAAGGAGAGGAAAGAAGAGAATGAAAAGGAAGAAAAAGACGACGAAGAAAAGAAGAATGAAGAACACAACAATGAAGATGACACCTTTAAACGACGCAAGTTTGGTGGGGTTCATGATTATACTGATGAACATAAGGAAAGTCTTTTCCTTGGAGCACCCTTCACCAACACACCGAAATTGGACCCCGTACAATCCGTCGGGTCGCCCAAACCCCTCCTTGCTGGCAAGAACCTCTACACATCGTCATTTAGCTGTAAACCCAACCTCGAGCTCCTGCCCATACGACCGAGCGAAACGGGGCCGCTTCTCGAGCCCTTGACCCCGGCCAACAACAACATTTTCTTGATGCAGAACCACATCAATATCAACAACCACTTGTATTCAATTCTCAACCAAAACATGATGAAGACGGACAAGATAAAGCTGGACAAGATCAAAAATGACAAGATGTTGACCCCGAAATCAAATGTGCTCAGGACACCGTTGCGCCATAAGACACCCCAGCTGAGCTCGATTGCGAAAAGATTGTGGAATTCGCCGTCGTACTTGGACGACTTTTACTACTCTCCGTTGGTAGGAATCCCGAATATCTTGACTAGTTATGACGACGATGATATGGTGATGAGGAGTTTTGAAAATCACCCGCAGCAGAATTCGCCAACGAGAAAGGGGAGGGAGAGGAGTAATTCGACGTTGACTGAGGAGGACGAGTAATCAACGAGCAAAGTTATTACAACTCGCGAAGCGAGTTTGATCTACGACGAGTGAAGTTCATTACAACTCGCAAAGCGAGTTGTAACTATTCACAATGAATGCGAATCAAGCGACTCAGGACTCACAACCTCACTCGTGACGTCAGCAATTTGATCACATGAGGTTCAAGTAAAGAAGTCGACACCTGGTGAAGCCAGATTGTCAACCTCTGCCGAGATTTTCTTGAGTTTACTCTGGGAAGTATCTTTGCAACTGAGAAGTATCTTTGTAACTGGGAAGTATTGTTGCAACTGAGAAGTATCTTTGCAACTGAGAAGTATCTTTGCAAATGGTAAGCAACTTTGACAACGAGGAAGCAACCTTGACAACTCGCTTCGCTCATTGTCAAGGTTTCTTCGCTCATTGTCAAAGTTGCTTCATATATATTATGATGCAAATCCGATTTGCCGAGCAGCTATGAGAAACATCCGCTTAGAGCCGTCACAATCGTTTACAACTGATGCGACGTACGAATCTAGCTACATCTAGCTGCTCATTTCGACACACCATTATTACAATCGGTGGGTCGTGTTTAGTTTATACCTTGGATAGGTTTGCTGTATTATTATTATTTATTGGGAGGTTACATGTGTAGAACATGAGAACAGGAGCGAAGCGACTGTTCGAATATAAGATCATTGGATATTGAGAACGAGCGAAGCGACTGTTCGAATAGAATTAGAAGATGTGAATTGTGAACAGTTGCAACATGCTACTTAGTGCAGATCGAGCGAAGCGAGATCTGCTCAATTAAAAAAAGTGTAATGTTGATTGGATAGTGTGCAGATCTCGCTTCGCTCGATCTGCCCACTTCATATGTAAATTCACTGATGTGTAGGTTTCAAGATACTAACACAAACTGAGTTACACACTTAATAGAGATATGTCCTCTAATAGATCACATTCATGTGTAGTTCACATCCCTTCGAAGTGACAAGAGAGATGTGGGCTGGGTGGCTTGGAATATTTTTCTACTCGGCCGGATAATGCAGTAGTCCAATAATTGTATCAGTGTAGTTGATGTGAGTGTTTGGTAGTCGCACTCAACCTGTGGATTATGAATGTAGAGGGAAGAGCACGGGAGTCGAAGTGCTCATGAAGTCTGAGATTTAATCGAACTAAAGGTGAGTTTCCGACTGAGATTTACTCGAACAGGATGAGTTTTGATGGCACTCTTTGTAATTCCAGTAAAATTATCTTTGTACTTCCTGGCCAGTTTTCAGATCGACTGATTATTGAGTACTAGAGCGAGGGGATTTAATGAAGATCAGCCATAACGAGATTAACGAGCGAAGTGAGTGCTCCTTGTGGACTCAAACAGCGAGCGAAGTGGGTTTGCATTATGGACTCAAACAGCTCGTGTACGGTTTGTTAATTTTGTGAGTTTGTATACCTCTTCATCCACAGTTCAATGTGTGAACATCTTGCTTCATTCACAAGTTCTTCATTTTGTGAACTCGAACAACTTGCTTCGCTCGTTCTTCTTCGATCGTTGGTCAATGTGTGAACTCTAACAACTCATTCTTGATCGTAATTGCACATAGTGTGAGTTTAAACAACTCGCTTTGCTCGATCTTTAATTATTGTGAGCAATGAACAACTCGCTTTGCTCGTTGTTATTCATTGTAAGCTCCGGTTACTGTCCGTAGTTGCACATTATGCGAGTTGAACGACTCACTTGTTCTTCGATGTACGACCTCGAATAAAAACTTCATTCACAGTTCAATGGGGACTAAAACAACGCTTCACTCGTAGTTAAACATGATTTGAGTTGAATAGCTCACTTCAATCGCAATTCAATGTATGAACTCGAACACTCGCTTCATTGTTCTTGGCCTGTTTTTCTATTGTGAGTTGGAACAACTCGCTTCATAGTTCGATGTTGGAGCTCGAACAACTCGTCGTTCAGAGTTTGTTAATTTTGTGAACTCAAACGAGCAAAGCGAGTTGTTTGATTATTGTTTGGTCATTATAGACTCGAACAACTCGCTTCACTTGCTGTTCTTCGCTCAATTGTTCACTCGTAAAACAATCTCGAGCAACTCGAACAACTCTCTTCGCTCATTGTTCTTCGCTTTATATTGTAAGCTCGAACGACTCACTTCGGTCATTGTTCTATTATGAGCAACAACAACAATCTCGAACAACTCGCTGCGCTCGTTGTTCTCGCTTGTTGTTCTCTAATCAGCACTCCCGCACCCCCTACACCCACACCTAACACACTCCACCTCCTCCTCCCCATTCCTCAACAACGTCGCCTTTGGCACCCTGCAAATACAAGTATTCTTATGGTTCGTATCCACGCGTATGCACTGGATACAGCACAAGTTCTCGTAGCCCTGCTTCTTCCACTTTGCAATGAGATCTCCATCCGTGTAGTTCTGGAGCAAGAGCCAGTCGTACAAGTCCTTGCTGATCAATTTGCGCTTGTAGTGCATGTCGTAGACGTACCTGTTGATCAGATGACTTGCTTTGATGATGGGCCATAGGGACTGCGAGGCGGTTTTGGTAGAGGACGCTTCCTGGGCGTCAGCGAGACGCTGCCGGAGCTTCTTGAGAGTGGGTTCTATCTTCTCATAGCCGTGGGGAGGGGGGGATGTTTTTTTTATTCGGGATTTCATAGAACAGTTGAACAGTTGAGCGGAGCGAAACTGTTCAGAAAAACACTTTAGTTAAACAGTTGAGCGAAGCGAAACTGTTTAACAGTAAATAAGAATATAAGAATATAAGAACTGAATAAGAACTGAATAACTGAATAACAGAAGAATACATAATTCATAAGAACAAGAATACTCAGTTATTCAGAACAACAGAACATTTTGAGACGATGTCACTCATATCAATCTCCTTAGTCAGCGATGAGATGAGCAAGTAAGTGGCAGCTCATTTTCCCATTAACATCACTTTCAGCTAGTCACAGTCGTTTCATGTCATAACTGACCCACATACTCATTATTCAGGAAGTCATAGACTCATAAGTTGAGTTGTTCACACAATCACTCACACTCACTCGCTCAGTACTCAGTACTCAGTACTCAGTACTCAGTATTACTACTCAGTAGTACACCACCTACTACCTACTACTCGCTTTTTCAATTTTTCACTTTGCTACTTTCTCACTTACTAAAAATACATTAAACCACTCACTCACTCACTCACTCACTCACTCGCTTCGCTCGTTCGTTTGTTCGCTTGTTCATATTTTTGCACCCATCATTCCCAATTAGGATGTCCCAAAAAATAGAAGAAGCAACGTTTTCTGAGCACGTACATTCATGCTCACTCGTGCTCCACTTCGAGAAGTCCAAATGATAACAGATGTATTGACTGAACCTTCTCTATTTCTTCTCATTTCTGCAATTCTCTATTTCACAGTCCTTCATTTCATCATTCATCTCTTCATTCATTTCTTCATTTCTTCATTCATTTCTTCATTCATTCCTCATTTTCAACTCTTCTCCTTTTTGTATCTCATCTTGACACAATGACTACCATCTCCTACACAATTCTCGAATCATCAAGATGATGACAAGGTGCAATATATCAAAAAAATCAAAAAAATCAAAAATCATTAAGATCATCGGATGATCTTAATGATTTTTGGTAACAACTTCCAACTACTTCCTTCTCAACCATCTCGCTGCGCTCGATTGTTGTCGATTGTTGTCGATTCGGAATGTACACAAAACCACACCCAAACAAACGCGTCAACGCGACATTGCACCACTTGAAACATCGCCCATCCCAACATTGCGGCACTTGAGCCTATGTCAGATGATCCTGAAACCCTGTCCCCATAATCAGCAAAATAAATCATAACGAACAATCCGTAATCAATCGAAATATCATTGTATATATCATTGTAAATTACGGCACAAAAAGCAGGGCTTGTACTACATTCCTTCTTTGATCGTGCCTTAATTTTTTTTCTTCTATTCATTCTACTCACCTACTTATGCTCATTCTTACTCCTTTACTCATTCCTTATCTCATTCATACTACTATTCATTACTTATTCTTTCCATATTCTTAACCATTTATTAACCATTCCTTATTTCACTGTCGAGTACTCGAGAAACCAAGTACAATCTTTAAATTTCCATCACTACATCGCAACCTCAACACCTCAACACCTCCCATCTCTAACAATCGACCTAACAATCGCGAAGCGATCGTTAGATGTCGATGTTGATATTCTCAATACTCTCGACTGATGTATTTTCCTATTAATGACCCCTTATCCACGCTCCAGATCATTGACGTTCATTCCTAATTTGCTTTTTCCTTGTATCATTTCTGTAACGCTCTTGATATTACACAGAATCGCCGCAATAAAAGTTTCCACTCTCTACTCGATTA
Organism: Kodamaea kakaduensis; assembly: GCA_030558435.1. Lineage (NCBI taxonomy): Eukaryota > Fungi > Ascomycota > Pichiomycetes > Serinales > Debaryomycetaceae > Kodamaea > Kodamaea kakaduensis. The sequence goes on from JAJMSN010000009.1 coordinate 198,177, forward strand.
TGTCGTTGTCTGTTATCATCTATCTACTCGATCGTCTGTCTCGTCTGCCGTCCATCATCTTCTCTCTATCATCTTCTCTCTATCTATCCATCATCTTCTCTCTAAATACTCGATCACTTTAATTGTCTTTAGCCGCATCGTGCTCACAACCATCGCCATGAAACGATGTGATCATCAACTTTTCTCTTTTCACTCTTTTCAACCATGGCAAGTGATACCTCCGTGCAGTCGTCGTCGACGTCGACTTCCGCCGTGTTGTCCACGCTTGTGGCCAACCTCATCCTTTGCGGGGCCTTCACGGGCTGTTTCCTCCTCCTACGTCTCAAGTTCAAGCGTATCTACGCTCCCAAGTCCTCCTTTGATCTTGTCGACGAGGAGAAGAAACCCACACCACTCCCCAAGGACCCCTTCAGATGGATCTACATTCTTTTGACCAAACCCAACTCATTCATTATCCAACAGGCCGGTATGGATGGCTTCTTTTTCCTTCGCTACGTCTACATCATGTGCCTCCTCTTCCTTGGGGGCATGCTCAACTGGACCGTTCTCCTACCACTTAACGCCGCAAACGGCAAGGGCAACGATGGCTTGGACCAGTTGTCCATCGCTAACGTCAAGTCCAGTAACAGATACTACGCCCATGTCTTCATTGGGTGGGTCTACTACGGTATCGTGATTTTCGTCATTTACCGCGAGCTCTTTTTCTACAACTCCATGAGATGCGCCGTGCTCTCCAGTCCAAAGTACGCCACAACCCTTGCCCTGAGAACAATTCTTCTCCAGAATGTCCCAGACACGTTTCTTGACGAAAAACAATTCTTCAAGTTGTTTGAAGGTGTCAAGAGGATCTATGTCACGCGTAACTCCCGTAAATTGGATGGTCTCGTTAAGAAACGTGCTGGTCTTATCAACCGTCTTGAAATCGCTGAAAACAAATTGTTGAAGACCGCAGTCAAGAACAAACTCAAGGCCGACAAAAAAGGCACCGCCATCGAGCCAGCTGATGAGATCTCGGCTTATGTCCCAGAAAAGAAGCGTCCTCACTTCAAACCAGACGGATTCTTCTCGAGAAAAAAGGTCGACACGATTCGCTACTGTCAAGAAGAGATCCCCAAGGTCCACGCCGAGGTCAAGTCTCTCCAGAAGAAATATCGTACCTTCCGCCCCAAGAACTCGGTGTTTGTCGAGTTTGAGAACCAGTACTACGCTCAGTTGGCCTACCAGTCCACTATTCACCACAATCCTTTGAGAATGACCCCGTCGTTCACGGGCCTTGCTCCTGGTGATATCAAGTGGAACAACATGAGATTATTCTGGTGGGAACGTATCACCAGAAGAGCCATTGCGTTTTCTGCAATTACTGCAGTCATCATCTTGTGGGCCATCCCCGTTGCATTTGTGGGTGTGATCTCCAACATCACCTACCTCACAAACAAGTTGCCCTGGTTGGACTGGATCATGAACATGCCTACTGCTCTTTTGGGTATCATCACCGGTTTGTTGCCCACTATTTTGTTGTCCATTTTGATGGCTTTGTTGCCCATCTTTATCCGGTCCATGGCCCAGATCGCTGGTGCTCCTTCTGTCCAGCACGTGGAACTCTTTACTCAGGGTGCGTACTTTGGGTTCTTGATTGTGAACTCCTTCCTTGTGACCACCCTTGCACTGAGTGCCACTTCCACAGTCACTCAAATTGTCGAGAAACCCCAGTCTGCTCTCAGTATTTTGGCGTCTGGTCTCCCGAAATCCTCAAACTTCTTCATTTCATACCTTATTCTCCAGGGTTTGACCATTGCTGGAGGTTCGCTCTTCCAGGTCGTGTCGCTCTTCCTCTACTACATTTTGGGTTTCGTGTTGGACGGCACTGTGCGTAAAAAGTGGACTCGTTTCTCCGAGTTGGGCAGCATTTCATGGGGTACTGTGTTCCCTCTCTTCACCAACTTGGCATGTATCACCTTGGCCTACTCCATCATCTCCCCAATGATCTTGTTGTTTGCATTCGTTGCCTTTGTCTTGGTGTACATCACATACTGCTACAACTTGACCTACGTCTATGTTGAGTGCGCAGACACCCGTGGATTGCACTACCCAAGAGCACTTTTCCAGACCTTCACCGGTATCTACCTCGGGCAGATCTGTATGTTGGGTATCTTGGCTGTTGGTAAGGGCTGGGGTCCCATTGTGTTGCAGGTGATTGGATTGTTGTCAACCGTGTTTTTCCAGATCCACCTCCAGGAGGCCTTCAACAACTTGAGCACCGTGCTCCCTATGGACTGTATGCGTGCCTTGGACGGTGTTTCCACCACATCCTCTTTTGACCGTATGACAGAGTACAAGGCCAAGGTCTTGGACCGCAAGAAGGCCTCGACCCGCGAGTTGTACAAGGAAGATGCCATGGAGGAGAAGTTGAAGCACGAGTTGGGAGACTTGGAGCTCCAAAAGGAGGACGACGTGCGTGAGATTGTGCCTCTTTTGGCGGATCGTGACAACAAGAGACTTAAAGCCAACAACTTCCTCGTCAACTTTATAAGACCAGATGTGTCGTTGAACTTCAGGTACGCCAAGTCCATGTTGCCGGCAGTGTACAACATCCCGACCGTGGAGGAGGATGACAAGAATGCGTACAATGTGCCGAGTGCGGGTGCAAAGAGACCGGGTGTGTGGATTCCAAAGGACCCTATGGGATTGTCCACTATTCAGATCCAAGAGTTATCTAGTGTTGTCGATATCAGTGATGAAAATGCAACATTCAGTGAGAAGGGCAGGATTAGATACTTGGGTAAGGCTCCAAACTAGTCTAGTGCGAAGCACTAGACTAGCAGACTGCGCTGGCTGCAAAAACCAGTACAACCAGTACAATGAAGGCAGTCAGTGTACATTCAGTCGGTGTACATTAATTCAGTACGACCCTGTGAGTATTGTACTACCAGTACTTGTACAAGTACTACTTGGAACATTGAGTATTAAATTGTTCGTCAAGTCGAAGACCATGTCTTCAAACGCTCTTTTGTACAATCGGATGAGAACCCGTTCGGTAGTTGGGCTACGGCCAGTAAACGTGTTACGATAATGTGAGTTTTTGTAGTGTAGGCTTAGGCCGTAGGTGCCGAGAGGGAAGATGAGGAAGAGGAAATAAAGTTAAAGTAAGTGCAAGTTAGTAAAAGTTAGAAAGTAGTGAAAGTAGTAGTAAAGTCAGCAAAAGTTAGTAGTAGCAAAGTAGTAGCAAAGTAGTAGCAAAAGTTAAAATTGGGAGTTAAGGTTGTGATTTGGTACAAAATCATGTGAAAGTGATGGTGAGTATATCATTCAAAAGTATCCATAATTTGTATTCGCCAATACTCGAGTGGAAGTGTATTGGTTATCAAGTCTCCTATATCTTATAACAAGACAATTGAGCGCAGCGAAATTGTCTTGTCAATTGTCTTGTCAATTGTCTTGTCAATTGTCTTGTCTTGTCAATTGTCTATATTGTGTATTTCTTCCCCACTTACCATGTTAAAAATCATGAACAACATCAAGATCGCCAAGTCACGCCTCGGGCTCACCAGCCAGCATTTGTCTATGAACAGATGCAACTCCACGGTATCGTCTGTGACCATTGGCGCAAAGTACACGCCCACTTTCCACAAATATGCCGTGAAGGACGGCAAGGTGGTGTCGTACTTCCACGATATTCCCTTGGAATTCGACCCTGAGGCCAAGGAAGCCAACATGGTGGTGGAAATCCCCCGCTGGACCAACGCAAAGTTCGAAATCAGCCACGAGGCCGGCAACCCCATCAAGCAAGACACCAAGAAAGGCAAGGTGCGCTTTGTCAAAAACTTGTTCCCCCACCACGGGTACATCCACAACTACGGTGCCTTCCCCCAAACATGGGAGGACCCCACCACACAGCATCACGAACTTGAGCTCTATGGCGACAACGACCCGTTGGACGTGTGTGATATCGGTGCCGATGTGCTCGAAACAGGTGATGTCAAGCGGGTCAAGATCCTCGGTAGCATCGCCTTGATTGATGACGGTGAATTGGACTGGAAAATCATTGTCATCAACAAACTGGACCCATTGTCCCAGGAATTGTTCGATATCCACGATGTCTTCACCAAATGCCCGGGTTTGTTGGAGACCACAAGACAGTGGTTCAGAGACTACAAGCTTCCAGATGGGAAGCCAGAGAATGCATTCGCTTACAATGGTGTGTACAAGAACCAGGAGGAGACGTTGAAGGTGATTCTTGAGTGTAACGAGAGCTGGAAGCGTTTGGTGAGTGGTGAGGTAAGTGGTGAGGTGCCACTGATTGAAAATACTTCGATCAAGGGAAGCCGAGGGTTTACTGAGGAGTTTGGTGCTGAGGGGAGAGAGGAGAGGGAGGGTGAGATTCCGGGGGAGATTGATAGGTCGTATTATATGTCGAGAGACTAGAACAACGAGAACAACGAGAACAACGAGCGAAGCGAGTTGTTCGAGATTGTACGAGTGAACAATTGAGCGAAGAGTGAGCGAAGTGAGTTCGAGACTTCACAAGTAAACAATTGACGAAAATCAAGCGAAATGAGATCAAGATATCACGAGTGAATGACAATTCGCAAGCGTGCTACAAAAGCTATCTTTTGATTCAACTTTTCAAGAATAACGACACTCAAAGTTGGTGTATAGATTCGATTGTTTCAATATCATGACTCATTCCATGTAAATAGTATCAAATGAATATGAACAACTTGGAGATGGTAAGTCTTGGATGAATTAGCAGTGAAATTGTGAATACAATTGACACTCATATTTTTCATGCTCATATACAGCTGAAAAAAGTGAAATAGCACGAGCAAAGTGAATTGTTGAAAACTTCTAGTGACAAGTGTGCGGCGAATTAAGAGCACTTCTTTTACGGGGGCAAATTGTTAACGCTTTACTTCTTTTAGTCACTACTCTCTCTATTTTCTTCTAAATAATCTTCTCGTGTTTATTCATTAATATCCTAATACATTCCACTCGCTCTATTTTCCTCAAAATCGCTTTCTATCACTCACATTGCTCCGCTAATGTGAAGCTTATTTCACTCACATTCGCTTCGCTCATGTTCGCTTGTTCGTTAGAGAACCTCCTTCAACTCTCTAATCCCCCCAATAACGCTCCCCACCAACGTATTATAACTCAACCCCCCCTTCTCTATAATTCTCAGCTCCTCCACCGTCGCAGGACTAATTCTGCTCGCCAAAAACTTTGGGTGCTTCAACAAGTTATTGATACACTCCACAAACTCATCTCTCTTCACCGGCGTTTCCAATCCCTGCAAAAAGTCCATCGTCTTCCCCACCTGGTCCAAGTACTCCTGGACATTCATTGCATTGAGCAAGTCGTAGATGAGCAACAACTGTCCCGTCTCACCCACAATCGCAGAATTCACCATAATACTCCTCGAGTCCCGCGACCAGTTACCGATACAGAACCCAATCTGCTTGGAAAACAAACGTAATGTCACACACACGTCAGGAAGAACACTGGGCCCAAGTTTGGAGAGTGCAATGATAATCACAGGCAAGATTCCATTGTTCCAAACACGGTGGTGCTGTGGGCTCGTCTCAATACTCACACCTCCCTCTCTCATTGGACGCGAGATGGGCAGCTCAACCAACCCCAAAAAGAGGGCAGACAGCACAAACTTATCGGCAATGAGCTCGATCGACATCAATTGCTGTACAAACATGAGAGCAATTTGCGCCAACACAAAGTCTTCATTTGCCTCAACATGGTGTGCCAACGCAAATGTGTGGATTAGTGCGCGAATAGTTCCGTTATCATTGACCAAAGTGCTCATTTCGTGGTCGAGTTCCCGTGACGATCTCATCGAAACAAACATCTTGAGAATCGATAACACCAACATAAGATCGTCAATCTTGGTCAACATCGAGTGATCATTTTTGTTCTCCTTGTCGACCCGGTGCACATCATTCTGCACTTCGATAAACAACACCTTGGCACTCTTGGTGATCACAAGGTCAAACAAGTCTCGGAAAACACTGAGGTACTCAACCAATAACACATCGTCGTCCTTCACTATACTCAAACAGCAGTACACCACACGCAACAATGGGCGGTAGTGGCCCTGCAGAGTGGCCAATGCGTGCAAATACTCAATCTTGTCCAGCGACAAGAGTTGCAAACAGGTGGTCAATACCTCAAGCACGTCCTTGTGGTCCTTCTTCAAGTCCTGCCTGTTGAATAACGAGTACATGACGAAAAACGCAAGCTCAATGCGAACGGCAAACATCTCTTCGACATCATTGATCAAGCTGGTGTGGAGAAGGTGTGAAACCAACCCCAAGTGCTTGTCACCCAATGACATCGGACACCGTCTGCAAAAAGCAGTCAAAAGAGCAGCCATGGACTTGGCAACCGCAACTTGCCCATCCGTGTATTGCATCTTCAACCCGGCATCTATCACCTTTTCCCTGAACGCGGGCCAACGCGCATTGTTTTGGAACAACGAGTCCATCAAGGGAACATTGTACACCGTGGAGATACCCACGCGGCTACGCTTCACCAAGTGCGAGTAGAACTGGCTCAACTTGAGCGGGGCAAATGCATCGTCGAACGAATTGTCGCTCGATGGGGTCTCAATCACAAACCTCCGCAGAACAACATCCACAAACGAAGTCTTGGTGAGCAATCCCTCAATCTTCTTGAGGGTCGGGTCGTGACGCGTGGTAAAGAGAATGAGCGACAAGATCTCGGCGATCTTACCCACAATCTTCAACTCGTAGCACCGGCTAACATAATCGTCTTTTGTGGTGGGGGGCTCAAGTTGGAGCTGGATACGCGCAATCAAATCATCGATAAATTCATTATCGTCACCATCTCTAGACGCTGACCACGTGTTACATGCGAGAGCAAGCGCCTCTAAAAGATGAACGCTAACGGCATTGGGATAGTACTTCATATCCTTGACATTTTTCTTGAGAATATTGAGAAGCGACTTGGAATCCCCCTTCTTTTCCTTCTTGTCACTCTTTTCCAAAACATCTCCACTGATAAAGAGCACAGCCAAACCCTCCTGGTTACCCTCCAAAACAGCACAAATAAAATCATACAACGCAATCTTGATTCTGTAGTCGTCAAAAGAGTTGTCCAAGTCTGCAGCCACAGAATGCAAAAGCACCTCAGCACTATCCCTCCCCAAATGAGCCAATAGCGAAGGTCTATCTTGCTCCCATTCTGCGCTTGTCAATGCAGTCAACACATCCAACACATCCTTGCGAAGGTTGCTGTGAAGTGAGTAAATCAGCACCAATTGAGGGAGCTTGGCGAAAAGATCCCGCTCCAAACTCGATGGAGGATAGTGGGCATGGGACCTGATCCGAATAATGAGCTGTGAAAATGCCAACGAGCACCTGACCCAGTTCTCGTGCCAGAACCCAGCCAAGTCGCTCATTTCATTGGTCATCCCACTCGTGAGAGTGTCGGTCATGGCCACAATGGGTACTGCAGCTCTGGCATTGTCACGAGAGGCCACCAAAAACGCATCCAAAATCGACGCAACGGGCGCAGCCAAAGTCTCCACAGTATCGGTGTTGCCATACGCACTTGCCAATATCTTGGTGAAGGTGTTCAAGATCAACACCCCAATCTCCATCTTGTGGTGGGCTCTATTAAAGCGGCAGTAGATAAAGGACTCAAACACCAAAATAAGATGGTCCACAAACCGACTCACTATGTATCCCTTGGTACTGGCAGGGTAGTCGTCAGCCAACACAAGGGCATTTTCCACCATGGCATCAATCAATTTGATAAGTGCCACAGTAAATGTATACTCTCCACTCACAGTCTCAATAGCTCCAAACATAATGGCTGCAAATCCCTCCTTCCCGTTACGTGGTAAGAGCGCGCTCTTTGCGAGGAAGGGCCACATTCTATGCGATAATATGGGGAAAAGCTGTGTGAGGGCATTCAAAACACTTTCCAATACCCTGGTTTCACGACTATGGAGTCCCTGTTCGAGCAACCGCAAAAGCACCTCGACAATATCACTATCGTCAGTACACACACTCATGGCCTCTAGCACTGTTTTCACATCGTCGACGGTACCATCAGCACATACTCTGGTGAGAAGGTCCACTATGTTCACCACTGTCTCCACCTTTTCCGGCTCTGTAACACTGAATATCCGTGAAACATTCTGCAACACCCTCCCCAAGAATGCCCATCCATTATACTTGTAGAGGAATGTGACCAACACCTCATTGTCGTTTGACGAAGGAAGAATTTTGGCCTTTGTACCGGCACTCAACAAAAACGACAACTTCTTGTTGGCCTCAAACGGAGGATAAATGTCCACAAATGTACTCAAGCGCACAAGCTCTGGGTTCTCGTCGTCGATTTCATACAATGGGAAGAACTCTTGCTTATCAAACTTGGCCATGATGGACCTGAGTTCACTGAACTCATGGAACGCAAAGTTCCCATTGATGGAAGCAATCTTGAGGTATGGTGTGAGAAGCAAGGGAAACTTTGCTCTCGCCAAAATAATCTGGCTGAGAGTGGCCTCATTATCGAAGAAACGCTCAATGACAGCGTTGGGACACTCGACAAGTACACGCTCAATGGTTCCTGTAATGCGGGGAGTAAACTCCACCAAAGGAATCGCAGCCATTATAACAGACGACAAGATTGTTGCGTAAATATTATCAAACTTGAGGAGTTCGCAAAGACGGTCAATGTCCTCGAAAACAGTGGCGCACCGCTGGGTCAATTTTTCAACCAGGGTTTGTGAAATTGGGAGCTTTTGCGAGATTTCATTGGTGGGGTACTCTTCGGTAAAGTACATTTGCCTAAGAAGAATAATGGACCAACTGTACATCACCACAGTATTGACATTGGAAGTACTGGTAATGACATCATTGAGCAATAAAAAGGTGTCTGTGTCTGAAAACACAGAAAACGACTCCTTTGCCTTGGCCACATCCTTCCCCGATAATTTTCTGGGGTACGCGGTCTCTAGATCCAAAAACAAGATGGATATTATGGTGATCAACCCTTGTAAAAACGTGAACGATTGCTCTGAAAAGTGGGGTCCAAACAACAATCCGAAATTGTTGGTCTTGACAAACTCAAACCAGCTCTTGAGGGCGCCTTTTTCGATATATGGGTTCTGGATCAAGAGCTCCACCATGACTCTACAAAGCTCAATCATGAACAATTTGGTTTCACTCGCCACCAAATCGTCTATTTTCGAGCCTTTGCTGGTGACCTCGCACGAAGCCAAGGCCTGGATGAGACCATCGAGATACTCTTTCGACATGAATATTTCCTTTCCGAGATTCTGCACCACACTTGAAGCAAACTCATTTGTCTTATTATTCAACAATTCCACCACAATCTTGAGAATCGTGCGTCTTTCGCGTAAAACCTTGCTTGTATAAAGTAGCAAGCGCTCACTTTCGAGGATTTTCTCGCGTTCATCGGGGAGTTTGCTCTTGAGTTTACCGGAATCAGTCACGGTTTTTTCAGGTATACGCTTGGATGTTTGGCTGATTACACGGAGGATTTCATCCTCGTCCAATCCCACCATTTCGTGGATCTTGTGTGCATCTTTATAGTTGTTTGGCTGGACAGAATAGGTGATGTTGTGAAGAAGAATCACGTCGTTTTTGCCAGCTTTGCTCTTATCACTCCCACTCTTATCACTTCCAATCTTATCACTCCCACTCTTACTCTCATTCTTATTCTTTTCAGTCCCACTCTTACTCCCTAGCGGCAGCGGGTTCTTCAATACATCTTTATTCAACATCAAAAACTCATCGAGGGCCTCCAAAATATAGGGGTCGTTACAGGACCGCAACAACGCGAGGGCATTGTCAAACGTCCAGTACTGTGTGGGGATGATGGGTTTCAATGCGAGCGGGTCCTTCATTTGGACCGACATGTTGTGATGCCTGAAAAAATACAGAAGAAAAACATTTACTAGAACAGATCAAAGGTCAACAAGATCCAGGACCAGACCAAACCAGACCAAACCAGACCAAACCAGACCAAACCAGACCAAACCAGACCAAGAGACCAAAAAACAACATCATCTACTTCTACAAGTCCTACCACAACCTAATCTGAACAATTTGTTCTTAAAATTTCAGCTAGCATTTTTCATCGTCTAGCGTCACCACTATCGTTAATACTGTCCTCCAATTGAGATTCTATCGTATAACTACTACTTGTGATTGTACTATTAGGTTATACTAAGTCTAATACATCTACTACATCTACCACTACCTAGATATTAGGTCGCTACTAGATCATACTAGAACACAGGTCTACAGGTCAACTACTAGATCATACTAGGCTATCTACAGGTCAACTACTACATTAGATCATATTCTAGATACTATACTAGATCATACTAGAATTTACTAGAATTACTACTGCTCAACTCGACTCGCTCCGCTCGTCTAGTTTTCGCGATGTTCGACCCATTCTTTGTAAGTGCCCCCGGCAAAGTCATCATCTTTGGTGAACACTCCGCCGTCTACGGCAAACCCGCCATTGCTGCTGCCCTCAGTCTCCGTGCCTACCTTCTTGCCACCCCCAGCGAGACCATCTCTCTTGAATTCTCCGATATTGGCCTCAAACACGAGTGGAACACCAAGGACATTCCATGGGACAAAATCGAGGCCATTTTACCCGCAACTCCCCAGGTCACCGACGAGCTTCTCCCCGAGTTGACCGGCATCTTGAGTCCCTTGTTGATGGATATCGACTCGACTCTTCACTATACCGCATGCCATTGTTTCCTCTACCTTTACGCCAACTTGTGTTCGCGCGAAACCCCTGGTGCAAAGTTTTGCGTGCGCTCCACACTCCCCATTGGAGCGGGTTTGGGCTCTTCGGCCCTGACGGCTGTTTGTTTGGCCTCGGCGTTGGCATTTTTAGGGAAACATGTCACTGAGCCCACCTTTTCTGAAAACGATCGGTTTGCAGCCGAGCGTGAAGAGGCTGATTTCATCGACAAATGGTCTCTCATGGGCGAAAAGTGTTTCCATGGCAATCCCAGTGGTATCGACAACGCTGTGGCAACCCACGGCGGCGCGGTCATGTTCCAGAGAAATACCTCCAATCCCTCTGTCAAGACCACTATTCGCAACCTTCCACCCATCCGTTTACTTTTGACCAACACCAAAGTGCCACGCAGTACTGCGGAGTTGGTTGGGGGTGTGGGGAAGCTCAATGAGACGTATACGCGTACGGCAACCAGTATCTTTGAGGCCATGGGACACCTTGCTTCCGATGCGTACCAGCTCATGATCAGGCCCACTTTTGGAGCTGAAGAGGAGAAACACTTGCGCAGTTTGGTGAATGTGAACCACGGTCTTTTGGTGGCCTTGGGGGTCTCGCACCCGGCTCTCGAGAGAGTCAAGATGTTGGGTGACACGATCGGTGCAACCAAGTTGACGGGAGCGGGTGGTGGTGGATGTGCCATTACTTTGGTGAACGATGAGGTGAGTGAAGAGGAGGTCAAGCAAGTGATGGTCAAGTTTGAGACCGAGGGGTTTGAGACGTTTGAAACGTCGCTTGGTGGTAAGGGTGTGGGGAAATTGAAGTGGGCAGAGAGTATCAAGGCTTTTGATCCAGAGGTGTTTATGGGGTATAAGGATAGGGAGGAGATTATAGGGGGGTTGGGGGGAGAGTGGAGATATTGGTAGACAACCGAGACAATCGAGCGGAGCGAGATTGTCGAGATTGTCGAGTTGCCTAAATTGTCGATTGTCAGATACCAGATCATGAAATAGTCGATAGTCGATTGTCAGATTAAGAATACCATATTATCAGATTATTAGATTATCGACTGTCGATGGTCGATTGTCGAATCACCACATTACCAGTTGCAGATACTAGATTATCAGATAGTCGAGTGTCGAATGTCGATTATTGACTGTCGATTGTCAAATCAAGAATACCATAATACAAGATTATGATGATCAGATTTTCAGGTTGTCAGATTCCAGTTTATCAATATCAGATTTTCAATTGTCGATTGCCGACTCGACCATCGGATATCAGATATCAGATACCAGATATCATTGTCGTCTGTCTATGATCCATCTCTACTAGCTAACGCTTAAGTTTTGCATTCACGTGTACAATAGTACTATAATAAATAATATGAATAGAGGGAAGGACGAGCGCAGCGAGTTTGAGGGTGTAAATTTCGCTTGTTCGTGTAGAATTCGAGAGTAGAATTTGTTCGATGACCAGTGTAATATAGACAGCAAAAATGAAGGAATGGAAGTTCACTGAATAACACAAGTTATGAGACTATCAAACCTTCATTCCTCTCTTTTTGGAAAAAATAGCTGGAGCTCAGGTTCGAACTAAGGACCAACAGATTTGCAATCTGCTGCGCTACCACTGCGCCACACCAGCTAGATAGGCATTGAGTAGAGAAGATGAGCCCTGGTCGTGTCAGTTGATAGTGTAGGTTAAGAGTCAGTCAGGTTATACGCAATTGACAAGTATAACAATGGATCGTCTTAGGGGTATTCATCGTACATAGTTTACACAAGTGTAGCGTTCCTTCAAAACATAAGAATTCTAAAAAAAAGAGACTGGGGTTACATTACCAGACCAGCTTAACAGTGAACAGTGACACATGTAGCCAGATTATGCTTGAGAAGTGTATTCAAAATAGCTGATGGACTTCCGATAGGCTCTACAAATTACTGGTCTATAGTGTATTTGCCAAGGGCATCTATTTACTGGTGTTGACAGCTTAACGTCTCCAAACCCTTTCCAATGGAGAATTGGGTAATTTAACATCAGAGTAGGCAAATGGAGACGGAGTCTGAACAAGTTTGAGGTTAGGACTGAATTCTTTTGTTATTAGACGGATGGTTAACAACGAGGGGTTGATACTTTCTGAACAACTCGCAAAGCGAGTTGTTCTTGTATAGTATTCCCTCGCTCGTTGAATGAACAACTCGCTTCGCTCGTTGTTTTCTGGTGGTTGAACAACTCGCTTCGCGAGTTGTTTAAATCCCCCTATTAAACTGCAAACTCTTTATCTCCCTCCCCTCCTTATCCTTCAACCCATGAAACTTCTCCTCCAACTTGCTCACATCCAAATCTCTTCTCTGAGGAAACACTGCCAAAGCAAACGGCAAAGCCACCAACGACGTTGCAAAGATCAATCCGATATTAGTCAACATCTCCACCGCCTTGCTCTTCCCCCTCAACATCCGCGTCTTTTGCAACTTGACCAAGATCAACGGAGGCACCACCATCACCGGCGTGGCATTGATCACTCTACTAGCTGCGGTCTCCCCCACTGCGTAGATTGCCGCGGTTCTCGAGGTCCCCACCTCTTCATCACCGTTGAACACCGAAATACCCTTTTTGATCTCCTCACTTCTCATCAAGAACACATTTGCAATACCGGCTGAAACAACGGCTGCAAATGGGACCAATCTCCCGAGAATCATCTTGGTGGAGGGCGAGACTCTCTTCAAACGAGGAACGATCGAGTTGAGACCAAGGGCCACGGAACACGAGGCAGTGACGGCCATGGAGTAGTTGGTGAAGATCTGCATGGGGGTCAAGGGATGCGACTTGTTGGCGTTCGCGGTGTTGATGGCAACGTTCAACGACTGGTTGGCGACCTGCCAAAAGAGCGTGCCGGCGGTGCCCAAGTTGGGGGTGAGCATACCAGAGGTGACCACGAGGTTGGAGAGCACACACAGCGACATTCTGAAGGGGAGGAACACAGTCTCGCCGGTATCGGGGTGAAGGGTGGAGTCCAAGACTTTTTTGGCTCTCCAGAGCTCGGGGGTCATCGAGGGGATGACTCCATTACGGTAGTCCCAGATCAAACGTTTGGCGTTCTCAATGTCAGAAGAGGTGTTGAGAAGCATGGTGGGGTCTGAGATTTCAGCACAGTGTTTGACCCGGCCCCAGTATGAGGAGAGATCATACTTGGAGGGGGGGATGGGGATTGGGCCTGGGATTGAGGAGGCCATATCAACGAACGATCGAGCGAAGCGAGATTGTGAGTATGGAATATACCAACAATCAGTAATAATCAGTAATAATCAGTAACAATCAGTAACAATCGAGCAAAGCGAGATTGTGAATACCAGTGGAAAGACTCTGAGCAGCAGCAGCGATTGTAGTGTTTCAAAGTAACAACCAGTAGATTGTAAAGATGTCTTTTTTTTGATAAGAAATGAGAAAAGACAGAAAAGGTGAAGAAAAAGGATAATAAAAGAGTAAAGAGATGTGAAATTAGAGATTAGAGAAAAGTGAAGAGAGAAGAAACAGAATGAGGAAAAGAATATACTTTGGTGAAGTTTACTAAAAAGTTTTCTATTTTGGATGACTCATTTTGTGGGGAAATTTTTCAGCAGTCTTGATGAATACAGTGTAGATGAAGTGAAAATAATGAGTTGATAATTTGTGATTGAAATTGGGTGGGTTGAAAATTGATTTGTGATTTAAATTGGGAAAACTGGATCAAGAATTGGATTGAATTTAGGTCTTCAAGATACAATTTCGCTTCGCTCAATTGTTTTTCATGTTCTCCATCGGCATCGACATCATCAAATGCCATCGATTTCGCGACATCCTCACCAAACGCAACCCAGCCTACGTTAAACGGCTTGTTGAGAGAATCCTCCACCCGAGCGAAATCTCCCAGTTCGATGCTCTGGATGTAGAGAAAGCTACCCGGTTTCTTGCAGGCTCGTGGGCAATGAAAGAGGCGCTTTACAAGACATTGGACGGGGACGAGCAAAAGAAGTTTCAGTTTAAGGAGTGGTATAGGTACTATGATGGAAGGGGGAAGCCGTTTGTGGGGTCTGATGTTTCGGGTGATAGGTTTACGATGAGTGTTTCTCATGATGGGGATTTGTTGGTGGCGACGGTATTACGAACTCACGAACGAACGAGCGAAGCGAGTGAGTGAGTGAGTGAGTGAACAACTAATTTGAACAATTGAGCGAAGCTCAATTGTTCTTCCCTCAATTGTTCAAGAAGTCAGAAGCTATCTTAATTCTTGACCAGTTGATCACTTCAGTCTATCTTTGTTACACGATTGTACTATGACTCAAATATTTACCTACTGCTAACAATTGGGCGCTCCGCTCAATTGTGACTATTTACCTGCTGTCTTGGCTACTCACAATTTCGCTTCGCTCAATTGTGAGAATCAATTGTTGTTGCATACCTGGACCTCCCCCTCAACCTCTCTCCCCTCCTCCAAAACCACACCGGCACTGCTATCGCCCCCATCCCTATAAACCCCAAAACCCCCGACCCCCAGCCCGCAGGGAATCTTTCCGTTGCCAAGTCCGAGTACAAGTACTTTCCAAATAGCGTGCACGAGCCCGCAATCAAGCACCGTATAAAGGCATTCCCCGCAAACACCGATGCAATCCACCGGCTGAACGTCATACCCATGTAATTGAATAGCGATTGCATGATGATGAACCCCCCCGCTGAGTAGATCCCTGCTCCCACCATGCACACCGACCAGTGAATGGGCTTGGATGCCGTGAACCCAAACACAAAGAGCCCCACTGGAATCATCACCGATCCCAACACCGCAAATGGGATGAAAAACTCGGGGTCTACTCGCTCTCCCTTCAGGATACGATTGGTGAACTCCTTGCGAATTACCACAGAATAGGCCACTCCCGCAACCACTATGCCAATCACCATGGGGACGTAGGCCAAGCCCATTTCCACCAACGTAAAGTTGTATGTGTTTTCAAACACCGCTTCAAAGGCCTCGAACCAGAGGTACATGATGGTGTACACCAACGCAGTGTACAAGTTGATGACAAGAACCACCGGCTCGATCAAGGAGATTTCAAGTGGTCGGTAAAGCGTCTCAATAATAATATCCCGAAACCGTGTTGGAAGCTCCAATTCGTCTTGGGTGACGATGTTGGGGTTGCCGGTGAGTTCACGCAACCTCTGTGCTTTTCTCCAGAGAATGGTCTTGCCAAAGGTTTCCGGTAAGAAAAACACCAAACTCACCAAACAGCACCCGGATGCAATGCTGAGGAACCAGAAACACCACCTCCAACCACAGTTCACGGTGAGTGCAGCCCCTATCAACGGTCCTAGTGAGGGGCCGCAATTTGCAGCCAAAAACCAGGTCGCGAGACCAACGGGTGCGTATGCTCGTGTGAGCACATCTCCAGTGGACGCGCCTCCGGTTGCGAGAACGGGAGACGCAAAGAACCCGGCGAAGAAACGGAGGATACAGAGCCCGGTGATGTTGGTGACCAACGCAGTGGGGATTTGGAGAATGAAGAAAATGAAAAGTGTCCCTAGGTATATGTTGGTTCTGCCAATGGCTGGGTGCTCGCTAAAGGGTGCGAATATCATGGGGCCGATTCCGTACCCAATGACGAAAAGTGAAAACGGAAGGGAGGCAATGGTAGTGCTCACGTTGAACTCTTCCATGATTTGTTGCGTCCCGGGAGCATAGATGGCGCCGCCAGTATAAACTATAGTTGTCAAAATGGCAATCTGCGACACCGACAAGAGTTTCCATGAAAGTGGCCAGTTGTAGGGGTCTTCGGGGTCTCCTTCGTCAAACTTGACAATGATATGGGGAGACCAGTCCAATGTTGGGGTGAGGGTTTCTTGCAGCAGTCCGTCGTCTTGTCCCACTGCAGCACCCACAGCAGCTCCAGAGGATGTACCAGCAGCTTGATCTGGAGAGTTGTCTATTCTGGGTGTTTTCTTAGAGTCTTCCTTGGAAGGCTCTTTGGACTTTTTGGAAGGTTCTTTAGACTCGTAAGAGTCTAAACCTTCCTCGGGTATTCCTGGGAGGTTTTGCGAGTCTTCAGTGTATTGTGATTCCGAGAATTTCTTGTCAGATCCCTCAGAGTATTTTGATACCGAGAATTTCTTCTCAGAGTCTGAGTCTTTTGATGATTCTGAGAATTCTCTCTTCTCTCTCTCTTTTCCTTTCAAGTACTTCTCAGGCACAACATAATCTGGTGCTTCTTCTCGGTACGTAAAGTACCTATGGTTGGAGAGATGGTAAACACACCGTCCAAAGAGCGACAGCCGAATGAAATTGCGAGACATGTTGCTCTTCTACGGATGTTTCAGACCATTTATAGAGAATTAAGAAGAATTCAACAAGTATTCCGGCTCACAAACACGGACTTGATGTAGAGAGAATGAAGGAAATGTAAAAATAAGAGACAAGTTGGGTGTTTGACGACGTAAAAGTCCCCATTTTTTTCTATCTCCTTGACGTTCTAACCTGATCTACATTGATATACCATAATATAACTTGATCTGACTTGATCTACTCTATCATCTCCTCGATCACCTCGATCTGAGTGAAAAATTAGATGCATTATGTGAGCAACGATCATCGTTCACAACGATCGCAACGTCTCATCGGAAAATACTAAAAAACAAACAGTTTGCACTTGTAATGTTTTGAGAGTAGACCAGAGAGCAGACCCATAGAAATGCACACCTTAAGAGTAGACAACCTTCCTCTAAAGACACCCTGAAGAAATAAACCAACCCTCAACCTTGCAATAAACTTTTTGCGAGAAATACGAATGGTTTTGAACACACCAGATCTTTATTGCTCAACAGGGTCCAAAGATCTCATCGAGCACAAAAAGAAAATATCGGGCAGTTCAGCAACTGCATATTCCCTCAACACATCCTCGAGCGTTTTGCTTGTTGCGGAATGATAAGTAGTTCTTTTACTTCTTATTTGTCTTCTACTTCTACTTTTCTCTTCTCTTCACTTTATCTCCTCTATCTCCCTTCTCTTTCTCCCTTCTCCTCAATCTCCCTTCTCCTCTATCTCCCTTCTCCCTTTTCGCCCTACTCCTCTATCTCTTCTCTACCTCCTCCATTTCTCCCCTACTCCTAGATCTCTTCTCTCTATTGCAAAATTGCTGCGAATTTCTTATTTTGGAAGCCTTCCCAAATAGGACGGTTGCGAACATTCTTCAGAGAAAGATCAAAAGTTAACACAGACACAGTGGGAATGTGCAAAAGGACTGTTGCATCCCTCGTACTCTTCATTTCAAGTGCTGGGGTTTACTAGAGGTAGTAGTCGAACAATCTAAAATAGCAGATTGTTCTATCTCATTCATTGTATTACATTGAACAATCGAGCGTACTCAATCAGTTATCCATGCTCGAACAATCGAGCAAAGTTTATCCTTATTCATGCTCACACTGAGCATTTTGCTAACGATTACTCATTCTTGATTATTCATAGGTACTGCTGACGTTTGCTCTTATTACTCATTCTAATTTATCTACAAGACCAATCGAGCAGATATCCAATATTCATCGAAAGCCTTGCTAAAACGTTATTACTTGATCTGGTTCATAATACACAATTAAAGCCCTCTTATCCTTACTTATTCCCGATTCATCATATACTTCTAGATTCTTACTTGCTCAACTATAAGACCGTAAGATTTAGCAAAGAATTATTACTCATTCTCATCTATCTGTGCAGGTTGTTCTATTCATTCTTATTCATTCTTATTGCAGAAACAATCCAGCGTGATTGTTCTTGTTGGTCCTCATTTATCTATTAACTCGACCTCCTGCGCTCGATTGTTCTTACTTTTTCTCAATTACTGTTCTTATACATTGAGCTACCTCGCTGCGCTCCATTGTCTTATCTCGTTTATTCATGCACTGAACAACCTCGCTGCGTTCCATTGTTCTTGCTCACTCGTTCTTAATCATCCTCATTTATCTATACTCAAACAATCTCGCTGCGCTCGATTGTTCTCGTGTTTACTCATTCATTTGTCTATACACTGACAATCAAGCAACAATCTCGCTACGCTCGATTGTTTGCTCGAATTGTCTACTCCCACTCCACAGTAGCAGGAGGCTTCGACGTAATATCATACGTAACCCTCGCAACACCATCCACCTCATTGACAATCCTCGAAGCCACCTTCTTCAAGAAAGCCGCCTCAAACACAAACCAGTCTGCGGTCATAAAGTCCAGGGTCTCAATGGCTCTCAAGGCAATCACCTGCTCATAAGTTCTCTGGTCACCCATCACACCCACCGACTTGACTGGCAACAACGCAGCGAACGCCTGCGAGATCTGTCTGTACAACCCCGCGGCCTTGATCTCCTCGATAAAGATGGCGTCTGCCTCACGGGCAATCTTGACCTGCTCTCTGGTCACCTCACCAAGCACTCTGATGGCCAAACCTGGACCTGGGAATGGGTGTCTCCACACGAGGTCGTGTGGAACACCGAGAAGTTCACCCAAGTGGCGCACCTCGTCCTTGAACAACTCTCTCAAAGGCTCGATCAACTTCAACTTCATGTTCTCCAACAATCCACCCACATTGTGGTGGGTCTTGATGGTGGCAGAAGGTCCCTTGAACGAGATCGACTCGATAACGTCTGGGTAAAGAGTTCCCTGCAACAAGTACTCGATTTCCTGGCCGGAAGCAGGCTTGATCTTGGCAGCCTCCTCCTCAAACACATTGATGAAGGTGTTACCAATAATCTTTCTCTTCTTCTCAGGGTCAGTGACACCCTTCAATCTGTCGAGGAAAAGGTCGGAGGCATCAACAACCGTCAAGTTGATGCCCAAGCCCTCGGTCAAGGTCTTGTACACCTGCTCGGTCTCGTTCAATCTCATGACACCATTGTCGACGTAAATCGCGTGGAAACGGTCACCAATAGCCTCCTTCATAATCTTGGCACCCACGGTGGAGTCCACACCACCGGAAACAGCACCAATGACCTCGGCAGTAGGTCCAACCAACTTTTGGATACGGGCAATTTCGGTGTCGATAAAGTTCTCCATGGACCAGTTGGCATTGACCTTACAAATGTCGACGGCAAAGTTCTTGAGGATGATTTTACCCTGCTCGGAATGAGTCACCTCTGGGTGGAACTGGATACCGAAAATTTGCTCCTCGGTGTGGGCAATTCCAGCGTAGGGAGAGTTGTCAGAGGTTGCGACAATCTTGAAACCGGTTGGGAGATCGTGCAACTTGTCACCGTGGGACATCCAGACGGTGGAGTCCTCGACACCGGCGAAAAGAGCACAGGACTTGTCCTCGATTTTGAGCGTGGCCTGGCCGTACTCCCTCTTGTCACCACGGGCAACACCCTTACCGTTGATCCAAGCCAACTCCTGCATTCCGTAGCAGATTCCAAGGATTGGCACGTTCAACTTGAAGATGTCGTGGTCAACGTGGGGGGCGTCCTCGGCGTAAACAGAGTAGGGGCCTCCGGAAAGGATGATACCCTTTGGCTTCCAGGACAACTCTGAGATCTTCTGGGTGCAGGGCAACATCTCGGCGTAGACGTTGAACTCACGAAGACGGCGGGTGATGAGGTGGGAGTATTGTGAGCCAAAGTCCAACACCAAGACGGTGTCAAAAGCGGCAGAGACTTCGATTGGGACGTCGGACATGGGAAGTGTAATTTTTTGCGATGACTAAAATTCAAACAAATGAGCGCAGCGAATTTGTTTGATTTTATACAAATGACAGAACAACGATGAGAATAATGAGCGAAGCGAATTATTCGATTGTCTTCAGATTAATGAACAAATATGAACAAACTCACTTCGCTCTTGTTCCAAAAGATTTAGAAAATTCACTAGACTGAAGGTATTCAATTTATGCTCATCAGTCAGTCTACATTATGATAAAGTGATAGTTATGGAATAATGAGAAGAAGTGATAGTTATGGAATAATAAGAAATGATAATGTGACTAATGAAAATGACAAGAAATGACAAGAATAGAATGAATAAAATAGAATGAATAAAATAGAATGAATAAAATGGGAATATGTACATCTACAATTTCTCAGATCAGAGTCAAATTTCACAAAAGCAATTCATGGGCATCTCAGTTTTTCTGAAAAATGTTAATCACGGGATTGAAAAATGTTAATCATCGGGTTGTTCATGTTTTATGGATAATAAGAACAATCGAGCTAGTTCAATTGTTTGTTCAGCTTACTATTTCGTTGTTCAAATACGTACTATTATTTATTCACAGTAGTCCTCACTACAATCAACTGTTCTTCATTGTCTTCATTAGTCTACTATTACTATTCTTCATTCACTCGTAGAGCATTACTCGCTCATTGCAATGAACGTGAGTGAGTTTATCGTTCAAATAATCGTTGTCAACTCGAATGCGTGGGCATCCGCAATTCGCTGCGCTCATTGCGAATGCTCGCTCATCGCAAATGCTCTCATTCGAGTGAATCTCGTGAATCTCGTTTTTTCCGATGAGCAACATGTCCCAAGTCAAAATAACCTTCTTCACCTCCGAAGAAGATGAAAGCCTCCACATCTCAGACTCCCCCCTCTACGTCCCCGTATCCCTCAAGCGGTACGGGCTCTCCGACCTTGTCAACCAGCTCCTCCCCCAGGAGTCCAGCATCCCATTTGACTTCTTGATCGATGGGGTTCTCCTCAGGACATCCGTCCAAGACTACCTCACCAAGAACGGACTCTCCAACGAAGCCCATTTGCGGGTGGAGTACACCCGTGCGGTCCTCCCTCCCTCGTTTCTTGCCTCATTCAACAACGACGACTGGGTTTCTTCGTTGGACCTTGGCCCCCAGATCCTCGCTGGTTCCTACGATGGTATTGTGAGAACCTACGACATGTCCGGCAATATCGACAAGCAGCTTGTGGGCCACTCGTCCTCGGTCAAAGCCGTCAAGTGGGCTGGCGATTCCATCGTTTCTGCGGGCAACGACCGTCAAATCAGATTGTGGGACAATGAGTCCACTACCGCTATTCTTGAAGGGCACAAAAACCCGGTGGTTGGGCTCGATGTCGCTAAAAACCGCATCTTGTCTGCGGGATACGATAGTGCTGTGGGTGTGTGGTCCACCAACCCAGACGATATGACGGTGGCCCAGGCCGTGGAGGAAAACCTCAAGACCACTGCCTCGAAAAAGAGAAGAAAGATGGCCTTGAAGGACGAGAACGCTCGTAGGTGCTCTCCTCTTTCGCTCTTGGAGGGACACGCCCAGCAGGTCGAGGGCGTCATTTTCGACCGTGCTGACGACTCGGTCGCGTACTCGGTGTCCCAGGACCACACCATCAAGACATGGGACTTGGTGACCAGCAGATGCATCGACACCAGATCTACGGGGTACTCGCTCCTCTCGGTGTTGCAATTGCCAAAGAACTTGATCTTGTCGGGAAGCAGTGCGCGCCACATCAACATGCACGACCCAAGGGTGACCTCGCAGACCACAGACCAGATGAGCGCAAAGTTGGTGGGACACACCAACTTTGTGGTGTCGTTGGCCGCGGCCCCAAATAACGAAAACATGTTTGCATCGGCGTCCCACGACGGGACAGTCAAGGTGTGGGACGTGAGGAGCGCAAAGTCGTTGTATACCATTGAGAGAGAGGGGAGAGAGAAGGTGTTTTCGGTGGCATGGGGAGAGGTGGGGATTGTTAGTGGGGGGGAGGATAAGAGGGTGCAGATAAATAGGAGCACGAGTGAATAAGCGAGTACAGTGATGGTTGAACGAATGGAGCGAAGCGACATGAGTGAATTAATAGTGAAAGTGATGGCCGAATGAACGAATGTGAGCGAAGTGAGTGAATGAGTGAATACTAATTGTTGAACGAATAGAGCGAAGGAACATTAGTGAATGAATAAGTGACTACTGAACGAATGGAGCGAAGCACGTGAGTGAATGAGCGAGTGAATGAGTGATACTGATCGTTAAAGGAGTGAAGCACTTGAGTAAATGAGTAACTTCACTAACATAAGTGAACATGAGTGAATCAGTGAATGGTTCATTAGTGAGTGAATGAGTGCATGCTACACAAATTTTGAGTGCTAATGACAAGTGAGTCCTGTTAACTAATGTTGAAGCGACATGAGTCAATGAGTAAACAAATTCTGATGATTGAACGAACGAGCAATCATCAGTGAAAAGTTATGACTCTTTCTTAAAATTAGCGAGACTATTCCACTACCCCCCTCAATTGACTCAGTTTCAACCAATATTCTCAAACTAGTGATTGAGTAGTGAATGCTTATTTGAGCAGTACAGGACCCACTGTTCAGCATGAGCCTAACTCCATTGAGTTCTATGCATATTCGAAGGGCTTTTAATGTGGGGAGTGATGAGGAGTATGATGAGACCAGTAAAAGCTAACTAAACTCATGTGCTTCTAGCTGTTGCGAGCGCGCTAATCAAAATCATTTGAGCACTCAATAGCTTAGAGTGCCGCTATAAGAGTACTGCATCTTCCACTATCTAGAACTAACAAAATTTTCAATAGATTACGCAAACTGTAGGCAAGATTTTGTGGTCGCATAAGCGAGATGTAACATAATCGCTACTCGATTGTGTTAAAACATCCCGATTGTGTGTACATTTGGTGCTCATATTTCCAATTGTGTATCAATTCAATACCGTCTACCGTTCGGCATTTCTTGTGTACAGATCCGTATTGTGGCTTTCACCCCACATTTTTTCAAATTTCGCAGTAAAACTGGAAATTCGGGAAAAGTTGAATGCATATGTTAATCTATGTACAATAAATAAGCAGAGATGAGCATGAGCATAGATGAGCATAGATGAGCGAAGCGAATCTATGCGAACGAACTCACAAGGAGGTTCTTTCATATTACCTTACTATTGCTCGCCGAGCTAAATTGTAATCAGCAATCTAAAAATGTCCATTATCAATATACTCATTGCTCATCTAGTAGACAGAAAATGTATTGTGGTCATGTCACTCATATCCTCATGCTGTGCGTCATCATTAATATCCACTGCTAGTCTATCACTTCACCGTGCAACGCTCATTGCAATCATATCATCGTTATTCCTCATCTATGCGAGATAATGCATTAGAATCCACCAGGTGACATTCCTTATTTTGGACACTTGTTTCGCTCAGTTCGTTCTGTTGCTCATCTCTCTCGTTTGCTCATCTCATTCAAACAACCTCGCTGCGCGAGGTTGTTTTTCATTCGCTCGATTGTTCTTCACTTCACCAAATCGATTCACTCACCCAATCGATTCACTCACTCGATTCGCTTCGCTCATCTCGCTCGTTCATCTCTTTGACGTCCACATCGCCAACCCATAAAACCCCTGCCACATACTCTCCCTATCCGTTGCATACCCCACCAACCCATCCCCATCCAAACTATTCGTCACATCCAAGTCCACCCATCCCATCCTCTTCCGAATATCCCTAATCTCCTCGGCATTCAACTCCACCTGCGCCGCCGTCCCGTACTTGAGCGGCCCAACATTCACCCAGTACCCATTTCTCACACCGTTATTCTTACTGGTAAGCGTCAACATCGTGTCAAAGTAATCAATGAGGTTCTCGGCAGTATCTATGAAGAACGCCAGCACAATCACCATGTTATCGAGTCCCAGTTCGGGGTTAAAGTAGCGAAAGTCCGCAAGATGAAGATGCAAATTGTCGGGTTTCTCCCGCTGCTCAATCTCCACCAGTCGAAATTGTGCTTTAGAAGAGACAAAGTTGGAACATGAGTGGGTGGTTGGGAAGATTTTTTCTCCTTTGCTTTCTATGTTCTTCTCTTTGCTTTCTATGTTCTTTCCTTTCTTCTTCTCCGTTCCTTTCTTCGTCTTTTCATCATCCTCCCTCTTATCCTCCCCCCTCTTCCCATAAATATATCTATTCGCAACATGCATCAAACCCGAGAATTCCACCGCGTGCACTTCTCCAAAACCCATTTCTGCGATCTGGTGGGCCACTCCCCCCACCCCAGACCCCGGCACCACAATACAAGTGTTACTTCTCTGGTCCAACGGAATGATTTCCTCCAACTGTTTTCTGATATACCTGAGCATTGGCTCTGTTTCCACCGACCCGTACTCCGTCCAGTCCCTCACAAAATGGCTGAGACACTCCATGACCCTGTACATGGAGCTCGACGTATTTTTCAGCTCCAGACGCGCCTGGAAGTCGTGGTAAGTCACGCCATAGTCTTCGATCGCAGTCTTTGCAACATTCAGCAAGAAAACCTGGTTCTTTTGCACAGAAGCATCCATTTTCTTGAGTTTCGTGAGGTAACCGACATCCTCACAGAGTTTCTGCTGTCTCCAGCTCATTAATTTGAACAAACGGCGTCTGCGGTCGTTGGATTTCTTGAACTCGGAAGAGTAGGATTGAAGCGACAGAATCGCAGAAAGAAGCTCGTCGCGACCAGACTCAGAAAGAGTATCGAGAGAGCGGAAGCCGGGCCCATTGGGCCTGGCTTGAGGACGAGTGATTGGTACCTTTACCGACCCAATCAACTTTTGGAACGCCAGGGTCCGCGACAACATGTTGCAGCCTACAAACACAGCGGTGAGGAGCGGGACTTGGGGGTTGGGGAAAAGAAGGCAAAGCGCAAGGTAGATGGACGACGAAGACACAATTGCTAACAAGATAATATTCCTATCACCCATTGTGTGGAAAAATCATTCACAAGGACAAATCGGGAAAAAAGATGAGACAGGGAAGGGATTTAAGAGTAGAAGGGGTAGAGATAGAAAAAGGTAGAAGATAATGAGAGAGTGATGATAATGAGAATAGAAGATAAGGAGAATATAAGGAGGGAATAGAAGACATTGAATGAAGAGTACTAAAAAGTACTGTGAAAGTGAAATGACGATCTGTAGGGACCTGCCTGATAAGCCTCGGCAAGACATTTCCAGATATTACCATTAATAACCGACCCTAATAATATTGTTTTACGAGGCACTTCACATACGCCAGATAATATTGCGGATATAGAATTTCACACCATAAAACAGTATTTAAGGATTGCGTTTCTTAAGTGAAAAGTATCTTGAAGTGAAGTGAAGTGTCTAATATTGGAGTATTGAGGCAAATATTCATTAAATAAGAATAATATTGGGAATCGTGTATCAACTGAAATTTCACACAATCACAGACCCTTTTCAGCCTTTCAACAACACAAGAATAGCCATATCTACCAGCCACTCAGTATACAGTGAAGTCAGTGAGTTACCCTACAGCCTCCTGAACACCACAATTAGTACTATTACTAGTACTGCTTCTATTGCTTACTATTGATACTACTACTTTACAGTACTAATACTACTGCTTTACAGTACTAATACTACTGCTTTACAGTACTAATACTACTGCTTTACAGTACTAATACTACTGCTTTACAGTACTAATACTACTGCTTTACAGTACTAATACTACTGCTTTACAGTACTAATACTACTGCTTTATACTTGATTAGTACATTGATTGAACAATTCGCTGCGCTCATTGTTCAATATGTCCTTCGACTACTCCGACATCTCTCCCATCGCCCTCACCGAACAACCCCAAATATGTCAAATCATGTATGATGCCGAGTACAAGAGCGTGATGGGCCGCCTCCTTGCACTCATGCAAAAGAACGAGCTTTCCGAGCGCGCGCTTGCCCTCACCGAAGAGGGTATCGAGCTCATGGCGCTGCATTACACCATTTGGATTTATAGGTTCGATATTCTCAAGCACCTCCGCAAGGACCTCATAACCGAGCTCGATTGGTGCGAGCAGATTGCGCTCGAGAACGAAAAGAACTACCAGATCTGGAACTACCGCCAGTTGGTCATTGGCGAGATTGAGCGTATTTTCGGCGAGTTCAATGCCCACCGTGAGTACCCCGTGATAAATGCCATGCTCGAGAGCGACCCGAAAAACCACCACGTGTGGTCCTACCGCAAGTGGTTGGTGCAGCGATTCAACCTCCACCAGGACAAGATGGAAAACAACTTTGTCGATGGGTGCATTCTCATGGACTTGCGCAACAACCTGGCCTGGGCCCACCGCTACTTTCTCAAGTTTTCCGTCAAGGAGCTCGTGACACCCGCCCTCATCAACGCAGAGATTGCGTACGCCCAGCAGCACATCCTCAAGGCACCGCAGAACCCGCTGTCGTGGAACTACTTGATTGGGGTGTACGAGCAGACGGGGCGCAACTTGGGCGAGTTAGAGACCTTTTGCACAGACATGGCCAGCATAGACCTGGGCGAAATAACGAGCAGTTATGCGTTGGAGTTGCTCGCCAGGATATATACGGACCAGAAGAGCTTTAGCAGGGCGGAGAGAGCATATGATTTGTTGATCAGTAGGTATGATCCGATTAGGAGGAGGTATTGGGAGTTTGAGAGAAATAAAATACAGTAACGACGAGAGAGCGACGAGGGAGCGAAGCGACCGAGGAGTGAGCTAGTCAAGAGGACGATTATTCGAATGAACGATTATTCGACGAGAGAGCGAAGCGATCGAGGAGTGAGCTAGTGAGAGGGTGATTATTCGACGATCTAGGAGTGAGCCGTGAAAAGTGCGATTTTATGAATGAATTAAACAATTGCATTGAGCAAAGCTAACATTAGCAGAGCTCAATTTCGCTGAACAATTTCAAGCTAACAACTTGCTCAATTGCTTGGAATGAACAAATAGCAAAGCGACAAGTTATTGATTGGAGACTCGAGAACGAAGAGTGACTAACTGGCTAGCGAAAGAAAGAACGTTCTTCATATTGAGACTCGAAATTCGATTGAATGAGTCGAGGATGGACCTTTGCCATCTAGATCGTTATAGATCGCCTGATTTGCTGAAATTTCTTGTCAATCTTCTAGCTTTTGTTAAAATCTCGAGCTCTGCTCAAGAATCTGGCTTAACTAAACGTCTTGCTGACTTTGTCGCTCTCTGCAACTCAAACAACTCACGAGCAATCTCGTTTTGCTCACTCTGAATCAACAATCTCGAACAATCTCGCTTCGCTCGATTGTTCACTCGATTGTCGCTCGATGCTTTTACCAATGTTAATAATAAAATGAAATACGTAGAACCTAATCCTGAATTGAGTATTGAGTTAAGTTCCCCACAATCTGTAGTTAACTTAAACATTAGTACGATTAGATCACCGAGTGATTCAGTACTGAGTCAATACATATCAACGCATTGATTACATTCAACTTGTATCAACTTGCATTCGACAACTTACATTCTTCAACTTACATCTTGTTCGATCGCAAAGCGATCGAATGTTACACCAAAGCAATCGAATATGTTACAGCGAATATGTTACTCACTCGATCGCTCCGCTCACTCGTTCACTCGTTCGCTCTTTCTTTCTCCCCGGAGTTCCACCCATGATGTCATTCCACGTCCTCGCTAAAATATCCAAATTTCAGCCTGTGCATACATGACTATAGTCACTAGTTCACGCTACTTCACTGCCACTTGTGCTATCTCCACATCACTCCTACCTCCCTCTCTTGCTAGGTTATGATTCTATTATGATTCTATTGTCTGCGATCAAAAAGGAGAAGCACCTTCCTAATTAGGCCTAATTCAATGACGACCAACGTCAACGTCCGTCAACAGCAACATCCTTCACCCACACCAACGTCCGTCAACGTCAACCCAACGTCACGCCAACCAACGTCACGGCAACCCGTCAACGCCCCTACGTCAAAGGCAAGTAGAAACAAGAGGCAGGTGGACGCAAGATCAGGCATAAAGATAAGAATAAGCTGCTGAAACCACGTCAAGAATAAGCTTGTTTCATATTTAAGTCGATGACCGCGATGCGGTGTCACGGTAAACCGTAACGATGGGCTGTCTAGAAAAGAGTAAACAGAACAGTACACACAGTACACACACAAATAGTACACACAAATAGTACACAGTACACAAATAGTACGCAGAACACAAATAGTAAATAGTATACAGTACACACACAAATGAATAGTATACATTATACACACAAATGAATAGTACACATTATACAGTACACAGTACACATTACCATTACGCATTACCATTATAGTAGACCAAGTAGACCATTATACAGAGCACCCTCGCACCTTACCTCAGAATACAATAGCATAGACAATAAAACAATAAGAAGTGACTAAATAGATTCTGTTTATTGTCTTGTGTTTACCATTTGTGTGGTTGTCTGGTTGCACTTTTTTCAGTCACTAAATCTCCACAATTCCTCTTTTTTCATCCTACTCATTCTATTACTTCTGCTCTCTCCTCATTATCTAATCCTCTGATCCTACTAATCCTACTGATCCTACTCATTCTATTACTTTCTCTCCTCTTCTTTATTCCTCTTATTTCCTACTACTTCCTCTTACCCTACTACTTCCTATTACATCCTACTACTTCCTCTCCCTCTTATCTACGCTCACCCCATATCGAATCTGAAATTCAATTGAACCATCCAGTGGCATGGATGAATAAATGGGAAATGGAGGAATGGGAAGGAATGGGAAGGAAATGGGAGGCAGGGGGCCACGTTGACGGGTCCGCACGTCATCAGCACAGGCATTTTTAGCCCACTAAAAAGGTGTCAAGTGCGGACATTATGCAGCATGGTTGTGGAAAAGATAAGGCAGTACTGGACAGTTTTTAGTAGTCAGTGTTTAGTTTTCTTAGTATTCTTCTTCACTGTTCTTCACTATTCAGTATTCTTCTTCAATACTCTCTATTCCTCTTCCCTATTCTTCTTCACTATTCACTATTCTTCTTCCTCTTCCTATTCCTCTCTAATCGTCACTAATCACCATTCCCCAACTTTTCTCCAGTGGAAAATATGTGGAGGACTTTCCGAATCTTATCACCGGTCGATAAAACAAAGTGCATAGATATGGCGATATTACACATGTTGCAGAGTAATTGGCTGTATACAACGAGAATATAATCGAGAATACAATCGAGCATTCAATCGAGCATACAATCGAGCGTAGCGAGATTGTATGTCTCCTTCATTCTTTATTCTATTTCTCATCTCTCCTCATATCATCTCTCCCTCCTCATATCATCTCATATCATCTTTCCCTTCCCTCTATTCCCTCTCTATTCCCTCCTTCTTCCAATCTCGCTACGCTCGATTGGAAGATGAAGGAGGGAGAAGGAGTGGACGATCTCAATTGGGATTAACAGATCGACCGATAAGGCCTAAATTGTCCAAATAGGGACTCACAATCTACTCCACCTCAACACTCCATACTCCAATACTCCAGTAATCCCTCTCTTAATAACTTCACAACCTCATACCTATACCTCCACCACCTCCCTCTTCCTCTTCCCTCCCTCCTCCCATCTCCCTATCCACCCCTTTAATTGCGTCTAGACTCGAAGATAACACAAAACCACGAGGGATGCCGTACTGACATGAAAAATGTGAAAAATCAAAGGGGCCCCCAATCGAGTCGTCCAATCGTCCCAATCGGCTCGTCATCCGAGGGTAAGGGAGGAGTAGTGGAGTAGTGGAGTGGTGGAGTGGAGTAAGAGTAAAGTGGAATAAGAGTAGTGTAGAATTGCTAGTGGAAAGTACTAGAGTGTTAAAATGGTAGAGTAACTTTTGAGCAGTACCTTTAAACATCCTCTGTCACCATCACATCTATTCAACTATATAGTATAATTTATGTCACTAACGTTCTCTAAATTAACTTTACTTGGGCAACGATCAAAGCGACTCGGAATGTCGAGCGATCGTTTGCAATTGCCGTTGGGCCACAAACTGTTGACATGGTACTCCATGTCGGTATGTCGTGGGTGTTATGTCGTCCCTGCCGTGGACGTGCCGTTCCCAGGCCGCCTCCAGGCCGTTTCGGTTATCAAACGTTATGCATAGTCCCATTCATTCTCATTCATTCTCATTCTTGGTATTTCCATTCTTTTTCCCTTCTTATGGCATTTTACTCATTCTTTGTATTTCCATTCTTATTGGCATTCCCTTTGATTCTTTGATTTCCTCTATTATTCTCATTCTCGTTTGCTTCATTAGATCTCGAGCCGCTTAATCTCCGAAAATGGAACATGAGCGAAGCGAATTCATGCTACATCTTGGCTAATCTGTTCTCTTACTCTACTTTTACTCTACTTACTTCTACTTACTTTTTATTTCTACTATTCCCTCGATCTATTCATATAATTTAACTCTCCATCTACTATCTACTCTCCATCTACTATCTACTCTCCACTCTATACTATACTCCTCTATTATCCTATCATTCCATGTAAACATCCTGCACATGCACCGCTTCTTATAGTGGCGTCCATATTCACGGACTGTGTGCAGTACGGTAAATCCCTCCTTGGGCGAAAAAGCAATTTGCCATTGGAAAATAATATTTTTCGAATCTGAGCTGCAATTTTTTATTCACCTGGAAATTTTTGCTGCCAAAAAGTGTATTTCTCTGGTCCACAATATATATATTCCATTCTGCGATCTTCCCACCACTGATCGCAAGGTCACAAAATACTCCCTACTCATACAGAATCACTAGAATACTAGAGCTACTCTAACTACACTACATATACTAGAATACACTCGTCTACTGGAATACTACTAGAACACTACGTCTACTAGAATACCCTACAATACTATTCCTAGATAACTACAACTTTTACAACTCATTACTAGTACTACTTACTACTTACTTCTAGTACTACTTACTACATACTAGTACTACTTACTACTAGTACTACTTACACTTACTACTGATTACTAGTATTACTTACTAAGTACTACTACTACTACTACTACCACTACTACTCCTCCTCCATGAGCGGCTTGGGAATTGTTATTGAGGAAAAGGAACCCCCTCCAGCTCGAGAAGCTAGGGCAGATGAGATTCTTCTTCCTCCGCTCCCCGAGTCCAATCTTCAAACGTGCCCTCGCAAACCGTATACGCTCATAACGGATGACGACCTCGAACAAAATGAACAACAAATCTACCACCCCGAGTACTTTCGCTCAAACTCCTTTGACGAAGACTCCCAACCACTCAAGTACGAGTTGGATTCCCCAAAATTAAACATACACGTATTTCAACAGGTGACCCCAACCAACTCACACCCGTTCCCAACAATTAAAAAGACAAACTCGTCGTCCTTCCCCAACTTGACCACTATTTTCAACCACCCGCAGCCGCTGTCGGTCTCGTCTCCCCTCCGCAGTCTCAAGAGCGGCTTTCGCAAATTGTCCCTTGGTTCAAGTGCCCCTCATAGACCAGCCTTGAACCCTATCCAAACGAGTTTATCCAGTGCAAGCAGTCCATTGGTGCTGACTCATACTCAGACAAACCCCTTGGCAAACAGCCCGTTTGCCAATAGTCCCAACCAGTTTGCCCAGTTCCCACCAAGTCCCTTGGTGAACCAGGCAGGCTTTGGTGTTGCAAGTCCCGCAGTGTCTGTGGGAACGTCCAACCTTGCTCCGTCCCCAAAGATGGAAAGAGAGGCCTTTAAACGCCATAGCCAACACTCGTCTAATCTGTCCATGTCCACTTCTGATACCTCCAGTATTGGGAGCATGAACACCACTGCTGCCACCTCTTCGTCGGCGTTCAAGGTCTCGAAACGTCTGAGAACGCCCTCGAACCTGATTACGCCACTGACGCCGCCTTTGAGCTCGCCCATCATTACTCTCTCCGAGAATGTGAGCACAACCAAGAAGACGTTGCTGGACATTGAACAAGCGTACTTTGACTCGCTCAACCAGAAACTCTGCAATAGCGTTGAGAAGAACACCACCATTTGCCTGAACTCCTCGGGGTCATCCACCCTGCTGCAGCACGAGCGCAGCAGAGTGAACCTGATTCCCGACATGTCGAGCTCGGCAGACCTCATTGACTACTCGGAGTTTTTGATGCAGCAAAAGAGAACGTTTACCGATGCTTTTGAGTTGACAAAGAGCCACTTGATGCTGAGTGGATGGTGCTCGGAGCACGACTTGAACAACTTGATGCTTCAACAAGATACCCAGGTGGCACAAATTGACACCAAGTTGTTGCAGATTGAGGAGAAGTTGAATAAGGAGCATGGAATGTCGTTGTACAGACAGACATTGGTGAATCCAAAGGTGAGAGAGTTGACTGAAAAGCCGGAGACGAGGACCAGCAGGAGTCCGTCGTTGAAGGTGTTGGAGAGTAGATACATGTCGGGGGGTATTTAGAACAACGAGAACAACGAGCGAAGCGAGTTGTTCGAGTGTTCTTCGTTCACCAAGTATAGAGGAGAAAGAAGAGGAGAAAGAAGAAAGAAGAGGAGAAAGAAGAAAGAAGAGGAGAAAGAAGAAAGAAGAGGAAGGGAGAAGGAAGAAAGAAAAGCGATACTGATACCACTTGTCATAGTGAACATGAGTCATTAGACATTAGTGAACAAGTTCACTAATGTATCTAATGTTCCTAATGTTCACTAATCACTTCCTAATGATAACGATCGCTAAGGCGGCTCGCTTCGACGAGTGGGGAAGTGAGGCGGACCGGTGACTATTGTGTCACTTCAAATGATGATTATGAAAAGCTGAAATAGCATTGCTCAGGAACTATCCATTGCTGTTGAAGCCATGTCAGCCCATGATGCTACGAATCTATGAAATTTTTTTTGCTTATTACGAATTTGGGTAACTTACAAAGTTAGGATTTTACAGTTTATAGAATATACAAAGGTCAAATAGGTGTAGGTGTGGGGGAAGTGTGGTGGGGAGTGAAGTGGTGTGATGGGGAGTGAGTGGTGAGGTGGTGGCGTGGTGAGGTGGTAAGTAGAGGCGGTAAAGTGTTCGTGGTAAACCACCACTAACCAATAGCGTACAAACTCATTGATTTGTGTCGAAAAGTTTAATTATGGCAACGGCA
Organism: Kodamaea kakaduensis; assembly: GCA_030558435.1. NCBI lineage: Eukaryota > Fungi > Ascomycota > Pichiomycetes > Serinales > Debaryomycetaceae > Kodamaea > Kodamaea kakaduensis. The sequence continues at coordinate 231,846 of JAJMSN010000009.1, forward strand.
CAAAACAAATATCCGCTGATTGAAAGCACAAATTCGCACATTTTAGTGAATTGCATAGCAAGTGAGAGAGATGCTCATAATTGGCCAACAGTCGGAGTTAACAGGGGCAGAGGTGGTATGGGCTCGTGATTTTTCCAGAGAGCCCTGATATGGGTGCCAATAAATGAATTCGGCTATTGCTATGCGAGTAGGAGTCACAATCAGAATGATCGATGAGGCAGGCTACGGCAATCCTGCATCGTTTAGAGTTACAAGGCAAAAAGCTTGAACCTACAAAGGAGCGGACCAAACGGGAGCCCCGAGCAGGAGCCAACCCGTGCGCATTGTGAGCACGTTATGTGTGGTGAAAAATATGGAAAATCGGAAAAATATTGACAGTAGTAATGGTAGAGAATAGGAATAGTAAAGAATAGGAATGGTAAAAGAATACAATAGAGAATAGTGAAGAGGAATGGAATTAGTAGAATACAGAATAAGGATAGGAATGGAATATGTAAACACCAATAGTAAACAGTGATGTAATACTAGCAATACTCTGGGAATGTGACAGAAAGAGAAAGAAAACAGGAGGACAGAAATAGAATGCGGAAGAGGGACAAAGCGAAAGGGACACTAAACCGTCCAATAATACCAATTGAGTAAAAAACATGTGACAGTGCATCAGATGCAACTTGCAACATGCAGCAAAGCAGCCAATGGTAGGTGTGCACATTGACTGAGTCAGTACAAAGGAGCCAATGGCTGTATGAGGGGGAAAGTCGGCTAGTCCAGAACGGCCAATCAGTATTATGTTATAATTTGAGATCTAAATTGGCAATTGATAATTGACAGTTGACACTGGAAATCTGACAATTCGACAATTTGACAATGACAAACATCTGAACATCTGAATTTGAAAATCCATCTGAAAATTGTAATTCCGATGGAAATTCCGAGGTCAGTTGTAGTTTAATCGTACTGAGTAGAGAGTGTAGAGTGTTTACTAGAATATCTAGAATATCATGCTAGAATATCTAGAATATCTAGAATATCTAGAATATCACACTAGAATATGAATACTATATGAACATTTGGAGAGATCTACTCGTTTACTCAACTCATGTTCGCTTCGCTCACATTCGTTAATATATCGATCACGTAAGTCCAAGAATACCACATTGATAACTCGGTATGAGGTGCGTGTTTCGCATTGTTCTGGCTTGCCCTTTCCCCTCCAGTCATTCATCATCTAAATGGTGCAGTGAATGGGAAGCGTTCGTATCAAAGAAGAAAAATTTTTCGTCATCATCGGCCCGCCTTTTATAAAGTTGGGTGTACTGCAGATAGTAAGCCCTAACTTTGGAGAGATTGTGAAAATGAGAGGATATTGAGAGAGAGTATAGAGAGTAAAAAGAGTAAAAAGAGTAAAGAGAATAAAGATAGGAAGAAACTGAATGGAAGAGAAACTGAATATAGGAAAAACCAGTATCAGGAAAAATCGAAAATCAACACTAATTCATCTTTTTCAGTCTTTTCAGTCTTTTCAGTCTTTCAGTCTTTTCAGTTTGACTAATTCACTTCAGTCATTTTACCTCATTTCCCATTGTCTTGAGTCTTCAGTCTTTCTTCAGTCTTTTCGTCATTTTACCTCATTTCCCATTGTCTTGAGTCTTGAGTCTTTCTTCAGTGTTTTCATCCTATTACAACATCTTATTTTCCAACCCTTGTGGCCGCGGATACTTTCCCTTTTTTCGCAGGAGTACCGTTATGCAAAAGCAATCTGGCCAGGCACTTTTAACAGATAGCGGGCATCCAAGGCGGTTTAGTGAGATTAGCGGACAGAAAAGCACAGGCCTTATGCAAGCGTGACCTCATGTACAATGGTGCAAAGTTAATGGTGCTATGGTTGCATCTGGTGTCTAAAACGTGGGGTCCAATCCTATTGTCTATTCCTATTCCTATTCTGACTACTGTCGCTATTGTCACTAGCTTTTCACTATTTCATCCTCAATAATTCTTCCATGTCCTCTCCTATAATCCACATCCTCTCATCCTATAATCCTCATCCTCTCATCCTATAATCCTCATCCTCTGATCCTCTCATCCTCTATTCCATCACCATCTCTATCAGCACTCCCTTTCTTTTGTCAGGAGTCCGTTGACAAGATGACTGAGACTGAAAACGGTGCGGAAAAAGGTGACAATTTCCATGGAGTCCGGTAATTTTTCAGCTGTGCCCCAATTTCACTAGTTGGAAGGACAATCTTTACACAGCATAGATGAGCGAAGCGAATTTATGCGATAAAGGTAAGCAGGGAGGTAGCTCGGCAATAGATCTATTAGATAGAGAGAAGAATAGATAGAAGAGAGAAGAATAGATAGATGAACAGGTGGGAAATAGGTGGGAAATAGATGGAAACAGAAGAACAGATAGAAGAATCATCAGTAGGAATTACCGATTATTGAAGGACATCAAAATACCAAAATCACCAACAATGCAGTATTGTCTTACTATTATTGTCTGTATTACACCTACTACACCTGTTCTCACCTGTACTCACGTATTCTACACCTGCACTTTTACTACACCTGTACTTTTACCTATACTTCTTGACCTGTACTTTTACCTACTTCTTGACCTGTACTTTTACCTACTTCTTGAATGTACTTTTACCTACTTGTCTACTGTACACCTGTACTACTCATTGTTTACTCTTGTACATGCTCGTACTTTGAATTTTTGTGCCCGTTCTATTGTTCTTGGTAAATATTGACATTTCCAATTTCATCGTAGCAATATCCACGAGAGTCAATCTGTCCCAGATAACACGGGCCGCGTCCTTAGTGTATAAGCTCCGCATTAAGCTTTGGTATGATTAAATTTTCGGAGCTAATGCACTTTAACTTTTAACTATACTTAATCCATTTAATCTGGAGAGCAAGCTTATCAGAAAATACAGGCCTCTAGACCTCTGTGCTGAAATTTCCATATTTTTAACCCCTTCAGGGATCCTCGGAAGAAAGCGCAATAGTTAGAGATCGAGAGAGTAATTGAGCACTGTTGGTAGTGTTGATGGATAAATGGTTAATTAAGCAATTGAGCAGGGAGTAGATTGAGCAGGGAGCAGATTGAGCAGGGAGCAGATTGAGCAATGGAGGGAGCAGATTGAGCAATAGACAAATTGGGAAGCACTGAGTGGAGCAATGACACTAGCAGAGAACGGGCAAGAGATAAGACTCATTTTGAGTTAGCTTCCCCATACCCCAATCATACTTTAAACTTGGCGTGCCATTGTTCTAAGCCTATTGGGTGCTTGTTTATCATTGAGAGATAGGTATAGGCAACATGAGCGGCAACATGAGCGAGGCAACATGAGCGAAGCGAATGTTGCTGACGCATATGTTAATAGATTCTCGTGACCAAAAGCCCAAACAGTATCAATTTTTCATGTTGGCTAATCTTTTTCAGTACTGGTTGGCACATGCAGCCAATGGGGCGATTGCTCAACAGTATTTTCATGAGTTAATTACTTGAATACATGGGTGTTCAATCGCATGGCTAGGAGAGTTCAATTGCATGTGTGAATATGCTAGTCCAATGACATAATTTTCAGCAGTGCAACATGCTCAGCATTGTCAGCACTGCAATGCTCTGAGCACTGAATACTCTTAGCAATAGAACACTCTTAGCACTTCAATATTCCAAGCACTCCAAATGTTATCAGCACTGCAACACTCCTAGTACTGAGACATTCTCAGTTTCGCAACACTCTCAGTACTGCAGTAATTTCAGTACTGCAACACTTCTAGCACTGAGACATTCTCAGTTTCGCAACACTCTCAGCACTCCAAATATTAGCACTTGGAAGATCTCAGTCGCAACATTCGCAGTAGTTTCAGTCGCAACATTCGCAGTAGTTTCAGTACTGCAACACTCGCAATAGTCTCAGTAATGCAACGCTCGCAGTAGTCTCTGTACTGCAACGCTCGCAAACTCGCAACATTCACAACATTCGCTTCGCTCATGTTGCTATGTTACTCGTTTGCTCATGTTGCTTATGTTACTCGTTTGCTCATGTTGCTTATGTTGCTCGTTCTCACTTGCTCTTCTTATACTTCCTCAACACCTCCTCATGTCGCCTCTTCTTCGCCACTGCATCCACCTTCTTCCTATGTTTCCTGCTCTCAACATGCAACTTCCAGTTCTCCTCGCCCACAGTAACCAACGGATTCCCCTCCTTATCCACGCAGTGGTCGCACGTAAAGTGCTTCCAGTTTGCCTCGGACCCCATCTTTTTGTTACTCTTGAAATTCTCCATGTACTCGTCCGTTGGAAGTATATGCTCGAGCTCCTGTGGTGCCTGGGGAATCTCGATATTCTGCGTGCCCTTCTCAAGGAACTCTTGGGTGATACTGAGTCCCCGGTCCCTTACTCTCTGTTCCCACTCCTCGAGATTACTGGCATTGAGGAGGTACATCTTGCCTCCATTGACATAGTTGAACCGTGCCTCTTTCTGGAGTTCAATACTCAAGAGTTTACGGATCCACTTGACTTGCGATTTGGCATACTGCCGTGTTCGTATTTTCATACGCTCAACACCCTCAAGGAAGAGTTGTTGCTCTTCCTTCTGTTTCTTAGCCTGTTCTTTGTCTTTCTTGGTCTCCCCTTTTTCTTTTTCCTTCTCATTCTCTTCCTCCTTCTCATTCTCTTCCCCTTTCTCTCCCTCTTTATCCTTCTCTTTATCCTTCTTATCGTTTTCCTCGTCCTTTTCTAGTTTTACCTCCTTTTCCTTCTCATTCCTTCTCTCCAACCACGGAACAAACTCTTTAAACCCAATCACCTGCCAAATCCCTCTCGTACAATCTGGCTTCTCCTCCAACGAACTGTACACCCCATACAACTCCTCAATCTCCTCCAAAGCCCCCTCTCTCATCATCTTGTCCACGCGCGCATCGAGCCTGGGCACAAGGATACTTGGATCGCTATACACCCAGAAAAATAGGGTGTTGTACTTCATCGACGAGCCCTCCATCTCCTCGAATTTCTGGTTCTGGTAGATCTGCGACGCCAACTGCCCCGTAGTATAGTATATCTCCAAGGCCCGTCTCAATTTTCGGTGGTCGTTGGGATGGAACTTTTCTGCAATCACTGGATCCACCTGCTTCAATGTCTCATGGAGCTTGTCTGTGGGTCCATCTAGCACTTCGAGCTGTTCGGGTGATGCTTTGGAACTGGCGGAAATCGTCTTGTTTTCAAAAAGAAGACTCAGGAGGTAGTAGTGTGTGCCGCCCACCACTATGGGAATCTTGCCTTTTTTGTGGATGGCATCGATGGCAGCGTTGGCTTCTTTGGCGTACTGGTGGATAAAGTACTCGTGTTTCCAGTCGATGTGGTTCATAACATGGTGGGGGATGCCGCCACGTTCGTCGAGTGGGTGTTTGTTGGTGATCTGGTCGAGTTTCTTGTAGACTTGCATGGAGTCGGCATTGATGATCTCACCGCCTATGGCTTTGGCGAGATCGATGGAGAATTGGGATTTGCCGACACCGGTGGTGCCGACGATGCAGATGATGGACAGGAGGCGGTTCATCACGAGAACAATTGAGCGTAGCGAAATTGTTCGAGACTGACAATCTAAACAATCGAACAATTGAGCGCAGCGAAATTGTTCGATGAGATCAGATCCCAAAATCCTATATTTGATTCATTACTGCGCAGCGAAATTGTAATAAGTAGGACGGAACAAGCTGAGAATACAAACAACAGATAGACAGAGAGTTCAAACCATAAAGATGGAGAATAAGGAGAGTCAAGATGAATACCTTAATAGGAAAAGTATAACCCTTTGAAAATGATCGAGTACCCCTATCAACTACCACATTCCTTACCACGTCTCATCCAACTAACGAAGACCCCCAAATAGGGACCATTAAATGAAGGGCTTTTTAAATAACGAGATCTTCAGATGATCTTTACCAAGATCTACCAGTCTGCTTACATAAACATTTCGCAGCCAAATGATTTGGAGATCCAGACATGTCATCACCTTCACTCATTTTGTCAACTTACCATCACGTACTACCCTGGTTTTCTTCAGCGTCTACAAATTAATGCTCGGAACTCGTTATTATTGGAATACTTGAATTTGAGGTATTAGGTGCTAATTACTGAGAGTAACCTGGCTAATTAGCAATCAAATGTTGAAATTATTTGAGGTATCGATCAACCTCACTTCGCTCGCTTGTCAATTACATATGAATCTTTTGAATTACCGACAGCCTCGCTCCGCTCGATTGTTATATTCCCATCCTCGGCTTCGGACTCAACAACTCCGCCTCATACCTCTCCCCCCTCTTCCTCTCCTCCCCCTCCCTCCTCCTCAACCTCCTCTCATACAAAAACTCATCGCACTCCTTCAACACCGCGTTCCCCTTGATCAAGAAATCATGATAAAATCTCGTCCCCTCCTTCAAGTTCAGTATGAGCTCCACATATTTCGAGTACACATCCTCCAATTGCTGGAGCACACCCTGCCTCTTCCTCTGGCTCTCGCTTTTGATCGTTTCGTACTCCAACAGGAACTTCTGCGTGAGCTCCTCCAACTTGTGTTGCACCTCAACCTGCTCTTCACGTGACCTCTGCAACCACGCCAAGTCGCCCGGAAAACAAGTGGCAATGTGTCTTTCGTATATCGGCTCAAAAAACGCCTGGTTCACCTCCGTTCGCGACTTGTACACGCGCTCAGAATTTGCCTTGAACTCCAGAATCACGTCCGGGAGCACACTGTCTTTTGCGCGGAGATCCACGTTGTGGAGGAACTCGCTGCGCTTCTCCTTCATTTGCGTGGCCTCGTTCACCATATTGCGGATCTCTGCAATCATCAGCGACGTACTTGTATCCAACGCCGTGTGTCTGGAATTCGGTATGAACCTGGTGAGCTCTTCAAAGCTGCTGTAGACCTCAAGCACCGATTTGATCAGAAAGTACTTGGAAACCACAAACTTGTCTCCCGATGTGGCTTGTTCGATATAATGCTGCATTTTCCTCGCCTTTTCAAAGAGTTCCATCTGTTTGGACCCTCCGTTCTCCCCATTGCTCTGTCTCTCCCCGCTCTGTCTCTCCTCCTCCTCATCCATCTTCAACCTCTTCACACACTCATCCACTATTCCCTTTGCCTGTGCTGCATACTTGCCAACGTCCTGAATTGCATTTTCTATGAAAGCACATCCCCCAACCCCACTGATGTCCCTGGAGTGTTGCACTATTGATTCCGGTAAATTTTCCGGCTGTTGGATCGAGTCGATTGCCGAAAGGATTTCCTTCTCGGCCAAAAATCGTGTGAGGGCATTATCGAGCTTTTGCACTGGTTCATGGAACTGCTGCTGAACATACTCCATTTTCCTCTCGGTAAACGCTTGTGAGATTTGCATCACACTGAATGGTAGGAGGTCCACAAAAATGGATGGTAATTCCTCTTCCTTCAAGACGTCCGCCTTTACTGGTGTCACCATTGAAGCCGGGGTAATTTGTGGGGTCGACGGCACTTCTTTAAAGTGGAGAAAATCGTTATCCTTTTCTGCCACTCTCAACGTATCTTCAATCACCGTTGACAAACCCTCTAAATCATCAACCACCACCTTGTCCACATACTTTTTATGCTTGTGTGCCTCTGCACACAACCTAGAGGCCTCGCGCAAACACGCGATTTGCTCCCCGTACTTGTTCTGGTTCTGGTACGACAAACTCATTCTGTAGTACGCAGCACCCCCGAAGTGAAACCGCTTCACATTCAAGTGGTTGATCCACTCGAGCTTGACAAAGTCTGACTTGATGCCCTCCCCATGGGCCAGTGCATACAAGTTCTGGACCTCTCTCAGGATCTTGGCCACCACCAGATCCTTGGCGTCGTTGAGTATGGCCTTTTGCCAGATCATTTCCTGGGCCTGTGCCAACATGAGATATTTGAGCGCATTCAATGTGGAGGACGTAAAGTCCGACGGAACAATCCCCGTGGGGCTCTGTACAGCATCCTGTATATGCAACAATGCCCCCGCACTCTGCTGGAAGTACATGCACGACTTTTTGAGGCCGTCGTCAGTGAATTTCGTTTGTTTCCACGCCAATTGCGAGTAGGTGCTGGCCATCTGGAACACAATGTTAAGTTGCTCAAAGTAGAGCGAATTGGCGTTCTGGGGACTGAATCCGTACGCGAGCGAGTGGTACCACCCGAAAGTGATGCAATCGTCGGCAAACTTTTGGCGGATTTGCAAAAGAAGCCCATAGTACTCCACTAGAGGCTGGATCTGGGGGTCCTCGTTTTTGAGCTCGGTGATCTGGTTGCGGAGGCGCGAAATGGTCTCGAGGTCGTTCGCAAAGTTGGATGCAGGCTGGAAGTAGTCTTTCTTGATGACATTGGAGAGTTCTTGCTGTAGATCAATGGGTTTCAGTTGTTTGAGCGGAATGTAAAGGAGGTTCATAGAGGATAGTTAGAGTAGTAAAGAGTTAAGAGTAGTAGGTAGCGTAGTGGTAGAGTATTATATAGAGTGGTAGTTAGAGTGGTAGTTAGATATAGAATAGCACTATTGTGGTGGGAAGTATGTGGTTCTAAGTATTCAGTGGTAGTCACTGTAAAGTTAGTGAAATATTCAATGGGACTTTTTTTAGTGAGGATTTAGAGGAGTGTAAATTAACGATTAGACTAAGTACAGAGCAACGAAATGAAAAGTGGGCAGGTAATGAGATGGTGTAATTGAGAATAATGAATTGAAAACTTGGACATCTAACGAGAGTTGCAATTGAGGACAATGAGCGAAAACTGGGGTATAGTAATGATGCATATGGAATGGTGTTTTCTAGATCTATAGAACAATAGGTTAACTGGAGTCAGATCATTTATAAGTATTCTACATTACGTCAATACTGAGACTGACCAAGTACTACGCTAACCTAAACTTTCAATCATTTACGTTCTTTAATATTTTAGCAATTTGGTTAAAAATTGAGCAAAGTGGATCCTTTTTCGCAGCAACTAGGTGACACAAAATAAGTCATTTCAACTGTTAACATCACTTATAGAATGGATGAATATTAAAGCAATTGTTATTCAGCAGTATCTACTTAGCAAGTCATCTTTCAGGCGAAACGAAAAGACTAGGAGAGCAGATGGGTGCAAATGGACAATTGAGGGAGCAATTTTGCTCCGCTCAATCTTCTATCAACCTCTTCTCTCTTCTAACTTCCCTCTTATCGAACATATCTTCTCTATACCTTCATAGATTCGCTTCGCTCATCTATGCTCAGTCACAAAATATCTCCTCCTTCCCCCCACCATCGGACCCTCCTCCCAAACCCTCGCAATATCCTCCAACTTCACAGCCTCCTTTTCAAGTTCCAACTTTCCCTTTGCCAAAAAGTCCACGATTTCCTCCACATTCTTCCCGAACTGCTCCGGCGAGCTCTGCCCGAGTCCCGAGCCCAAAATATAAAGATTGCTCAGTCTCAACGCAGGATTGGAAAATGAAACACTTGCTTCACCTGCTACATTCCCAATACACACCCAGTAAACCGGGTCCCATGATACCTTCTTCTGCTTCACCACCGCATCCAACAAGGTCTCCGCTGGCTTACCCGCCAAAAAGTCAAGCACTATATCCACCTGACCAAATTTCAGTGCTCCCGTCCCCTCGAACCCCACATACTCATCAATTATACCCTTTTCCTTGAGTTCTTGCAACTTGTCCTCGCTTCTGGCAGCTCCAATCACTGTTGATGCCCCAAACGCCTTCTTTGCAATCTGCGCCCCAATTGTTCCCGCAGAACTGGTCGCACCCACAATCAAAACCGTGGCTCCCTTCTTCAAACCTCCAGGTACTCTCTTCAAACCAAAGTACGGGCCGAGTGACGAGTTGAAAAGCGCTGCAACATCTGCAATGGCACGTTCCCGGTCTTCAACGGGGGGAAATGGCACAACATCCTTTTTCTTTACATTCACAGCTTGTGCGTAGGTACCGCTGCCCCCAAGCGCTGTGAAAAAAACGAGCTCCCCGTCCAAAAGACCAACTCCGTCAACCCCAATGTTTCTTTCATGAGACCCTCCACTGACCGAGTAATGCTTTCCAGAAGCCCTCATCTTGGCAAGGTGCGAAAATCCAGCCCCAAGTACTTTGATCTGAACTTCATCGGCTTGGGGGACTGCCAATGGTCTCAACTCGTAGGTTGGAAGTGAATCACTGATGGTGGCTGTATAGACGGACATGATAGTTGATAGTTATTAGTGATGGTTGAATTGGAATTAAATAGTAATTAAATAGTGACAGTTGATAGTAAATAGGTATACTAATATTTTAATAAGGGAGTGGCTTAATTAATAAGCACTGAGTAATGCAAAAAAGGTACAAAGTGTGTAGACTAAACTATTAATAGAACCGCATAAGATTGCTTACAAATACGAGATAAGCAAATAATAGTGTTGGACCATGGTGGATGGAATACGTTGATCGATACTCAAAGATACTGACAGTGAAGTACTTGATCACTAATGTATTGAATCATGTGTTATGTGCAGGATTTGCACCCAAAGACGCAACAAAGACAACAAAAATGTGCTGACTTCTCTTGAGCACATGATTCTGCTAGATAGAAGGTGGCGGTGAGCTTTGAAAGACTAAGGGAGGGTTTTTCAAGAAGGATCATGAAGAATATTGTGTAGTTGACTAAGATTTTAAAAAGGTCTTTTAGAGTTTGAGAGAAGGAAATATGGTGGTTTCATTCCAATATGCAACGCAGGAGTTGACATTGCAGCTAGCTGATCACAGATTAAGAGTACACAATACTATAGGTAATGGATACTAGGCGGTACCAAGTAAGTTGACAAATAAGGTTCAATAATCAAAAATAGTGAATAGTTGGCCAGTAACTAAGATTTGGTAGCAATAGTATGAAACAGTTTATGAAAAGTTCATTCGGCCTTAAACAACACTTCATTAGAATTCATTTTGCATCAATACATAAATTACAAGTCTCATCAACTCATTATATAATACACTTTGGTAGACATGAGCAATCAGTTGATCAACCTCACTTCGCTCGCATCTCCCATATTCTCACTCCTCTCTAATACTCTATCCAACCTCTCTCTCATCTTGACTCGTTCTTTCTCATATGCAATGTTTTCAGCCACAATCTTCTTGTCTTCCAAATCAATTGCCTGATTCAACGCAACTGCTTCCTCATGTAATGCCTTTATATCTTCCAATATTGCAAATTCCTCTTCTTGGAATTGCTCAAACTCCACTTGTTGCTCGAATTCTCCCTTCATCTTTTCACAGAGGGAGTATAGTTCAGTAAGTTTGGAGACTTTTCTGTTGAAAAGTTCATCATTCTTTTTCTCGTTAATCTTCTCTTCTGTCTTATTTTGCTCTTCTTTCTCTTTTTCCTCTTTCTCCTTCTCCTCCTTCTCTTTATTCTCTTTATTCTCCTTCTCCTTCTCTTTCTTCTCTTTCTCTCTCTCCATCTCCTTTTGCACCACATCCCACGTCTCCTCATCTATATCCACAACAAACTCAAAATCTGCCTTCTCATCCACATACCTTTTGTAATCCGATCGTATCAACGCAAAGTACTCTTTTGTGATTTCCCTCATCACCTCTTGTGAACCAACTAGCCTCGGTTCCTTCACCTTGTACGGGTTTGGAATGATTAAATCACGCTGAACTACCTGCGATCGGCGCAACTTGGCCTTTTCCTCACTCACCTGCCGAAGAATCTCCAAGTGTCTCAAATGCTCTCCAAAGTCTTCATCAACCTCTTCACTCTGTTCAACAGTCACCTCAACATCTGGTATTATAGGTGGTGCATCATTTTTAGGCGGAGGTAAACCAAGAAATAGAGAGGGTTTTCCCTTTTCTCTTCTTCCTTCCCCTTTTCTTCTCTCCCCTTTTCTTCCTACCCTCTTTCCTTCTTCCCTTCCTCCCTCTCCTCCCTCTTTTCCCGGCCTCAGCAACACCAAATCAACAACTTCGTTTTCCTCCACCACCTCCTCCCTTTCCTCTCTCTGAACCACCTTCTTTTTCTTCCTCTCCGTAACCTCCATGCCCTCTCTTCCTATTTTCCTCTTTAAACTCTCCATCTCACGGTCTCCCATCGCATTCTCCTCCAGCACATCATACAACCCCTCCACTGGCTCGTGTTCATTCACCATATCGTTTACATGATCAAACTCGCCCTTCTTCAACTTGGTCAAACGCACATTGATTCCTGCATTCTTCATCTCGCGTCTCTTTTGAAGTAACGCTATCCTCTTCAGTTCATCCAACATCCGTTCTCGGGCCTTTCTCTTGGCCTTTTTCCCCAGTGTATTGGCAAGTCTTGCCTTTGCTTCAGCTAACATTTCACGTTCATCTTCTTCTATAGAAGGCATCGATTCTTGGGTTTCAGGGACATACGTACCCAACACACCCTCACTCACACCCTCACTGCCTAATCCGTCCATCTTGGGACCTTCTGCTGGGAGTGTTTCTATACCTGCGGCACTCAAACCCAAATCATCTTGGCCTTGCTCAATACCACCGGCCTCATCAATCAACTTTTGGTACCGTTCAATACACTCTGCAGCGGTCCTTTTTAAGATCGGCGCAATACTACGCCACTGGTTGGGGAGGACTTTGACTAAACTCAACAATTGGGAGTCTTGGGCTTTGGTCCACGAGGATGTCTGACCTTGGGTCCGGGGGAGAAGGTACTCAAACCATCGCGCCTTGGCTTGTTTGGCGGTTTTCTTGGGCAAAAGCGACAGGACACGGGCCCATTGCGTGAGCCCGTACTTGCTGATGGCAGCTTTGAGGATTTCATCCTCAATGTTGGTCCATACACCACCTTTGACGTAGATGGGGGGCATTGAAAATAGAAATGGAACAAATGAGCGCAGCGAATTTGTTCCAACTTAGACCTTAGAAAGTGAGTAATTCTTTAGAAAGTGAGTAACATTAGACAGTCAGTAAATCTAGAAAGTGACATTCTTTAGAAAGTGAATTCTTAAGTCAATAGTATCTCAAGATGAAACTGAGGAAGTATAGTGAGGTCCTGATGAGTTGATCGTACTGCACATAAGTGATGCCCATCGAGTCTTGAAGGCTGACTCTCAACAGTTCCGTATTACTTAACGTTTACTTTAAGATTTCGCTTTGATCTTCTTGAGTACTACAGAGGACAGAACTGCATGATTGCTTGGTAGAGCAGGAATATTCGTTGACTCTTAACCTACAATCACCAAGCCAACATCTGCTGAAAGTTATCTGGCAGTGCTGCTCCAACAAATGCTTCACTAGCTCAGTTGGCAGAGCGTCAGTCTCATATTTCCGAGTGTGTAATCTGAAGGTCGACAGTTCGAACCTGCCGTGGAGCATTGTTTTTTTGCGATAGTAGGGAACAGTAAGTAGTACCAACAAGTAGGGAAAAGTACCAGAGACACCAGCCAACAAGCAGAAGAGTAAGAAGTATAAATAATGTGTAGTAACAAATACTAAGAAAGCACCAATCAGTATCAGAAGTTTTATTTGACAATTCAGTTCAATGACATACCAATTTATTGCACCCAAAATAAAGTTACTGAATGCAGTCTTGTTTATACTTCCGTTGCTACGGAAATCTTCTTGTATTTTAGGAAATCTTATGCCTTGTCTTTAGGAAATCTTGTCTTGTAGTATCCGAATATGATGAAAGATGAAAGTGTGATCTTGAATGAATCTTATAGGATCTTTAAATGTTAACATGAACATATTATGATCTGCATGACCCATATCTATCTGCCTGACCCATATCTATCTGCCTGATCCATATCTCAACAGCTCGCTTTGTTCACTGACACAACAGTTCGCTTCGCTCACTGTTGTGTAGTTGCTGTTCAATTTCACATTCACTTATTACCCGTTAGGGAAATCGTAGAACAATGTGACGAATGCACAGTTTCACAATCCCAAGTGGGGCCAGTAGAACGACGGTGATTAGTATGGGGCTGAGTCTGATAAGAGTAGCTTGAGTGAGTAGATGAGCAGATGAGTATGAGCAGATGAGCAGATGAGCAGAGAGCATACTTAATGGGTGTGATGAACGAACAAAATGGCAAGTGAATGGAATCATCACTCAAGACTAGAATTCTTTGGGTCAACAATAAATACCAAACATGTGATTAGATCAACCTGACTAGTCCTCGTCATTCCATACTTCCATACTCATACTTGATACTTGATACTTGATACTTGATACTTGATACTTGATACCTCCATACTTCCACTTCCACTTATGCTCATACTCTTATACTTTAAACTTCTTCCTCGTCCTCTCTACTTGTCTACCATCCACCCCAACCTTCAGTAATCCGTTGAGGTGATTTTTTCAGCAGCGTCTGAAAGCCAAAATTGACCAGCGTCCAATTTTTGACATCCTCTCCGCGTTAATTTTATTACACGCTCCAGGAAGGTTCTCCCTACGGTACTGCAAGCCACTAAACTAGGATCAATAATAGCTCCAGCACTGGTATAGCAACGCAACGGTAATAGCAACCTGGCAAAAGCAACGATAGCAATCACACGGCGTTACAGAGTCACCAGATACAACGATACTGAACGATACTGAACGAAGTACTGGAAGGACTGTAATTGAACCTGAACAACTACAGGTATTGTGAAGATACTGATACTGAATACTGGATAGTGGATAGTGGATAGTGGATATTGGATACTGATACTGACACGGATACTAAATACTGATACTGACACGGATTCTGAATACTGATACTGAATACTGGAACAAGTGATTGAGTGAATAAGTTACTGAGTATATTGAAGCCTCACACCTGGACAACTAGATAACCTAAACATACAAGACAGCCATGAGAGTATTCCACTCCAAACATCAAAAGCTCATTCTTCAATGCTATCCGCCCGGAAAAACAACCGATAAAAAACCCAATTCATCCGAGCTCTCGTACCTCTTGTACTATGCCAGCACGCGTAGAATCAAGCTCGAGAAGGTGGCGAGTTTCCTCGATAAGAAAACAGCTAGTGACTACCACCGCAATAAGGCGGGTAATTTACAAGTGACACTTGCCATTCTTTCGGCACTCATTGAAAAGTGTTCCGATGACCTTAATGTGTTTGCCACATACGTGTGCTCAATTCTCCAAACTGTGCTCACCACCAAGGACTTGTCACTTTGCAAGCTGGCCCTCAATACCTTTGGTGTATTTTGCGAAAAGTTGGACGGGTCTCTTTTCCCAGGCAACAAGTTATTCGTAGACCTTTTTTCCTTATTGCTGGAATCGTTTGTGAGTATTCACGATGACATGGCCTACGAGCTGCCCAACCCCAACTTTCTTGAGTGGCGTATGATTTCCTTGGTTTCGTGCCGTCACTTGTCGCGGTGTATTGGGCACGATGCAAAATTCGGTAAAAAGTTTGTCAACAAGATTGTCCCAATATTCCTTGCGACAATTCACGAGGCCAATTCCACCGACATGTTGGTTTCCAAGTTGAATATGGCTTATACGCACAATAAGCGGTTTTCAAAAGATGGGGCTTCGTTGTCCAAGGTTATGCTGTCGAAATCCGCACAGCAAATCTTTAGTCAAATTGATGAGGATCTTGAAAATAACAATGTCACCAATGAAGATATTAATCAAGAGGCAATTCGTGGGTTGCGCAGCTTGTTCAACTCGTCGCTCACTTCGGAGGTTTCCGACATTACCAAGATCGTTATCAAGCATCTCCAGGCCCCAACTTTTGAGACAGACTGGGCAACCACATTTATCCAGCTCTTTACGACTTGGGTCCCTGTGCAGTTACGTTTTCTTACTATATCGACTTTGTTGTCACTACTTCTGCGTTTGGTGAAGGATACCACTCCACGCAACCCTCACTATGAGGAGCAGTACCTGTATGGCAGTCATATTTTGGGTTTGGTGTCTTCTGAGATGAACATGATTGGGTTATCTATCCTGGACATTATCCAGCAATTGTTGGAGCTCCAATCTACTTTGGTGCTCCACCAACTGGCGTACCTCGATAAGAAACAAGTGAGTGAGTTGGTCAAGCTTTACTCGGAAACAATTTGTCACTTTTCGACCCATATCTACTACTCTGACCAGATCCCAGACCTGATACACGAGATCTTGACCAAGATTGATTCTGTATTGGAGCTGTCGTACCTTGATTCCGAGGTGGCTGGTGACAAGGTGCACTCGCTAATTATTACATTTTTGGATGACATCTCCAACATTTTCAATGTTTTGCAAAACAAGCCCACTTCGATTGAAAGAAACAGGGTCAAGTTGGAGCACTGGGAAGTGAGTCTTGCTATTCTTGCGCCAGATTTCCATTATGGTGCAAGTACTAGTGGTGGGTTGTCTAGAATGAGGACCATTACTTCTAATTCAACGGCGTCCACTGGAGCCCCCATGAAGAAGTCCACTTTGACTATAAGTCAAATGAATGAGATCCAACGCAAGTACTTGAAGGTGTTCAGAGGGTTCCTTCAGAATGAGCTCACGAAACCCAGTACTGCACCTTCCACCACTCCTTCCGAAGAGGAGCTTGCAAAGAAGGCGCCCAGAAAGCATTCGTTCACCCTCATCAAGAAGAAGGCCACGAATGATTACGAGTACAGCGAGCCATTGAATGACCGTACCAAGAATTACAAGCGTCCCGATATTCTGCAGTACATTTCCATTTCGACCAATTTCTTCACGCACTTCTTATCGTGCGTTGACTTGTTTTTCAGCAAGAATGACTACCCCAACATTGAGAATGTGTTTTTGTTGACTGATATTTTGAAGACCTTTTTGTTGATTTACGGCCTCAACTTTTTCAGCAACTTTGTGCCCTTCTTCTTCCACTGGTTGCTTCAGGTCAAGCGTCCAGCGGAGTGTTCTCAAAAGAAGAAGTTCAAGGATACCATTGCGTTAATATTGATGTACTACTCGACACAGCAACTCGACGAGGTGTATGCCGACAATATGAATGGGTACGGGTCCGAGAGTGATTTCAAGGCGAATATTTTGTTCAATATCGAGTACCGTAAGGTGAACAAGATCTGGATGAATGGACTCGATTCGATGCCACTGGAAGACGATTTGCGCATGAATGCAATGGAGCACCGCAACAGGGAAGTTTATGGTGTGGATGCGTTAAAGAGGGAGTTTGCCGAGTTTATTGAGGGTAATTTGTTCTTGTCCATGTGGATCAATGTGAACAAGCCATTACCAACCGACTTTTTGAAGCGCACCGAGAAGAAGACCCAAAGATTAGCTGCAGAGCACGAATTTGCCGATGCGAGCGAGCATGTGGATTCCAGTTTTGCATCGAATGGGTACTCCAATGGGAATGGGCACGCGAATGCACACAAGAGCTTTTTGGCCAACCTCCAGGAGACGTCGCCTGCGGACTCTTTGACGTCAGACAACACTGAGACATACTCTATGAGACACAACCACAACAATATACTTGGACTCGGACTAGGGAATGCAAATGATATTTCGTCCATTCACTCTGAGTTGCAGTACAATAGGCTCCACCAGCCAAGCTCGGTGTTTACGGACGGGAAGCACCTTTCGCCCAAGGTTGCTGACTTGAAGGATATTAACGACAAGCGTGCTACTATGCATGAGAGTGCATCGATCAAGTCTGGGGTGGGGAGTATACTTAATAAGCAGATACAGACGAGGGATATTGATGATATTCTTGGGGATTTGGATGATGGGGAGAAGTTTGTGGTTTAAATCGCTCGATTGAGGCTCGATTTTTGGGTACTCAATGGCACTAAGTTTGTTAAAGTAAGCAACCTCAGCTTTGCAAGTATTTTTCCTCATACCCGCAGCATATACAGATTGTTTGTAGAAAATGGAGACATTTTCAGTCAATAAAAGAAGAATGTGATTAACGAACAATCCGCGAAGCGGGTTGTTCGTGTAGAAAAGTAAGTATTACTTTTGATACTAGAGATTGTAGAGAGAAAATGAAGGGATAAATCACCTGCTTGCAGATTACTCTCACCACACTAACAAAAGTCTTTGTAGGTTCACAGCATTATGTGAATACAAGTCTGCTTCGAGTGTTCTGTGACTATTCACAATCTCATTCATTTGATATTGCTCTACTTAAAATCTCATTCAATGCTCAACCATTTGAAATTAGCTTTACTTACAATCGAGCGAAGTGATTGTTCAATCGTTTGATATCTAACCACAATCTCGCTTCTCACGATTGTTCAATCTTTTGATGTCTATTCACAATCTCGCTTCAAACAGTTTTTATCTGCTCTACACAAAATCTCGCTTCGCTCGATTGAGAACTATTGTTCAATATCTACTCTACTCACAACAATCTCGCTCCGCTCGATTGTTGCTCGATTGTTCTCTCATCGAGTCATATATTTTACACTCCGACACATTGTTCATAATTCTACACTCGCCCAACGGCTCATCAATGTCGGTCATCCGACTCGACACGTCCTAATTACATTGTCGTTCAAAGATTGTAGTTCGAGGTCACAAGAATTAACAATTAGTGAAGCGATCACCAATAGACTGAGTAGTCTCCAGTTGGTTACTATCAAATCAAGATCCCTTGTTTTACGACCAAATCTGCTTTCAACAGTCCTCTTGTTTTCCACTTCACTAATTGAACAATCCCTTTTGTTACAATCTTACAATCGAGCAATGCTCGATTGTTTGACAATTGTTCTCAACGACCAAACAACGACCAACAACCTCGCTTCGCTCGATTGTTCAATTGACAGTATTCCCTTTGATCAAACAATCTCGCTTCGCTCGATTGTTCGATCACTCATCATCTCCCAACGCCTCAAAAGCATTAAAAACCCTCTTATGAGTATCTGCCACATCCCTCGGGTCCACAGCCTTTGACGACCCCAAATTCTTGTTGTTTGGCTTTGCCTTGACCGTCTCCTTCAAGCCCTCTCTAAACTTGGTTCTCTCGTCGGTTGCCTCCTCCGCACCGAACGACTTCTTGGACTTGGGGGCCAAGGTTGCCCATCCATCCTCGTCGACCTGGACCTCTGCCACCGACTTCTTTCTGAGATTGGGTCTGTTGCCGCCGGATCTCAGCAACTTTCTGCGGTTCATGTGGTGGTACGGTCTCTCGTTACCGTTTTCGTCAATGTAGGTGTCTCCGTTGTTCCACTTGATGCGCTTCTCGTGCTCCGCAGCAGCGTGCTCCCTCACCAGCTCGACCAACTGGTTGAACGCCTCGAGGATGCTGGGCTGTGGGACGTGTGCAGAGCTCTGGAGATCAAATAATTGTTCTTCGGTGTACTTGGCCATGATGTAGAAAATTTTTATATCCACGCGAGAAAAGATATGAGATTATGAATGGTGAACATAAATGAACATATATGAACTTAAATGAACATAAATGAAAGGATAAATATGAGCATAAATACGAATGATTTGAACGTATGAACGTATGAACGATATGAACGATATGAACGATATGAACAAGATAATGAGTATATAAGATAACTGAGAAGATGAATGAATTAGTTGAATATAAAGATAAATGATAGAGTTCATGTATCAACAAATATGACAATTTAATGTATGTTGAAGATTTAGAAACTTATTGCAAATTGCTCATCGCTACAGCTGTTGCATTCCATTAAACTTGTTGGTTTCAGTCAATTCCCTCTATCCTGTTTCAGTTGCTGCGAATATTATTATGTAAGCAGGGACTGGGATGAGGCTGAAGATGAAGAGTAAAATTTAAGATGAGATGTTACTCTTTGGAGTTTTCTCTAATCTCCTTTTTCATCCTTATCATTCTATTGACTTTTCTTTATCTCTTTATTATCTCTTCATCTTTATTATCTTTTCATCTTTATCATCTCTTCATATTTATATCTCTATCTCTTCATATTCTGTATTATCTCTTTATATCTTCACCTCTGTATCTCTTTATTATTGTCTATTCTATATTGTCTGTTCTATATTGTCTACTCTATATTGTCTTCACTTTATCTTCTCTCAGATCAACATTCGCTTCGCTCATGTTGATCTTCGTTCAGTATTTTTTCCTCATCTCATGCCTATCGCACACAACCTCCAAAAAGTCACCAAAGCCGTGGGCAAGTCCCGCGGGGCGATGCACATCAAAGGCCGCAAGTTCAAGCAGCTCAACCGTGCCACGCTCCGTGATAAAAAGATCACCGCCAAAAAAGCAGAGACCCAGGAAAAGAAGGACCATGAGATGACCAAGCTCTTCTTCTTGCAAAAGCTCGTGAGAGACGACCCCGACTTCAAGTCCTACAAGTCCTTTACGCTCGACCAAATGAAAGGACTCGTGGAGTTGTTCATCTCGCGCTACGACGACGAGTTGGAGGAGTACAGAAACCAAAGAAGACCGGGCAGACCCCAGACAAATAAGCACCAGATCTTGGAGGAGAAGGTCAAGCATGAAAAACACATATACGCCACGGGCTTTGAGATTCCAGATTTGAGCGATGAGAAGACGGTCGAGTGGTTGAGGTTGTGGAATGGGACGACGGGGGGGACGACGGTGATGAAGTTTGTGAGGGTGAGTAAGGATATGGATAGTTTGCCGACGGAGGAGGTGGAGATGAGCAACGAGTGAAGTTCAAACAATGAGCAACAATGAGCGAAGCGAATTGTTGATCATTGTTTGTGGTAATACGAGCGATCAAACAATGAGCGGAGCGAATTGTTTGTGGGAATACTCTTAATGAGCAAACATTTCGCTGCGCTCTTGTTTGTTGATGGTAATACTTTGTAAAGGATGAGCAAAGCTCATCATGAATTACAAGCAATGACGATTTCGAATAGACCACTTCACTTCACTAAGCAAATGTCTGGCTCTATTTCTTGGATGCATAGGTTAGTTAATAAAGGTACTGTAACGAATTGAACTGTAGCTCCTAGATATAAGCACTGCTGTGTGCTCAGTTGCGAGTGTACCTTTTCAGTTGTCTACAATACAGTTGAATATGTCATATATTTCTGATACTAATTATTGAGCACACAATCGAGTGCACAATTGAGCGTAGCGAGATTGTGCAGTTGGTACTAAAGGAATTGTAGCGATTCTTAAAATTTCTTCATCTTTGTAAATTCTTCATCTTTGTATATTCTTCATTTCTTGTAATTCTGTTCCTTCCCACTGTCACTAAATAGTCAACCTCGCTCAATCACCAACAATAAGCAAACAATTCGCTTCGCTCATTGTTTGCTCATTGTTTGCCCGTTGCTCATCTCCAAAGCAATCTCTTCCAGAGAGACTCCTCCTTCTCCTTCTCCTCCACCTTCTCCTCCTTCCTCTCCTCCTCAGCCCACTCCGGCTTGTCATCCTCCAACAAGTACCCTACTCCAATCAAACTCACCAAAATAAGTCCCGTCGTTGCGAGTGCCAGCCTAAACACATTGCCAATCTTGACCGCCATGCTTCCTCCCTGCACTCTGCTCAAAATCACATACTTTTGGTGCTTGTCAATCTTCATCCCCGCCAACTTCCACCCCTGTTTCCGCAACCGGTTGTACGTCTTCGAGAACCGCGCCTGCTCCTTCTTGGAAAGCGTGTCCAAAAGTAGATAAATATCCTCGGCACTGGCTCCTTGTGGCGGACCAATATCTGAGTGAAGCTCTTGGCCCTCCAACGTCAACAACATGTACTCCATGTTGTTTTGGAACAGTGGAATCAACTCGTTCATCCGGTTACGTGACCACGTGAACGCTTCAGCCTGTCTCGAAAGACTCTGCTTGTGCAACTCGCTCTTCTTTTTGGCGTCCTGCAAGAATGCCTCGATGGATTTGGTGTTGATGTCGCCTCCACCGTTCTTGGATGCAACCTTACTGGTGTTTTCAACCCTCCTTCTTCTCTCAACAGGCTCTTCGACCGTCTTTCCATTCAATGCAATGGAAAGTGCATCCTTGATTTCATCCTGAGAGGTGGCATTTTGTGGGTGGTAGTCGGCATCAGTAAACTCCCTCATATCAAAGGTGGATGATGGTACAACAAGGCGGGGTTTTTCACCCTCTCCAATCTCACTTGACTTCTCACTCTCACTTGACTGCTTCATCTGCTTCTCATTCTTCTCTACCTGCTCTCTTTCCTCCTTCAAAACCACCTCCCCTCTCCTTTCGGCCTCCTTTACAGCAGCCGTTGCCTTTTTCAACATTCTCGCAGCCTGATCACACACTTTCTCAGCCGTGTCATAAGCGTTTGATGCCGCAACAGACGCAGTGGCTGCACACTTGACTGCAACCTCATCGTACTTGTCCACCACAGAACTCCTCGAGTCAGACATGAAATCCCGTGCCCAGTCAGCGTTCTTACTTGCGCTTTCCAAAAGTAACTCGGGAGAACTGGCACGTGCAAATGCCAACGCATTAGCCAGTGCCTCACTCGACTGCAAAATCAGGAGGTTCTTTTCTGTGGTGGTTGTTTCAGTAGTTCTTTCACTTGTCTCAGTCCTTTCACTTGTCTCAGTGCCTGTTTTGTTCGCCATCTCAACTGCAATCCTGCTCCAGTGCACACTCACCAAGGCATTCATTACTGCACTTTTCGACGTTCTAATCGACTCAATCGCAGACTTGCACGAATTTGATGCAAGCTCAAACGAATTGATGTTGCCCTTGTACCGCTGGACCGAGTACTCGAGGTGCATTTCGGCCGCCACTATCGGCGACATTTCCTCCGTTTCCTCGCTGCGCATGGCATCTTCCTCAGTAACACCCCTCAAACTCTCGGCAGCAACCTCACATAACGCAGCCGAGTCCTCGAGCGATCCGAGTGAAAGCTCCAAGTTTTCGTTTTCATAGTCCATCACCTCCATGAAGGCAATGTAAAGCAGCTCAACGTCACTCGACGATAACGGGGCCTCTTCGTGGTACGCCAACATCTCAGGTAAAAAGGTGGCGTAGCACTCAATGTCGTTGTTGAACTTGAGCAACTGCTCAATCACATAGTTGACAGAAACGTAGTCGTATTGCTTGGGGTCAAGCTCCTCTTTTCTTTGCAAAAGACGTGTTTCAAGCAGCTGCTTGTTCCATTCAATGCCCTTGGTCAACGACGTGATCACATCGTGGTAACTGTCCAACAACTGGCTGTTGCTCCCGAGAATCGACGATGCTTTGCGTTCTCTCAACTCTTGTTTGCGCTTCTCAAACTGGGAAAAGGTGCTCTCGCTGTTGAGCACATCCTCCAAGCACGCCGTGTTCTTTCCATTGTGAACAAACAAAAGAGAAAGGTTGGTGTACAACTTGGACCACGAGGTTCCTTCCTGTTTTTCAATGGCCTTCAAGATGTCGTCACTGCTGGCGTCTTTGAATGAGCCAACAATCTCTTTTAAGGTTCTCAACTCTTCAGCATACTCCTCAAGAACAAAGTGGTCGGGTATTTGTCTGTATTCAGAGATTGCTTCATTGAGAACTGGTTCTACTTCGACTGTCTCTTCAGACTCCTTAGGAACTATCAACTTACTCACCCCCACACTTTCAATTCCCTTTGCTTTCTTCTTTTCAAACATTGCAAACACATCCTGACTTTTAAGCACCGTATCCAAAATCGCCATGGTCCCATCATTTCTCAACAAATTCACCCTGTTCCTCAACTTGCTGTAGATCGCAGTCTTTTCATTTTCGAGGATGTGCTTGTCGAGAACCTCATTCAACTCCTTCAAGGTAACTTCTGCAAACGGCTTGTTCAACACCTCCTTCATGTGCTTGAGCTGGGGCTCAAACCTGTCCAAGTGCAACTCGTCTAACGGCACGCCCGCCGCCTTTTCCTTCTTTTTCTTCTCAAAAGACGCAAACACCGACTGGCTGTGGAGAAGCGTGTCCAAAATGGCGGTGTTTTGGCCATTCAAGTCAAAGAGCACCTTTAACCGGTTCTTCACCTTGGCGAAAATCGCCCCTTTGTCCACACGCGCAATGTGGTCCTCTAACACCTTATCAATTTCCAGGGGGGTGCTCTCGCCAAAACTCTTGCCCAACAACTTCTTGACCACCACCAACTGGGGCTCAAAGTCGTGCAAGCGTAAATCCTCGGGGATCTGCTTGTACACAATGGGCTTGGACTTTTTCTTCTCAAACTGCTTAAAGACATCTTGGTTCAAGAGAAGTGTGTCAAGAATAGCGGTGTGGTTGCCGTTTTCCTCAAACAACACCTTGACACGGTTCTGTGCTTTTCTGTAGATGGCGCCGTCAAACTGATCAAAGGCTGATAAAATTTGGGTTGGAGAGGCTTTAGAAAAGGGGCCAACTAGATCGCGGACCTCACTTAAAGGACCTTCAAAGTTGTGGAGATTAAGCTCATCAGGAATTTGTTTGTAATCAACAGCTTTAGCTGTTGATTTGAGTGATTCAGATTCTGAAGATTCTAAAGATTCTAATGCTTCTTTTTCTGTTTTGTTAGATTCAGATTCTAACGAACCTGAATCAAACTTCCTCCTCATATACTCCCACTGCCTATCACTCATTATTCCCCTCCCCAAAAGATACTCTCTCAATCCTTCATCATATCCCACACTCTTTGCATACTCCTCTACTCTATGCACCCACCTCACGTTCTTCTTCTCAAAAAGAGAATCCAACACCTGCTGGACACCTCCAAAGTGACGTTCATCAATTTCCTCCAACACATCGCGGATCGGTGCCAACTTGTAGTTCAGGTTGTACATATCAAACAAGTACGCTACGCGGTCGAGTCTAAAGTAGTCGTTGTGGTGCGCCTGAAACTTGAGCAAGTCGTCCACATACGGCGACAACATTCCCAGGTAGCGAGAAAGCTCTTCCTTAGACAAGGTGGGCTCTCTAACATAATGAGGGGGAGCCAACCCAACCTCGATAGTGGCAGCAGAGAGACCCTTGAAAGTTTCGTCAATAGAATCACCTCTCCACGCAGCCAACGCATACTCAATCTCATGTTCATAGTATCTCTTTGGATCATTATAAAAACCCAACAGTCCATTCAACCATCCACTTGCAAACAAAGCAGTATAAAGTTTCAAGATCTGCTGGGCACTTGTAGAACCCCCATTCATCTTCTCAATCAATGTTGGCACCACCCCAAAGAAGTCGCTAAATGTATCAAACGTCACACCCACACTATTGTATTGGGGCTCTACCAGCGCGGTGTACTTCCTCACATCGTAATCTGGGGTGAGGGTCTGTTTAACTGCCATGTCCAACACCGTATTTTCAGCAACCACATCCAAGACCTGGATAGGCAACGCCGAGTGTTTCTTCAACATGGCCTCCAAAGTCTTGTACCTGTTGATCTCAAACACAAGACTAAGGTAAAGCAACTGGTCCAGTTCCCACGACGCCGAGAGCTCATCGAACTGCGCCAAAAAACGGCCCACCACAAGGTGGAGGTCACCGAGGGACCGCAACGACGAAAAGTCGATATCCTTGCGGAGATGTGCCAATTCGTTGGTAAAGTTACCGATTCCGCTGGCGTAAAGGTCAATTACATCGGTTCCGGTGAGTGGAAGAAGATCAAAAGTCAAAAGGCGGGGGAAAT
The DNA here is from genome assembly GCA_030558435.1 of Kodamaea kakaduensis. Classification (NCBI taxonomy): domain Eukaryota; kingdom Fungi; phylum Ascomycota; class Pichiomycetes; order Serinales; family Debaryomycetaceae; genus Kodamaea; species Kodamaea kakaduensis. The sequence goes on from JAJMSN010000009.1 coordinate 257,370, forward strand.
TTTTGTTTGTGTGGAGCACGTCAATGAGGTCACACACCATGGAATCAAAGGCCGCACTACCAAGACGCCGGGTCGCGAGGTAGCTCTTGAACACATACAACGAATTGAGGAGTTCGAGTGATGAAAGCTGGGCAAATTGCGTGATTTTGTGGTCGTACGATTTGCAGATGAAGGCAAGGAACGACTGGAGTTCTTGCTCGTACTTGATAGCAAAGCGGAGGTGGGCATCGAAGCCGGGGCCTTGGAGGTCGCATACGGTCTTGCGAACGTCTTCGTAGTTGATGGGGGGGTCAATAGTGAGTTTGGGGAGGGAGTCAATGGAGAAGGTTCCAGAGAGACCAGAACTAGTAGAACCAGAACTAGTACAACTTGTTGTACTAGTTCTGGTTCTGGTGGTAAAGATGGTAGCACTAGCACTACCATTATCACTAGAACTAGAACTAGAACTAGCACTGCTTCCATTAACTCCACCATTATCACCAGTAGTAGCAGCAGCTGCGCTGCTACTACTACTGGCGCTACTGGTTCTTCTCCTCATAGTAATCAAATCAATCTCATCCGAATCGGAGGACTTGGAAACATATCTTGAAATCACCAAAGGGTTGCGTCTTGGTGACCTCGCCCACCTGGGATTAGGCCTTGTGCGCCTGTGGAGTTGCCAGGCGTACTTTAAGGTATTCTTGTTGAGCATAAGTAAGGGGTGATTTAGGGATCACTGGGAAAAGCCTATTCGGGATAGTCACGTGGAGATCAAAAAGATTAGATAGCGCACGAACGAGCGAACGAACAAACGAGCGAAGCGAGTGAATGAGTGGGTGAGTGAGTGGGTGAGTGAGTAAAAAACATCAATATCGACTATTCAATGATGAATTGGATATTCAGTTTATTTGCTCTTTAATTAATCTCTCACTTGTAAGTTAATCACACACTCTTTCACTTCTCACTTCTTCACTTTTACATAACTCCACATTCACTTACTTCAGCTCACTCCCTTCTTCATTTACCTCACTTTGGCTACTTTACATTTCTAAAGATTATTAAATTTGCGGAGGTTGTTTATAGTCAATTCAGTGAAACAATCTATACTTTACTTTTCAGTTCACTGTCACTCCAGTATTTCTCATGAGCAACGGAGGAAGTATGCGATTGTGGGGGTAATAAAAAACATTCATATAGTTGTAGGATTGAGCAGCATTCATGTAGTTGTGACATATATTCAACTGTCAAAAGCAATCCCCAGAATATCCTCTTCTCTAGCTCGAATCTATGAAATTAAGATTCATGAAACCGTAACATTGCTGGTACCAAGTTCCATGTTTGGCATGTTAATTTTTTGCACCCAAAAAAGACGTATTCGGGCAGTAGCCTCCATACTAAATGACCTTATTGACGGAAATACTCTGGAGCGGGTCTGTTAGAAGGATTCTCTAGAAAAGCAGTGTAATGCAGTGTAGTTGTTAGCTAGTAGAGCGCTCATACAAGTGTACTCTACTCTTCACTTGTACATTTTCTCTTCTATTCCTTACTCTATCCTTCTCTCCTTCAGTGATACCACTTGTACATTTCTGCTAAATCAAAGAAGCCGTTTGCTACACTTCTATCCCATTTGCTTGGTCTTTTCCCTGATGGTCATGATACTCGGTAATTTTCTGTCTACTATACAATTTTCTACAATACCTTTTCTCTACCGTCTTCTCTATCTCTCCATCTTCTCCATCTTACTTATTCAACTCTCAATACACACTAAATTCACTTCACTTATTCACTTCACTATTCACTCCACTCACTCACTTCTATTCGCTCCACATTTACTGAACAGTGGGAAGAATGACAGATTGGCAGACGCTAGCCAACTCAAAGCGAACACACTTGAAAGGCAAATCTAACAAACTCAAAAGGGGTAGTAGGTGGAAGGTAAGTACATTGAAAGTTCACCGTCACCTTACTCTTTCGGTATAATCAGTGCTTCAGAGTGGGTGAAATACTGGAGCTTAGCTGCCTGAAATTGATCCAATAATCAATAGTCTCTAATCAATATTCAATAGTCACTGTCAATGATTTCTGCCAATGATCACTCTTAGTGATCTCTTCGCTCTCTGCTCTCTATGTTGCCATCGATGTTCCACATTCTCACTGTTTGCGGCAATTGACCAATCAACTGAGCAATCAACTTTCCCTGCAACTACGACCTGTATGGTATGTTCCAACTACACTCCATAATTGAGCTCATTCTGCTTCAGCTTACCTTATTCTCTAATAAACTAAGCTACACTGTAAAACAAATCCCTGACAAGAGTGGGTAACAATCAAGATACGTACCAACAAAGAAAGTAGTTAAAACTAGGAAGACGGGGATACTTGAAGAGTTTAGATAGTATGTGATGTAAAGGCAACGTACCGCTTTTCGCAGCCACAGTTTAAGAGTCAACTATATGCAGGTCACTTACCTCAGTCGTTGAGACGAAATATAAAAGATGGATTTCGCAATGTCTCGAAACCACTTTGACCGTATTTCCATGGTGCAGTTTACTACAAATATTCCAAGTCTTTGAATTTACAAGATATCATTACAAGATATCATCTTCAAGATATCATCTTACAATCTATCAACTGAATCAACTGCAATAGGTCTTACAAGGTGAATCAACGAGTGACGAAGACGAAGAAAGCCAGTGATGAGTGACCAGGAGTAAAAACAACTTCTTTCTTGTTCAACTCGCTTCACTCATCTTCAACTTCTTTCTTTTTTAACACGCTCATTTGTTCAACAAGATAATTGCTTAGGAAGAAGTGAATAACAGCGAAGTGAACAACAACTTCGCTCCGCTCAGTTGTTGTTTAAATCGCTTCATTCATTTATCCTGGTGAAAAAGTCTCTGAACACTGTGTTGATTGAGAATTTGTGAATATGTAGATTTTTTGCACCCAAATGAAAAAGAAATAGCGAAAAGTTAAAGGATATTCTTCAAACATAGGTATAATTACATTTATGAAATGTTTTTGATTTTTAATTATATAATTACACATATTATCTTTACCATCTTTTACTGGTCATATTGGTCCTCACTCTTGCTTGTCTCGCAACCACTCGTTAATTCGCTTCCCACTTCCCACCCAATTCTGTACAGTTCCGTAATGTTCTGAGGGTTCACGGTCACATCCTGACTAATGACAGTAAACTAATGACTAGTAAACTAATGACTAGTAAACTAATGGCTAGTAAACTAACGACTAGACTTGATCTAAATGACAATTTGCAAATTGTCACCATCACTGCAACAAATGATAATTTCACTGCTCGAGCGAAGCGGGTTTTGGTAAGGACTCGTTTTTTCCAGCCACACTTAAAATTTTATCACTCAAACAACTCGCTTCGCTCGTAGTTTGATGGAACATTCCTCCTGAACACTTCGGGAGCTTCAGAACAACTAGAATTAAAGGAGAGAATTTGAACTTGCAAATCCACATATCGTTACTCTACGGCAGTGTGAATACCCAAAACAGTTACCAAATAGTGATGGTAACTTCAAGTGATGGTACCCCCAATGATGGTACCTCACTCCCAATGGTAGTAACATCCACTCCCAGCGATGTTAACTCCATTAATTGCCTACATATCATCTATACTATATCATCTATACTATATCATCTATGCTTTTGAGATACGACTTACTGACAAGGACAAAAACGGCAACTTTTTTGCAGCCATCCCCGCGCTCACAACCAACACAAACGGAAATTTTAGAGACTACGGAAAGTTCAACTACACCCTTGCACCACAATACATTCTTTTCTTCTACAAAAACTTGCGATGATTCTTTAGAGTTATTATGCCTGACTTGAGCCGACTTCCCGTAGATATTCTCCACCGCATCGTCTACTTTCTCCCCGGACCGTATGCGTATGAGCTCATCGATTCCCCAGTGGTGGGAGACTATGCCTTCCAGCAGGTATTTGACAAGGTCAAGATTCTACATCCTAAAAGTGCTCGCCACAATGAAATTGACATCAAGTTAAAGTACAACGACCTCAAAGGCGTCTCGGATAACGGGCCGGCCTACTACCTATTTGCCAAGCACAGATGGCCGATTTCTCGGGTACACGAATTCCCCAGTGTGTTTGCGTTGCGGCGGTTTGCTGATGAAAACGTGAGGTTCAGGCCGAAACGCATTCTTTTTAACGATGCCATCGATGTACTTATACTTCACAAACTGCATCCCCATCTACTCAAGGGTGCCTGGATCCGGTTGCACCACAATAAAGGCGACAGTAAAGGGCGCACACTAGCTGCTCGGTACATGGAACGAATTAATTCTGTTTTGGGGCTTGGGTACAACCTCGATTATTTGTACCTTAAGAACCATAACCGGCGTGTGATTTGGCGTGCGAACACATTTGCGATTCCCAAAACGTTGAGGGTTCTCCTGCTACTGTTTAGTAAAGATGAAGAGTGTCCCCATGTGGATTTTTTACGGTCGGTGTTTTCGCTAAAATTACGCTGTCTTGAGATTGATGCGAGTGTGCCCACACACCTTTTGGGCAATCTCTCCCAACTGCTTCGTCAACTCGTTATTAGCGTGGCATTTCCAGCACAACTTCCACCTTTACCTAATTTGAAATTTTTGACGTTGACAGACGTTGGTCACAACCCAGATGCACTCATTGACCTTGGGCATCTCAATGTGGAAGAATTGGAATTGATCTCATTTGCGGTCAAATCGTTGGAGCAGGTTACAATTCCACCCACAGTGAAGTATCTCTTCGTATTGAACTTGAATGAAATTAAAGAATTTAGTAGCCGGGTTGACATTGAGCAATTGGGCATTGAAAATTGCAAAAATTTGGAGGTCTTGGAGTTGCCTTCCACATTGAAGATGTTAGAGATTAAGGGCTTGGGAAATGTGGAGGAGGGTGGGACTCCGAAAGTGACGAAATTTTTCGACAAGTCCACCACACTTCCCAGGGGATTATGGCTGTTGTACATCGCAGGACCAAGTGTGTGGGGCGTTTCAAGTGGACTTGAACTTCCTCCGAATTTACGTCATCTTACCTTGGATAACTGCTACTGTGATGGACTTCCACTGTTTCCTGATACAATTGAGTTCATGACATTGAATGTTGAGAATGTCAGCTTTGACAATGTCCGCTGGCCGTCCCTGTTGAAGTCGTTAAATGTACGTGCTCCAGTGAACAAGTTTCCATACCACAGTCTTGCTGGCTTAAAGCATCTCATCCATGTGGAGCTAAAACTTGAAGATGAATGTGTGAGGAAGTTGGCACTTGAGCTTATCAGTGATTTTGGGAACAGGGTCCTGGACAGGGACCTACTAAGAGAAAAAGTTGACCCACTCGGTAAATTGAGCCACATTGACTTGGGGCCCAACTTATTCACTTTCCTCAATGGGCAGCTTAAAAAAAGCGATCTTTTTCATCTTGGAAGGGTTAGTGTTCCTGATACTATGGACGGCTTCGCGTTGCTTGAGACAAAAGTGGTTGGTTTACCGCTCAATCTCAAGTTAATAATCTTGAATGAACCAAGGCATCTTGCAAAATTAATGAAACAGGTGCTGGAGATGGAACAAGTGAATGTCATCTCGAAGCAAGAGGTGAAATCGTTTGCCGTTGACGTTCCAGTACGGAAGCTTAATCTTGAGGTTAAGTGCAAATCCCTACGCATTGAGTGGTCTCAAATCACACAACTTTACCTCAACGGATGCACAATTGCGGAGTTGGACCTCGACCGGTTTTCACCAAACCTTGAGCTTCTCCAAGTTAAGAATGCAAACACCATTAGTTTAAAAGGCACTTTTCAACGCTTTGCCAACTTGAAGTTGATCGATTTTGCACACAATAAACTTGGAGCGTACTTTGCAAACAATGTCGTGATATTACCCGACTCTTTAGTCTTTTTGGGTTTGATGTTTAATGGGTTGACGACTTTGAAGTTGAAGCTCACAAATGTAGACATTGTGGATCTCGATGAGAACAAGGATGTTCAGTGGGAACTGGTGGTGGATGTTTGCAAGCAGATAGAACACAGACTGGGGATAGTGTACGCGGCGTTTAGGGACTATATACTTGGGGGGTGGCGGGTTGTGAACGACGAGAATCGTGAAAGGGTGGAAGCTTTGCAACCGTTTATGAATGAGTGGGTTTTGAGGCCGGTGGTAGAGGTCGATTGAGGGAACACCGAGCGAAGCGAGGTGCGAACTGACTAAATCCACATCCACTTGCGAGGTCTAAATGCACATCCACGCGAGGTGTGAACTGACTAAATCCACATCCACTTGCGAGGTGTTGACTAAATGCACATCCACTTGCGAGGTCTAAATGCACAACCGGCTCGGTTGGGGAAACATTGAGGCGTACAACCACGGCGGAACAATGTTCAACATAACCCTGTTTATAGAGAATGACAACCGAGTTCTGTGAAAAAACATGATTTCTGCCAATGATCCCTCTAAATCACATAGATCGCTTCTCTCTATGCTTTCTATGCAGTGAATGAGTAAACAGGAGTAAAAGCTTCACTTCTTTCTTTCACAAATTCGCTTCGCTCATTTGTGTAGATTTTTTGCACCCAAAAAAAGAAATGTTGAAAAATGGCCATCTTCACTCGCTTGTACTTATCGTAACCACTTGTTGATTTGATTGCTCGTGATCTGTACAGTTTCCGAAATCGAAGGGATTGGGTTAGACGAGAGACTAGTGAATGATCTAAATGACAATTGAGAAATTGTCTTTATCATAACTTAATAATCATTGATCACAGCACCAATATGCCAGGACCAGTAATAGTAACGTTTAATGATTTGCAGGTTAATTCTGAATAGGACTGACTATAAACAAACTAGAATTCAACAGAGAAGTCATGGAACTCACTCATGCCATTCCTGGAGATCAGAACACCCAAACAGTTAACCATATAGTACTGATAGTAGTGACCCCCAGGTGATGAGCTTCCCCCTCCCCACAATGCCAAAAACTTGATTACATACCTACGCTTTGCCAGTGACTACGGCTTACTGACAAATGGGGCTTCATATATTTCAATATATTTTTCAATTAATATATTTTTCAATTAATATATTTTTCAATTAAAGGTTTTAACTACCCCTTCTCATATGAGAATACTCGATAAGGGCTCCACAGATGTCACCCTAGTACTATGTACCCAGTTTATCTTCCATGGCATTGTGCAAAAACTTTTTTCGTTGTAGATTTGCAGCCATTCCCCGTGCTCACAACCAACATAACAGAATTTTATAAACTACAAGTACAAACTACAAGGAAACTACAAGAGAGTGCAAAGAAAGTTTACTACAAGAGAGTGCAAAGAAAGTTTACTACAAGAGAGTACAAGAAAAGTTCACTACAAGAATTACAAGCTTTCAATTCCTTATAATTTTTGAATATTATGCCTGACTTGAGCCCACTTCCCCTAGATATTCTCCACCGCATCGTCTACTTTCTCCCCGGACCGTATGCGTATGAGCTCATTGATTCCCCAGTGGTGGGAGACTATGCCTTTCAGCGGATATTTAGAAAGGTTATCATTCAAAGTTCTCGAAAAGATGAGTGTTCCCACAGGTTAACGTACAGCGACCTCAAAGGCGTCTCGGATAACACGTTTGCCTACCATTTGTATGGCAAGTACAGATTTAGCAAATCTTCGGTACACGAATTCCACAGTGTGTATGCGTTCCGGCGGTTTGCTGATGAAAATGTGAGATTCAAGCCGCAAGTCATTATTTTTGAACATGCTGTCGATGTATTTGCTCTTCACAAACTGCATCCCCGTTTACTCAAGCGTGCCTGGATCCGGTTGGACCACAACGAAACCGACTATGAAGGCCCCGCAAAAGCTGCTCTTTCTCTAAGGAGAATCAATTCTGTTTTGAGGCTCGGGTACAAACTCGATTTCCTATCCCTCAAGAATTATAACCTGCGTGAGATTTGGCAAGCGCGCACATTTGCAATTCCCAAAACTTTGAGGAATCTCGCCCTACTGTTTAATAAGAATGAAGAGTGTCGCCAAGTGGAATTTTTACAGTCGGTCTTTTCGCTAAATTTACTCGGTCTCACAATTGATGCGAGTGTGTCCACAGATCTTTTGGACAGTCTCCCCCAGCTGCTTCAAAGGCTCCTGATAAAGGTGCGGGAAGTGGATCTTCCACCCTTACCTAATTTGACGTGGTTGACGTTGATCGGTGCTGGGCACCCAAATGTAGACATTGACCTCGGGCATCTCAACTTGGGTTTTTTACAATTGCAGGACTGGGGCATCAAATCTTTTGGGCAGGTCACCGTTCCACCCACAGTGAAAAATCTCCGCTTATGGAACTTGGATGAAATTAGGGATTTGAGTATTGGCGGTAGCATTGAGAGGTTGGTCTTGGTGAACTGTAAAAATGTGGAATCCTTGGAGTTACCATCCACATTGAAGGTGTTGGACCTTCATCGTTTGGGAAATGTGGAGGGGGGTGGGACCCCGAAAGTGACGAGATTTCTCAACGAGTCCACCACACTTCCCCAGGGATTACGGCTGTTGCAACTCAATGGACCAAGTGCGTGGGGCGTTTCAAGTGCACTCAAACTTCCTCCGAATTTACATGGATTATTCTTACATGACTGCCACTGTGATGGACTTCCACTTTTCCCTGATACAATTGAGTTCATGAAATTGAATGTTAAGAATGTCAGCTTTGACAATATTCGCTGGCCATCCCTGTTAAGGTCGTTAATAGTACGTGCTGCAGTGAACAAGTTTCCATTCCACAGTCTTGTTGGCTTGCAGCATCTTATCAGTGTGGGGCTAAAACTTGAAGATAAATGCATCAAGAAGTTGGCACTTGATTTCATCGCTCATTTGTTGGAAAAGGAGACTAAAGATAACCTGGGGGAAAGTGTTGTTAACCCACTTTTGCGAAACATGGAATTGGGATCCAACTCATTCAGTTTCCTCAATGGGCAGCTACAAAAATGTACTCTTTCTCGTCTTGGAAGGGTTAGTGTTCCTGACACTATTGAGGATATTTCGTTGTTAGATACAAAAGTGAGTTATCCGCTCAATATCAATGAAATAACTTTGAAAGGACTTGGGAAGTTTCCAAAATTTAAGAAACCGGTGTCGGCGTTGGAAAAGATGACCGTCATTAGGAATCAACAGTTCAATGCGATCGTCCTTGACGTTCCAGTACGCAAGCTTCATCTTGATATGAAATGCAAATCTCTTCGTATTGAGTGTTGTCAGCTCACACATCTTTACCTCAACGGGTGCATAATCGAGGAGTTGGACCTCGACCGGTTTTCACCAAATCTCGAGGTTCTTGAAGTAAAGAATGCAAACACCCATAGATTGAAGGGGACTTTCGAACGTTTTACCAACTTGAAGTGCATCGATTTTGCATACAATAAACTTGGAGCGTACTTTGCAGACAATGTGGTGGTGTTGCCGCAGTCATTAGTCTTTTTGGGTTTGACATTCAATGAGTTGAGGACTTTGAAGGTGAAACTCACAAATGTAGACGTGGTGGATCTCGTGGGGAACAGGTTTATTCACTTGAGACTGTTGATGGATATTTGCAAGCAGGTGGAACACAGACTGGGAATGGTGTACGCGACGATCGGGGGACTTGGACTTCCAGGGTTGCGGGCTCGCCAGCTTGAAACGTTTCGAATGTTGCTACCGCATAATGAGAAGATATGTTTGAGGCTAATATTGGTCTATTGAACAATGAGCGTTCACAGCAAGCGAAGCGAGGTGAAGCGAGGTGTGAATCGACTAAATGTTCACACCAAGCGAAGCGAGGTGTGAATTGTGGGTGGGGGACTGCGATGCATAACCGAGCAACTCGGTTGTGTATCATTGAGGATACGCAACAATGTTCAACATTCTTTCATAAAGAGAAGAACGACCGAGAGGATACCAGCTGTACGTCAAGAGGTCACAACAGAGTGCTCGGTTGTTGGTTATCGTATCGTCTATTATAAATAATGAAAATTGAGTAGAAGATTGTAAGAGTGGAAAGGCATCAGGGAAGTGATAGAACAATGAGCGAAGCGAATTGTTCAAATGAAGACTTTTGTATGTTGGAATATCAGGGCGCGACCTCACTAATATATGCAGGATGCCTTATGTAATCAAATACTAAGATCCATAATAAGAAGAATGGAGAATAGAAAGGCAAAGATAATACACGACATTGGCTAGTGTTACAAGAGAAATCACGCTAGTGATCAACATTGCATATACGAAAAATGCAATGGTGGGTTTAATCTCGGCAGGTAAGAAAGTTGTCCTTTACATTCCCGATTAGGAAACAAAAGTCCCGGGTTCCAACACACTTGGTGAGAAAGTCAACCTTTCCGTTCCATATTAGGTAGATAATGCGGTCAACCATGAAGGAACATACGAAAATGTTGGGAGATATAGGAAACAACTGAGAAACTAGATAGGCATGAAGTTAAGGCTCAGGAAGAGGATAAAAGGAGCCTAATTCGCATATAGTTTAGAAACAAGGGAGAAATACAAATCCATTACCAGTATCAATAACAGATATTCGTAAGATTAACAGCTTAAGCTAATTATTACTACCTACCAAACCAAATAACAACATTGTAAGAGCAATGAGAAGAACAATTAGTGAAGCGTTCAAATGAAAGACTGTAAACCAATGAGTGAATCGTTCAATATATAACGACTATTGCGTCATTCCTTGTCTTCTGATATGGACTCCAATTCGCTCATTGCATGTTGATTCTGATGTGCGCTAGCTCTTTTTGTTATTACATTTTGCAACAATACAGATTTTTAGCTGATGCTTTTATAGAAAGCTTGTATGTGTTCACGTATCTTTATGATATCTCTATCCCCCTAACTATTTCTGAAGTAGGGGCTTCCAGCTTGCTCGTTGATTTGCAATTATACATTAGCACCGCACTCTCTGTGCTTACGTAATATATTACATAAGCTTTCCAGATAAGCTCAAGAGCAGGCTTTTAAACTATCTGCTTTGTTGTTTAATGACATAGGCAAGGACTATGATTCTGATCATGTATATTTGAGATTTTCTTGCCAAGCTGAACTGATTAGTCTCTTCAGCATAGGTACTTCTATGCTGATTCACTACTGAATTTGTTAAGTACATGTTTGTCTTCATTCTGAAGCTTGAGTTCATGTATACTGATAGTTGGAGACTCTTAGGTATGAATCTTTAAGGACAGCGTAAGGTTAAGGAACAGCGGAAAATGCCCGAGACTCTTAGGTATATGAATCGTTAAGGGCGCAAGTGTGTAGAAAGGGAAGCACCAACCCAAGCTGAAGACTGCGCTACTTCAAAACACGCAATGAACAGTCAAAAACATCAAAAGAGGTTTTGATGTTGCTTAATGTTGCTCAACATTGAGTAGATGTACTTCGTGTGGAAACATCGAACGAAGTGAGATGGAATTTGTATGGCGTTCTGAAAACACAATGCTTCGGTTGTGTCGAAAGGAGGAACTCTTGCAATTGATGTTCACAATTTGGCCTCGATAATCAATTTAAAGAATTAGGCATTCTCAATGAGGCGAATTGTGAGACTAACTTCGTTCCATGTTTTTGCACCCAAATTTGCACCCAAATGAGGATGGAAATTTGCAGTACCAAATTTCCCAGGTACTGTTTCAAGACTCGCAGGTTAATGAGCGAGGAGTAGCTGTGAGCAGAAATAGTAATTCAGTCACTTCTTCTCTTCATTGCATCACTTCTTCTCTTCAATATCGTCTTGTTTTCTTCTTCCTCTCCAAGTTGGGTAAATAGAATGACTGAAGAATGGAACAAGGATAAGATTGATGTTGCAGAAGAAAAACACGAGATGATCTTTAACACTTCAGAGTGATTGGTGGGTGGAAAAGAGATGGGCCAGACTACAGACAGACTATAAACTACAAACTGAACTACTCAGAGTGAATGAGATGGTCTCACCTTCATTAATCTTAATTTGATCAATTCACTCCCTCTCACTCACTATTCACTAATCACTCACTATCCACTAATCGCTCATTATTCACACTCATTCATTATTCACTATTCATTACTCTCACTCAGTCCATTCGCTCCGCGTTCGCACGCGTAAACGTCATACCCGCTTACCCCTACCAAAAACCACCTTGTAGGTCTTTTTTGAATGATCTGAAAATATGCATGTATATATACAGCTCATCGTAGAAATATCGCAAGATATGGACTCCCCAAGATTGTTTGTGGTGGAGAACGCAAACCATCATATGGAGACGAAGGTATGAAATTTACGCTGGCCGCAAAAAAAAGAGTGAGCATAATGAATATTGAAATGAGCATAGCGATGAAGGACCACTCTGCAGCAATCTAAAACGCACAATGTGTGAACAATCCGAACACTTGAGCAAACATTTCCTTAGATAGTATGACTCTTAATCTACCTTAATCTACATTGACTCTTAATCTGAAATTGGCTGCGAAACGATAAAACGGCTCAATCATGACACTAGCTTTACTCACAATCTCGCTTCGCTCGATGGTTCGACTTAAGGTCACTGAAGACACACATAGTTCACTAGAGAGGGCCAAAAAAGTGTTTTGGCACCAATTAACATATTCAATTGTGCTCTCAACAATCGAGCGAATTGATTAGATGATAAATGGTTCTTTTTGTCACTCCCCAGTACATTCTCCACAATAAGCTTTATGTCAACTAGTCAGCACAGACAAAGCATCACTGGAACAGAAAGAAAGCTTGGAACGTGAGTGAAGTGAAGAGAACTCCTTCTCAATAATAATTCTCACTAATGCTCTCACTAATTACTACTCGCTAATTCTCACCACTACCTACTACTTACTACTACTCACCCAACACTCACCCACTACACTTCTCTCTCACTATTTCCCATTACTCCTTTATCATTCACTCATTCTTACTAATTAATATTCACTAATTAATAAGTCCTTACTCATTACTCCTAGTTGCATTCATTCATTTGCTCTCAATATTAACTACTTGGTATCATTCATTCCTCTCATTAGTCACCACTACTTATTGTCAATCACTATCACTAACCGATTACTTTTTACTACTCACTAGTCAATCACTCTCACTTATTACTATTACTACTACTCACTCGCGTAGCGAGTGAGTTCGTTCGTTGCTCGTAAATAAACTACAACACAATACCTTGAGTTTGTATAAAGTTAACTAAATCGAAGCGTATGTAACATCACGATTCCCCTCATTAAAGTACGAGCTTCTCAGCATTCAGTGAACACTTACCCCTCACCTCCCAAACTGTACAAGATTAGTGTTTTTTCACTTCCCCCTTTCCTTCCATTATCCTTAATCCCTATTCTTCCATTATCCTTATTCCCTTATTCCCTTCCTTTACTTCCGTACTCATTCCTTTTCTCAGATGTCCCAAAACGGAAGTTGATCTGGACCAAATTTCAAGATGCGGATTTGTTGTGTTGGGGGAACGTTAAGAAAACAGTGAGCGAAGCGAACTGTTTTTGCTTTCCTTATCCTCCTTTTCCTTGTTCCTCCTTCCTTATCCTCCTTTTTCTTCTTTCATTTCTTCTTTCCAAGTCTTCCTTCAACACCTTCCTTCAACGTCTTCCTTCAACGTCTTCCTCCACCTCTTCCTCCACCTCCTCCTCTCCTATCTTCTATCTTTAGATTACGAAGTGCATTTCCGACTGTTCCAGATCCAAATTTGGTATGTGTTCCGTAGACAAGAAATGAAAGCAATTACATACAAAAAAACATAGTAGAACTAAAGTTAATCGACTACAGTTAATCGAACAGTTACAAATAGTACTACAAATAGAACCAAACTACAAACTTACTACTATTTAGAAACCAAGTACTACTACAACAGACTGCAACAGACTACCACAAACAATTCGCTTCGCTCACTGTTTGTAGTATTTAGTCTGTTGAGTCTGGTGAACTTTCTTTTTTCTTTAGAGGCGTTTTTTCTTCTCTTGCAGAAGACACAAATATTTTTTGGGGGATCCGATGGAATTCACGATACGCTTCGTACTTTTCTTGTCCCACCTCATCAAACCACAGTTGCAAAATTTTCATCGGTTGCTCCATCCTTTTGATTACTCAAATGTACATTTTTCTACATTCTTTTTCTCCATTCCCTCTCCTTACATTCAATACACTCCTCCTATTATCCACCCTCTCTACCATCCACCACCCACTCTCCACCCTCTCCACCTCCACCTCTCCCTCCACCACCTCCTTGAGTTCCTGCATTTCTTTGTTTCAATCAAATCATAACCGAAAATCAAAAGAGGAAAGAGTTCCAGGTTTACGAGCCACTTCTAGACCCTTCAAGGAACTGAGATCTTATTTTTAGGTGCATTTGTCTTGGAGTGAGTACTCGTAGAGTACTCTACTCTTCTACTACTACTACTACTACTACTACTTATACTAATACTACTAATACTAATACTAATACACTTCTACTACTTCTACTACTACTACACTTCTCCTTTTACTACTACCACTCTACCACCACCACTCTTTTTGTAACAAGAACTGGGCAAACGTTACGATAGTACAAAACACTAAAAAAACCGACGTGCTTAGCAACGTTCTCGGAAAAATAGACATAATCGTCTGTACTTGTTGCTATTCATTTTTCTTCTTTATTTTGTATGTTGTTATGTTGTATGGTGTATGTTGTATGTTGTATCTGTTATATTCTATCATCTTATCATCTTACTTGTACACTAGCACACAGTGAGCAGTTCGCTACGCTCACTGCTCACTGAGTGAGTTCTGTGTCCATTTTTTTTGTATGACCTCCTAACCAAAATTTCTTTTTCAACGTCTTCGTATTTCAACATCGCAATTCCCATTCCAACTCACCATGAGCGCTCCCGCAGCGATAGTTGAGAAGGTGCACGCCCCCGTGGCGGCCAAACCCAGTCTGTTGACGCTGTACTACCTCAAGCTACAAGAATGTCCCTCGTGCTTCCCTCCAGTTGAGGAGCTAGTGAACGAAGTTCTCCTCGAGGAGTTGGACAGCAAGCCCAAGAGCTCCATGGCCGCAGACTTCCAGGACTTTATCGAGCGCGCCCACTGTGAGGAAAACCTCCGTTTTCTCGTCGACGCCTACAAGTACGAGACTTACTACAATAAGATCTTTCCCGAGAACAAAGAGAGGCTTAACGGCACCCCATTGTCCATACCGTTGCTGGAGGTCCAGATCCGTAGCCACAGAAGAAACTCGGAGAAGTCGAGGAAGCCAAGTACCGATATGTACCAGAGACGGCACTCGGAGAGAAATGTGGACTTTGGGGGGGTGGATTATAAGTGTTTGAGGTCGTTGGATAGGAGTTTGGAGATGCTAAAAAAGACAAAAGATTCATCCTTCAAGTCCGACTTGAAGGATGATTTGGATAAGGATGACTTTAAGTCGGAGAACTCGAGTAACTTTAAGTCGCCAGACAAGTCTGATAAGGATGACTCTAACTCGAGTGATTTTAATAAAGAGAGTGACTTTACTAACTTCAAGTCCTTCCTCGACTCTGACTTTAAGTCGTTCAAATCTAACAACGATTCTGACTTTAAAAACGACTTGAAGTCGTCAGACTTCAAGTCTGACAAATCTGACCTCCTCGACCCCAACATGATGTTTGTACTGACCATCGATGACCTCTTTGACAAGGACGACGACAACGAAAAGTACGGGTTGTCTCAAGCCTGGGATGATCTTCGCGATGCTGTGGACCTGGAGGACCTGGATCTGGACGACGAGTGCAGTCTCCTGAGTCTCTGGACCTATATTGTGGAGCAGTATGTTGCACACGATGCGCCCGAACAAATCAACATTTCGCAGCAGTTGTGCAACGAGATCATGGCGGAACATGCCAAGAGCGAGATCCACAGCCCCAAGGTGCTCAGGAGTGCAAGCCGTGAGGTGATGCTGCTTTTGAGGGAAAATGCATACCACGAGTTTGTCAAGTCACGCAAGAAACCAGACAAGCCAAAGAGCCCGGGGTTGAAGAAGAAGAAGTGTAGTTGTGAGGAGAGACTGTCGCCGGGGTTTTGGTCGCATTTGTTTCAGAGTTTTCCAAATACTCCGGTGCATCTGCCGTCACCGGAGGAGGGGACGTCGAGGAAGTTTTGGAGAAAGATTAAGTAACAAACAACGAGCGAAGCGAGTTGTTGTTTTACTTATTGTTTATGTTCCAAGAACAGCGTAAGCTGTTCTTGGTTGAGAGAATGAGTGAAGAATTCCGAGAGCTCGCGAAGCGAGTTCTTCGTGAACGCCTGCCAAAGCAATGATCGTGATTGCTGAGTATTAGAGTCAGAGTATTCAGAGTATTCAGAGTATTCAGAGTATTCAAAGAGTCTTGAAAGAGTATGAGTTGAACAATGGTTCAAGAAAAGGAGAAGAGTGAGAAAAGGAGAAATAAAAAGAATAGTTGGACAGAACAGCTAACAATTTGCTTCGCTCAATTGTTAATTGTTCTGTTCAACTGTCCTTGTATATAGCATCTGGGTTGGGTTACTTATAGAGTCGAACGACAATCAACCATTATAGAGTAATAGATATGAGATACGAGTATACCATAGTATAGATAGCATAGATAGCATAGATGAGCGGAGCGAATCTATGCGAATAGAGTATAGATAGCATAGAGCTAGCATACTAATAGATAGACCATACTAATAGATAGACCATACTAATAGACCATACTAATAGATACGAGATACGATCGCTTAGTTTTCCCTTTCCTCTTTCACTTTATTGCTCATCTTCTCGTTAAAGTTTAGTGTCACCATTTATCAGCTGTTGAAGGGTTCACAAAAGGATGACGAGCCCCCAACGGCTGTTCTTTGTACTCGCGAATTTACTCTTTCGCAATTCACTCTTTCGCGAAGCGAAAGGGTCAAGACTGCCTCACTTTATTACTCATTTTTGCGAGTTTCTGCCTTCCTACCTTCTTACTTTCCTACTTTCTCCTATCAACACTCGCTTCGCTCGTTGGTCTCTCATTATGAACACAGGTCCTGTTTGTAATTACAGTATGGAGGGAATTTCTTTTTTTAATCAGATGAGCGTACTAGCCCGACACTAGCCCACTCAGTCTCTGCATAGCCGCAATACTTAGTACCACAAGTTCATATTTTTCATTCTTTATTTTCTAAATTCCGTTCTGTCTACTCAAAATTCACATACTTATTTTGCTCATACTAATCATCATACTCACCTGGCCTTTTCTCATCTGACCTTTCTCATCTGACCTTTCTCACCTGGCCTTTTCTCGTCTACCTTTTCTCATCTACCTTTTCTCATCTACCTTTTCGCATAGATTCATCTTGCTTGTGGTACGCTTATCTGTCTATGTATTTCACAAAGTCACGTGGCTTTGCGGAATCACGTGAACCCCATCACATGAATTTAGTCATGAAGATCACTGTGAAAATTTTTATTGATCTAGTGCGTCCTTTTGCTCTCGGTTCTACTGTATTTTCTCATCTGTGATTTTCACTGTTGTCTATCTATTATCTATTCTAATTCTATTTGCTATTCTCTTTCTACTCTCAATAATTTGTTATCTATTCTCTTTATCTTTCTATTCTATCTTCCTATTCTCTTTATCTTACTCTTTATCTTCCTCTTATCTCTACTAGTCTCCCACAATTCGCTGCGCTCATTGTGGAACCTTCTTGTCTCCAACAATTTGCTGCGCAAATTGTAGGTGCCAGCGATTACAAACCGCGCTTAACTTTATTACCCAATATGACTCAAATATTAAATTTTTCCACCACTATGTTGAGACACATATCCCGGAGAACCGCCCTCCCCCAGCGTCTTATGAGGGTCGCTGCCCTCAAACGCACCGTTGTGCCCGTCCGCCACTCCACGCGCTCCACAGTGGTGCAGTTGTTGAACAATATCGGTTCCAAGCGCGAAGTTGAGCAGTACCTCAAGTACTTCACCTCGGTGTCGCTGCAGCAGTTTGCTGTGATCAAGGTCGGTGGCGCCATCATCACCCAGCAATTGCCCGAGTTGGCCCTGTGTCTTGCCTTCCTCTACCACGTGGGCCTTTACCCCATTGTTTTGCACGGAACTGGCCCCCAAATCAACGAGCTTTTGGAGGCCGAAGGTGTCGAGCCCGAGTACATTGATGGTATTCGTATCACCAACCCAAAAACAATGGAAGTGGTCCGCAAATGTTTCCTCGAGCAGAACCTCAGGTTGGTCACTGCTCTCGAGAAAATGGGTGTCCATGCTCGTCCAATTACCTCGGGTGTCTTTGGTGCTGAGTACCTTGACCAGCAAAAGTACCAGTTGGTTGGAAAAGTCAATTCCGTCAACAAGTCCCCAATCGAGGCCGCAATTCAAGCAGGTTACCTCCCCATCCTCACGTCGTTGGCAGAAACACCCTCTGGTCAAATGCTCAATGTCAATGCTGATGTTGCTGCTGGTGAATTGGCCCGTGAGTTCGAGCCTTTAAAGATTGTCTACCTCAACGAAAAAGGAGGTATTATCAATGGATCTACTGGTGAAAAGGTATCTGCTATCAACTTGGATGAAGAGTACGAAGACTTGATGAAGGAAAGTTGGGTCAAGTACGGTACCAAGTTGAAGATCAAGGAGATCCACGACTTGTTGCAGCACCTCCCAAAATCCTCGTCTGTTGCAATTATCGACGTGGACGACCTCCAGAAGGAGTTGTTTACTGATTCGGGTGCGGGGACTTTGATCAGAAGGGGGTTCAAGTTGCTCAACCGTGAATCCTTGAAGGAGTTTGGTAACCCAGACCTCTTGAGAGCCGCGCTCTTGAGAGACCCAGAGATTAAGTCGGGTAAGTTGAGCGTGGCCCTGTACCTCAAGGTGTTGGAGAGCGTGAGCTTCAAGTCGTATGGTGACGAGCTGTTGGAGGTGTTGTCGATTGTGATTTATGGTGAACTGGGTGTTCCAAAGTTGGACAAGTTCTTGTCGTCGAGAACTGGTTGGCTCAACAATGTAACCGACAATATCTTCTCGGCTATTCGCAAGGACTTTGACAAGTTGTGCTGGGTGGTGAATGAAAACGACTCAAACTTGCTGTGGTACTTTTCCAAGTCGGATGGAAGTTTCTCCAAGAATGGCGAGATTTTGTTCTGGTACGGCTTGAATACAAAGGAGGTGGCTGACTTGATTACGGAGTTTGATTCGTCGAGCTTGTCGGCGATTTCTTCGATTGATAGTCTGGGGGTTTTTAGTGCGCCAACGCAAAAGAGAGGATATAGTACAAGCACTGCAAGAACAAGCACTGTAAGTGCTTGTGCTAGCAGTGCTTTTGGTAGAAGTACTACTAGTACCTTCGGTAGAAGTGCCTTTGTCAACTCCATTGGAATTCGCGCCTTCTCTACTACTCCCTCCCTCCTCTCTGAAAACCCAAATCCCCCAATCCGTGAAGGCACCACCAAGAAACTCAAGGTTGCGTTGATTGGAGCACGTGGGTACACTGGCCAGAACCTCATCAGCATGATTGACAAGCACAAGTACCTTGAGTTGTCGCACGTTTCGTCCCGTGAGTTGAAGGGCCAGAAGTTGCAGGGCTACAACAAGTCCAACATTGTGTACTCCAACCTCCAGGTCGAAGACATCACCAAGTTGGAGCAAGAAGGTGCTGTTGACTGCTGGGTCATGGCTCTCCCCAACGGAGTGTGTAAGCCATTTGTCGAGGCCATCGAGCTGGTGGGTGGCCACTCCAAGATTGTGGATCTTTCTGCCGACTACCGTTTTGATGATGGATGGACCTATGGATTGCCTGAATTGAACGACCGTTCTGCCATTGCTGCCGCCAAAAAGATCTCGAACCCGGGTTGTTATGCCACCGGTGCCCAGTGTGCCATTGCCCCATTGACCGAGTTTATTGCTGGAACCCCACACATCTTTGGTGTTTCCGGTTACTCTGGGGCTGGTACCAAGCCACTGCCCAAGAACGACGTCAAGTTCTTGGCCAACAACTTGATTCCGTACTCGCTCACTGACCACATTCACGAGCGTGAGATTAGTGCACAGCTCGGGTTGGATGTGGCATTCATGCCACATGTGGCCCAGTGGTTCCAGGGTATTAGTCACACCATCTCGATTCCAATCAAAAAGGGAGCATTGACGGCCAGAGACGTTAGAAACATCTACCAGGACAGGTACCAGGGCGAGCAGTTGATTACGATTAGTGGAGAGGCGCCTTTGGTGAGAGACATTTCGGGCAAGCACGGTGTGGTGATTGGAGGGTTTGCAGTGAACTCCAAGGAGGACAGAGTGGTGGTGGTGGCCACGATTGATAACTTGTTGAAGGGTGCGGCTACACAGTGTTTGCAGAATGTGAACTTGGCGTTGGGATACGGAGAGTATGAGGGGATTCCGGATGATTTGGTGATTAGGGGATAGATACACAATTGACAATTGATAACAATTGAGCGGAGCGAAATTGTAATCAATTGTTATCAATTGGTGTAGATACACAATTGGACAAGATATACAATTGAATAAACTTGATGAAGTAAATGTAGAAGCACAATTTTGATCAATTGGTGTAGATAAGACAACAATTGAACAAGAAAACTCATACAAAACATTGATGATGTGAACGTTGAGTGAAGAGCAAAATTGTATTGTGATCAATGTTGGTCAATTGTCGATCAGCACAATTGAAACAAGAGCAAATTGTTCTCATTCGATTGGAAATAGATAAGGACGAACAAGATAACTGAGCCAACTTTTTGATGAAGTAAATGTGGAAGCATTGCGATCAATGTAGGTCAATTGTTATAGATCAATTGAGCGAAACGATGACCGTCTCATTGACATTGATGAAAATGTAACTCAATTAAACAATTGAGCTCTCAATTGTTCTCATGTCTATTTTGCTGTGGATAAGACGAGCCAGAATTGACTACTTTGATGAATGTAGAATGACAAATTGATCGAACTTCCCTCACTCCCAATGGGTCAAATGTTGAAACAGGATCAAGAGAACGAATCATTTACTTGATAAAGGCTTTCGAGTCTCCATTCAAATTCATGTTCGCATTTTTTTGCACCCAGTCAGCCAACCACATGGACATGGACCAGCACTATCTTAATTCTATTCACCTGGAGGGATTTTTCACACAGTACACTCAGACGTATTTATCAAGATTGATCAATTAGAGAATGGTTTACCGTGTTCAGTGTGTAGGAGCAGCTTTTAAGTGCCACTTACTTTCAAGTACATCATAAGTCCCCATTAGTTCCGTTTGATACAGTGATTCGCTGTGAGAATGCTAAATGGTCATTATTTTGCATTGTTCATTGTATTTGTCATTCTACCAAGTGGTCCCCAAAAATTCATCTATTAGCACTTTCATCTTTCATCCTCAGTACATTATCATCTTCAGTAATCATCTGTGGTCAACAATCTCTCTTACCAACGTCCCCAGAATTTCCCAAAAATTCAACAATTTTCAACAATTTCAGCATTTGCACCCAAAGATAGACCTCAATCACCTTTTACCAATTGTAGCAGAAAGAACAAATCCATCATTCGCACTCCTTACCTGTTATGATACACTTAAGTCAATGTTATTAATCCTTCCTTAAAATACAGTCTTCATACTAATTATTCATACTTCACATTCATCACATCTTTATCAAACTTCATCAATCTTCAACCTTCATCTTCAATCTTTTTAATGTAATCACTTCTGATTGTGGTCACAATTCGCTTGCTCATTGAAATCACTTCTGATTGTGGTATCTCAATTCGCTTCGCTCATTGAGATCACTTTTGATATCAATTTTGATTGTGCAACTTAATTCTCAATTCGCTTCGCTCATTGAGAATTAAATGCTTGTAAGTCCCGAAAACTTCGGCCTCGTCGAGCCCGGGGTCTACCGCTGCTCCAAAATCGAAAGCGACAACTTCCCCTTCCTCACCACCCTCCGGCTCCGGCTGCTCATCATGTTGGATGCCGAAAAGCCCCCCCGTTCCCTCAGCAGTTTCCTCGAGTCCAACCAGATCGAGTTGTTCAACCTCGGCGGCCTCAAGATCTCGAGCCACCACGACAAGGAGAAGGAAAAAGAGCTCAAGAAGCTCCAGCAGACCAGCAAGTCCGAGCAGTGGATGCTCATTGAAAAGAATATGATTTCGCGGGCACTCGAACTTGTGTTTGACAAGACCAAACACAATGTACTCCTCATAGATTCCACCTCCACACTCGTGGGAATACTACGAAAGATCCAGAAATGGAACTTTAGCTCGATTCTCAACGAGTACCGCACATTCAATGGCCATTCCAGCAACAGCTTTGCCGAAACGTTCCTCGAACTAATTGAAATCGAGTTGGTTCCCCTCGAAATAGACCAGCTCTCAAAAAAAGAAAGACGTAATAGCTCGACTGAAGACATAAAGTGGGAGGAAACCGACGACGAGTTCGATGACGACGATCAGAGGTCGTTCGACGACGAGGACTTGGATGGAGACATGCTCTCGGCGTCTCCCCAGATTCCAAATAATCTTTTAAAGTTGGTCGAGCAGAGGAAAAAGAGTGATGATAAGAGTGATTTGGGAACACTGCCAAAGCCAATAAGTCGTGTGAGGTTGGAGAGGACGGGAAGTGGTGGTTTTGAGAGAGGTAGTTTAGAAAGAGGTAGTTTAGAAAGAGGGGGGATTAGTTTAGAAAGAGGGTTTGATAGAGTGCCTGATCGGATTGGACTTTCGGGAACTTCGATATACGGGTCTGAAAGAGGGAGTTTTGACTGGCGCAATAGCTTTGATCGAGAACGCAACTTTTCCAATGATCTCGCACGCAACCTCGAAAAACGAAGATCGTCTTTGGACTCAAAGTACGCACGGTATACGCCGTCGCCGTCGTTTCGGTCGCCGCGCAGGCTGTTGGAACTGCACCTGCCGAACTTGAAGCGGATACCGGTGGAAAAGATCTACGACTACAAGTACTATCACAATTTGCACAAGTTTAAGGTGAATTATAATGTGAGTGTGGTGAAGTGCCGGTTGCCTGCGGAGAACAGGTTGCCGGAGTGGTTTGTGAGGGGGAGGAATTCGTGGGAGGAGAGATATAAAAAGTTGAATGATATCTAGACATTCGAAGTATCCATCAAATTCGAGCTTGCTCGAATGGATGGATCACTGAGAATGGCTAGCGAACAAGCATGGATGAGAAGTTAAGCATAGATGAGCGAAACGAATCTATGGGATTCAAGAACGACCGAAAACAATGCTCGAATGGATGGATCACTGAGAATGCTACAAGATACATTGATGAGAGAAGCATTGATGAGCGAAGCGAATCTGTGCTCGAATGGTTATGGATCATTGAGAATGGCTAAAAGAGGCATATATGAGCATATATGAGCATATTTGAGCATTCGCTTCGCTCATCTACGCGATTTAAGAACGACGAAAACAGTTGAATTTGATCAAACTAGCTTGAATTCAAGGTCAATGTACTACCTGCGATTTGACCGAACAGTAGTTTGTTCAAGATTTAGGGACTTGAGCCTTATAGCTTGAAAAAGCATTCCTCAATGGATAAAAGATTGAACAGAGGATAGGCTTGTTCGGCATGAGAGATATTCTGACAAAGCTGAGAAAATGACTGAATCACCAGAGGAATGAGAAGTGAGAATGAGAAGAACAGGAGAACAAGATATCTTCCCACCAGTGGAAAATAAGAGCATCACAAAATATATAAAGGTATCTCAAGGAAATAATAAAAGTAATGGTTCTTGTATGGACTGACAATCAGCACTCGCTTGTTCCAGCTTGACAATATGCACTTACTCCTGTACTCTGAGTATCCCCGTAGTCATTGAACCCAAGACCTCTGCAGCTGTTCCTGACTTAACTAGCTAGAAATCAAGAAGTGTACCATCACCTATCACCTGTTGTTTCGTTTGTTTCAGTAATTTCCTAATTTGGTAAAATGCAACCTACAAGTGTTCTATTTCTGTTTATTATGTCTATGTGATGACGAGATAACGTAGAGTATGAAGATTGTTCAAACAATTGAGCGAAGCGAAATTGTACTCTTGAAACAATTAGTGCAGCGAAATTATTCGAAACAATTTCGGTACGATTTGAACCTGAACAATTGAGTGAAGCGAAATTGTTCATTATCATTTCTCACTGAAACAACTTCGCTCAGTTGTTCTCATTGTAATTATTCACTTTTCGCTGGAACAATTTCGCTTCGCTCAATTGTTCAATTCACTCGAACAATCTCACTCGAACAATTTCGCTTCGCTCAATTGTTCTTCGCTCGATTGTTTACTTCTTCGCCCACGTCGCCCTCCCCTGCTCCGGCTGCATCATCCTCTCCCTCAACCTACTCCCCGCAACCGAACTATTCGACCTCGACGGCTGGTACGGCAACGAGCTATACGAACTACTCGGGGTCTGCCTACTCTTATTGTGCATGTCCTGTAACCTCGAACTCCTGCCCTGGTACGCCGGCTTCTCCGACAGCGAGAGCGACTGGCTCGACGACGACTGGTTCTCGTAGTTCTGGACCGCCTGCTCCTCCCTCACCCGCTGCTGCGAGTAGCTCTGATTAAAAGTATTATTCTGTTGAACGGGCTTGAACTCGGCATTTTTGTAGTAGTCGTACTTGGTGCGGGGGCCCAGGGTACGGGCGTTCTGTTGTTGTTTCACATTGGCCCCGAGCCAGTCGGGGTACTCTTCCTTCTTGTTGTCAAAGTACCGAACAAAGGCATTGTGGATGAGCGTATCGTCCTCGGTCGAGCCGTCCTTTTCCAGCGCAGAGC
Source organism: Kodamaea kakaduensis (assembly GCA_030558435.1). Classification (NCBI taxonomy): domain Eukaryota; kingdom Fungi; phylum Ascomycota; class Pichiomycetes; order Serinales; family Debaryomycetaceae; genus Kodamaea; species Kodamaea kakaduensis. Next base: position 282,171 of record JAJMSN010000009.1, read on the forward strand.
CAGCAGAGATGTTGAGCTGCGAGAACTTGCTGCTGTAGTTGTCTTTTATTTTGGCAAAGAAGGAGGGGTTGGACATGAATGAAATGGTAAGTGAGGAATATTTGGAACAAAAGTGAAATTGGAATGAATATGAAACGATGTAACAATGAAAATGGATGGATTGATAAGTAAGATATAAAGATATCAAGATATTAAGATACTGAGATACTATAAGATACTATAAGATACAAGATACTAAGATACTATAAGATATTATAAGATACTATAAGTAAGATACAAGATACTATAAGATACTAATAGATACTATAAGATACTGTAAAATACTGTAAAATACTATAAATACTAATAGATACTAATAGATACAATACGATCATTGTAATTGTAAGACCAAACTAGTCGACGTTTTTAGTTAGGATCAGTGACTTTCGAGGTAGCAACCCATCTGATCTCGCTTATGTAATTGTTACTTATGTAATTGCTTAGTAACGATAATAGAGAAGGTGCAAGTGGGTAGAGCATAAATAGGAAACTCGAGAAGTAATGATATTAAGAATGTCTCATTAGACTAAGAAAGACTTGTACTAAGAGTAGAAGAGTAGAAGAGTAGGAGTAGAATAGAGTAGAAGAGTAGACTAGAGTAGAAGAGTAGACTAGAGTAGACTAGTAGACTTATTCAGCAGACTAGAAATTTATTGAGTAAATTTTGACTACTGACTCACTAACTGATACTTTGTAGTTTCAGACAAGGTAGAACAAGAACAATAGAAGAATTAAGCAGAAGAAAGAGAGAAACAAGACAGACATTGAAAGAACAGTCGCTACGCTCCTGTTCTTAATTCTTTTTTCAGCCATCGCGAAAAATTATCACAATGATCTCCAGATTTACAAGGCGCCTATGGGTACCTACACGGAGCATCCATTATTCCAGGGCTTTAAGAACCCCTTTAGACACTGCAAAAACTGCTGAAGTGGCCAAAAAGTCGTTGGTTGAGAAGGTGAACGAGGAAGCAGTGAAGGGAAATGAGAAGGCTGAGAAGGCTGTGAATGAGAATGAGAAGGGAAATGAAGTGAAAGAAAATGTTAAGAATGAAGAAGTGTCTCTCGTCAAAAAGCTCAACCCTGAGTATGTCACTCGAGAACTCATTGATGCTCTTACCAAAGCAAAGTTTGAGACTTTAACTCCTGTTCAGTCACGGTCTCTTGGTCCCATGTTTAAAGAAGAAAAAGGTTTGGTGGTACGTGCCAAAACAGGTACTGGTAAAACACTTGCCTTTATCATCCCCACGCTCTCTCAAGTCATCAAAGACAGTCTTCAGAACAAAGGCAGGGGTCCCGAAGGTAACCGTGTACAGACCTTGGTTGTTGCTCCAACCAGAGACCTTGCGTTCCAGATCCAGAAAGAGTACAATAAAGTCATTGAAAAACTCCCCAACAAGTTCAGAAACATCACCACCGAGCTCTGTGTGGGTGGTAAGCGGTCTGGGTTCAATATCAGGAAACCTGCTCCCATTTTAGTGGCTACTCCAGGTAGACTCTTGGACGATTTGTCCAACCCCCAGTTCCGCAAGCTTTTGTCGCAAATTGACCACAGGGTGTATGATGAGGCTGACCGGTTGCTCGAGGTTGGGTTTGAGGAGGAATTGAACCAAATCGACCATCTTTTGAGATCTACTCGTGAACAGCACCACCCACACTTGAAGGAATTCAAGCTGATTTTGTTCAGTGCTACAGTCGATAAGAGTGTCGACAGGTTTGCAAAGGCCCAGATTGGGCCCAAGTACACTTTTGTCAATTGTGTTTCTAAAGACGAGGGTGAAGCACATGAAAATATCCACCAGTCCTTGGTGTTTACTGACGGGTACACCCAGCTGTTTGCATCTGCTGTCAAGTTTATTGTCACCAAGTTGGATACTATAAAGCCCGAGAAGAAGAAATCCGAAACCTCCTTCAAAGGACTTGTGTTTCTTCCAACCATCGCATCTTGTGAGTGGTTCTACCAGACTATTCAGCACGCAGGCTACAAAAAGATGTTTGGCACCCGCAATCTCTTCAAGCTCAATGGTAAGATGACCCAGAATGCCAGGGACCGGAATGTGCGTAACTTTAAGCAGGCCAGGAACGGGTTGTTGGTGTGTACTGACGTTGCTGCGCGTGGTCTTGACTTTTCGGACGTTTCGCACGTGGTTCAGGTGGCCCCGTCCCCTCAGATTGCAGACTACATCCACAAGGTTGGGCGTACTGCTAGAGCTGGAAAGAACGGTGAGGCCATCATCTTTTTGTCGACTCCTGAGCTGCCTTTTAAGCACGCTCTCATCAAGGAGAGGGGGATCAAGTTTGCAGAGGAGCACACGGCCGAGACGTTTAGTGAAAAGCACGGATTTGAGATGCAGGATACCATCTTGAGGGAGTTGAACAACCTCGATATCGAGGAGATCGATACCTTGGCCCTGTCGTACATTGGGCACGTGAAGCAGGTTTCTAGCGTGTACAAGCTTCCTTTCGAGGGTCTTTTCAGGGACATTGTGTTGTGGTACCAGGCTGTGGTGGGAGATGACACTGTGGTTCCACCATTTACCTTGAGACTGTTGCGCAACATGGGTGTTCAGGAGAGAACAGCCAGGGCAATGTGCGATGGGGGGGCTGCCTACTTTGCAGATGCCTCCAACTTTTCCTACGAGAGAAATGATAGAGGAAATGATGGATACAGAAATGATAGGAATGATAGAAACAACAGAAACAACAGAAATGATCGTTATAGAAACGACAGAAACAGAAACGATTACAGAAACGACAGAAACGGAAACTACAGAAATGATAGAAACGACAGAGACCGTTTTAGAAGTGATAGAAACGACAGAAATGATCGCAGAAACGATTACAACAGAAACGACCGCTTTGGTAATGATAGAAACTCCAGAAACGACTACAGAAACGACTACAACAGAAATAGTTACAATAGGAACGACAGATCCTATGAGAAACAGTACAGGCCACAAGATAATGGCCAGCGCATGACGGGGAAGTTTAATGGGTCAAGGAGGAATTAAGCAGCATGTATAATAGGCAGGAATGTCTTGTAAATAGTGTATATAGATAATGCAATCGAGCGTAGCGAGATTGTGAATAGCAGGAATGACTATTGAAGCAGCGAGCAGGTGAGCGAAGCGAATCTATGCGAACGAATAAAAGTAGGATGAGTAGAGGTGAGCGACATAAATCGAGAAGGACGAGTGGCTGGAATTCAAGCTAGTCAGAAGAAATTTATGGAATCTGCCAGATTGAACTCTGCAACCTCTTTATGATAAAAAGGCTAACAACTCGCTGCGCTCGTTGTTAATTCTCGTTAGTTTGGGTGCAAAAAAACTCCGAGACGGGGAATTGAACCCCGGTCCTCCGCGCGACAAGCGGAGATTCTAGCCACTAAACTATCTCGGATGTGCTATGCAGGTACTTCAAAATATACGGTTCTGTGGAGTGTGAGTATATCACGTGAATGTCACGTGTTTTCGCAATACAGTCTGCTCAACAGTCCAGCACAGTTACAGTAGTTTCACGAAATACAGTCTAAAAGAATATCAAAAACGTGGGGCTTCTGAAACTTTCTGCAACTTCAGTAATTGATTTTGTTAGTATCATTGACTTCAGCTAGTACTCAATTCATTCGATCTACTTTCAACATTCGATCTACTCAACTCTACTCGAACAACTTCGCTTCGCTCAGTTGTCCTTTGTTCTCACTACTCGAACAACTTCGCTCAGTGTCCTTTGTTCTCACTACCCGAACAACTCGCTTCGCTCAGTTGTTCGTTTCTTCTTATATTAAATTCTTGCAACTCTATTTTACAGTCTAGAGAAATGAAAATGCAATTAACAACCGATACCTCAAATATCGAACATTGAGCAAGAGGTTCTCTCTTGTTCAGATGACCCACGTTGATCAGTCTCTTTTCACAATTATTTTAATCAAGAGTGTCTTCCTTGATTTTCTGCTTTTCTCCTTATTAATTATCTATTCTTCTCTCCTTATTAATTTCTGTTCTTTCTTTCCTTATTATCTCTTGTTTCCTCCTTTGTTGGTCTTGTGTTCCTCCTTTGTCTTATATAGATTGAGCGAAGCGAAATCTAGAATCTCAATCTAGAATCTCAATCTTGATCTTCCCAATCATCTTCCTCTATATTTCTCTTCAATCTAGATCTTTCACCCAACCTTCTTTTTCCAAAAGCCCGTTTCCTCCTCACCGTAAAAACCCTCCTCCTTCTTATCCTCCTCCTCTTTATCCACTCATGGTACACCAAAACAAGCGCGGGGATTGCACAAAACAACGATGTCTTCAGCACATAACTCTCCTCCAACTTCAGCAACCTCGCCTCCAATCGCCTCAATCTCACCTCCAACTTCCCCAACCTCATACTCGTTGCCTCTGCGTACTCCTGGATCGACGTGTTTGCGTACCTCAAATTCATCTGTGCGACAATCGACGCATTGAACGCCTCGATCAACGACTCAAAGTTCCGCAGCTGTCTCCGCTCGAGGTTCGTGAACGCCGTCGCCAACAACTTGCTTTGCTCCTCAATGTACAATAGCGATAGCGACGCATTCGACTCCAAAAGCGACAATCTCTTCATGATATTCTTGTAAATTGACTCCTGGGTCTGCGGCACATCGTTGATGAGCTGGGCATCACAAGTCGAGTTCAAGTCCTTCAAAAACTCATTGAGTCTCAAGTGTGGGAGCTCAACCCTACACTCCTCGCGCATCTCCTCCGAGATCTTCAACTGGACAGGCTCTTCCTTGAACTCTTCCATCATTGTCTTACCATGTACTCTCACCAAAGATATTGGGCAGTAGAACTCGTTACCGTAATGGCTGAGCACCTCCAACTTGAGGTACCGTGCCCATATGAGCGGGTTCTGGATCTTAAACACCTGGACATCCCGCACGTTCTCGGCCTCAAACTCCCCCAACACCTTCCACAGCACTTCGGGGAACCGGTCACTCACCAGGATCTTGATGGTTTTGTACATGGACGAAAAGAACTCAAAGTTGCCAATCACAACCAGGTCCACTAGAATATCCTGACAGAGCTCAATCACCACAAACTTTTGCTGCTCAGAACACTGGTTGAGGAGGTACAGGTCCTTGTTTTCATGAAGAATCGCCAGGGCCCCTTTGGCATTGGAATTGGTCTTGACCACAGTAGCTGCACATCCCGCACTCGCATAGTTGAATTTTTCCTTGTAAACCCTACCCTCTTCCCCTTCTTTCTTTTCCTTCCTCTCCTTCTCCTTCCTCTCCTTTTCTTTCCTCTCCTTCCCCTTCCCCTTCACCTCCACGTCCGTTCCATTAGTATTCAACGAGACATTCGTTGAGTTTCCCGTATCATTCACCTTTTGACGCTTCCACTCTTCAAACGACATAAAGTGGCATTCAGTAAGGTTTGTGTTGTTGATGTTGTTGATGGACGAGTTGGAGAGATCAAGAAGTAGGGGAGACTCCAACAAGGACGTGTTGAATGATTCAAAGAGATTGGGGTCCTGTGTGGAGTCAGTGGATGAGGTGTCTAAGTCTCCTTCTGTTGGTCTAGACAATGAGGAGGATGATGATTCAACCGAAGAAGAATCTACCAAAGACGAAACCAAAGACGAATCTACCAAAGACGAATCTACCAAAGACGACAGGGAAAAGTCTAATGATGCAAATGGGTCGACTGTTTCGGTAGTGGTTTCTGTGGTGGTCTCTATAGCTGTAGTGGTAGTTTCTGTGGTGGTTTCGATAGTTTCTATAGTTTCTGTAGTAGTAGTTTCTATAGGTTCTGTAGTTTCTATAGGTTCTGTAGTTTCTATAGGTTCTGTAGTAGTTGTAGTTTCTGTAGTAGTTTCTATAGTAGTTTCTATAGTAGTTTCACTTGTAGTCTCTGTACTTTCATTCGTACTTTCATTCGTACCTTCACTTGTACTTTCATTCATATCTTCACTCGCACTTTCACTCGTACTTTCATGCTTACTTTCTTTCGTATCACTACCTTCTTTCACACCTTCTTTCACACCTTCTTTCACACCTTCTTTCACACCTTCTTTCATTCCTTTATCTGTACTTTCTGTAGTTGTTTCCGTTCGAATATCAAAGACGCTGGTATCACTACTAATGGTAGTACTAGTAGTATTACTCTCAATATCAGTAGTGGTCACCTCAAGACCTGTAATCATCATCTGAGTACTTGTTCGATCTCCCGTCGTCGTTTGGTTGCTCGGCACAGTCCGATTAGCATCGGTTCCTAGTCCTCCGACCAACACCACCCATGGTAGTAGTCGGATCATCGCTATCGACAGGAAAAAAGTGGGGCAGAAAAATAAAGGTTGGTACAAATTAGATCTGGTTGTCTTTACAATGTTGTCGATGCAACAAAATCTTGAGCGAGCATGAGCGAAGCGAATGCTCGCGAATGCGCTCAATCGTTACTTTAATACGTAATACTGCTCACACCACTTTAACTTTACTCACCTCAGCTAACTAATAGTTTTACTTTACTACTCTCACTTTACTACCTCACATTAGTGGGTCTATTCGTGGGTCTACTCTCACTACCACTAATGTGAGCAATGCTCACATTTGTGGCTCCTTTCGTGGGTCTACTTTCACCACTCATGTTCGCTTCGCTCACATTCATGGACCATTCGTGACTACTACCTCTCACGTTCGCTTCGCTCACATGAGCCTACACTCCAACATGTATATCGTCATTTGGCCACACTTGGCGACTTTGAAGGCTAGCGAATTATACATGACCTAGGTATGCCATGCCTAGTAATGCTATCGAACCCGTAGTTCTCTATCTTTCCTGGGGTATGCAATCAATTAACCCCCTTTTTTCTCGGGTATGCATGGGAGAACGTCTTCCTCTATTCTTCTTCCTTGTCTTCTCTTCTTCTTCCTTTTCTTCTTTTCTTCTTTTCTTCTCAGTCTATTTAATCTCGATCTCGAAGAGATCGAGATTTTTCAGTCTATTCATCTCACGATCTCGAGATCGAAAGATGCTCTTTGCCAATCCTCGATCTCTTCGAGATCTCAGATTGGCTAAGCAATATCCTCCGTAAACCTCAGCCTCAGATTATTACTATACCCATCATCTGCAAACACATTCTGCGGTGCATTCTGTGCAAAATGGCTACTCACCGATCGCTCTCCCTGTGGATTGCGCACCATGGGCCCCGCCGCTCCCGGAAGAAGCCCGTCGTCGTCGTCGTAATCCGACGGATTAAACTCCAGCTCCGTTCCGTCCGGCATGTCGTCGCTGTCGTACAATTCATCTGAATTTGTTCTCAACGGCTCCAAGTCCGCATCCTCATTAAAGTTGAAATTGTCCGGCAGCGCCATCGCGTAGTTGAACCGCGAGTTGCGCGCCAGCGACGATGTAGTATTGGTATTGGTCCCAGTGGCGTTTCGACCGGTGGTTGGTCCCAGCGACAGCTTGAACACCGAGTCTAGGTTGTTGTTGTTGGTGACGCCTCGGTAGAAGAAATCCTCGTCAGTGGAGTCCGTGCCCGCAAACGCACGACCCGGCGTCAGGCCCGCAGTCGCATTGTAGCTGCTGCTACCGTTGCGTGCCAACCCACCTCCAGAGGCGGCTCCATAGTACTTGCCCTGGCTCACGTTCATCTGTCTCTCCAAATCATGGATGCCCACATTCTCGGACGATCCACCCAGTGCTCCCAAGTACTGGTTCCCCCCGTCCTTTTTAAAGAGACGAAGGAACCCAATACCACCCGCAGACGCTGCACCGCCCACGGGACTGAGGCGCAGCTCGCTCATTTCCTTGCGGTCGTCGTCGAGCGACTCGTTAAAGTCAGGGGACTGGTTGGTCAAGCCACGCGACTTGCGTTTCTTGAAAAAGAGGAAAAGAAGCACGAGTGTGCCGATGACAATGGTGCCTCCAATCGAGCCCACAAGTCCTCCAATCAACTTGGAGTTCTTTTGCACGCCCGACTGGTGCGACTCGGGCGCAGAGGTCGGGACCAGCACAACAGTCGTGATGGTTGTGCCGGACCGCGTGATCATCGAGGTGTACAGAGACCACGATGTGTGTGATGTCAGTGGTGCACCGGTGGTTGTGGGGGCATTAGTCACAGACGACGAGTCGTCGTCGGTACTAGAAGTGGCAGAAGATGAACGGGTGCGGCTGGAGCCAGAACTAGAGTCAGAACTAGAGCTGGAACTGGCTCTAGAACTAGAACGAGCACTGGAACGAGCACTGGAACTAGAGCGCGAGCTAGATCTGGCACTAGACGAACTAGAATCGGAACTAGAAGAGTCCGAACTAGAAGAGTCCGAACTAGACCTAGACCCTGAACTGGACCTCGAACTACCAGAACTTCTTGAGCTCCCACTGGAACTCGAGTCAGTAGCACTCGAGCTCCCAGAACTAGTTACACCACTCGATCCAGAACTGGATCCACTAGAACTGTTGGTAGTACTAGAACCAGAACCAGACGAACCAGAAGAACTATCTGTTGTTCTACTAGCTCTTGAGCTTCCACTTCCACTCCCACTGCTAGAGGCAGTACCGCTGCTGGAAACAGTACTAGAACCACCAGTGGTAGACCCACTGGAACTGCCTGAACCAGTACTGGAGCCAGTACTGGAACTACCACTAGAACTACCACCACTAGAACTACCAGTACTGGAACTACCACCACTGGAACTACCACCAGTGGTAGAAGCACTGGTAGAACCAGTGGAACCAGTACTGGTCCCACTGCTGCCGCTCGTCGTACTTGAAACATCACGTGATGCATCACGTGAGCTACCCGAGTTGCTGGATGCAGTACTGGACGTGTCCTGGCCAGAAGTGGCGCTACCAGACGAATCTGTAGAAATGCTCGATTGGGACGTGTTTGAATTAGACAGGGTGCCTGTTTGACTGTTGTTGCTGTTGGTGGAGTCAGTTTGACTTTGGGTATTTGTAGAGTCAGTTTGGGTAGAGTCACTTTGGGTAGAGTCACTTTGGGTATTAGAGTCACTTTGACTATTTTGACTATTTTGGCTGTTCTGACTTTGACTACTCTGACTATTTTGGCTGCTTGTTGTTGTATCTGAATCCGACAGATCGGACTCGTCTCTGGTCAGCCTCTGGTTGGAGGTTGACTGGGAGAGTTCCAGGGTGGACGGCGTTACTGTCGAAACATCTGACGTCACTGACGAAGCCCCGTTGGAAGACATGGAAGTTGACGAAGCCAAGCGAAGGGTCGAGGAGACTGAGGGTGAAGATTCAGATGTGGACGTTTCAGACGTGGATTGAGACTGTGACGTTTCTGACGACGACGTTTCTGTCTGGGATTCCTGGGATGAGGCTTCTGAAAAAGAAGATTGTGTTTGTGAATTTTGGGAAGTTTGCGAACTTTGCAAACTTTGTACGCTCGCACTTTGTGTATTAGAGTTGGTGACGACCGAATTCCCAGAGGACGCGGAATTTTCCGTCCCGCTGCTAGTTGTGGCGCTCACGGTGGAAGATGTGCTGGCAGATGTGCTGGCAAAAGTACTGGCAGAAGTACTGGCGGATGTGCTGGCGGATGTGGATGTACTGGCAGATGTACTGGCAGATGTACTGGCAGAAGTACTAGCAGATGTAGACGTACTAGCAGATGTACTTTCAGATGTGCTGGCAGATGTACTTTCAGATGTGCTGGCAGATGTACTCTCGAAACTGGAAACCACACTCAGAGTGCCCGTACTTCCTTGAAAAGTAGAGTTGGGAGCCGACATGGCTTATATACGGCCTCGAGGCTGAAGGGGGTGTTTTGTGCAGGCGGTTAAAAATAGAAAATAAAACACTGTTCCTGTTTCTCTTCTTCTATCCTTGTTGTCCCTTTCCCTGTCCCTATCCTCTAGTCTTTCCTCTAGTTCTTCCTCTCTATTAGTTCTTCCTCTCTATTAGTCCTTTTATTCGTCCTTAGTCCTTTTATTTTCCTTAGTCCGTTTATTGTCCTAGTCCTTTTATTATTCAGTCCTTTTAGTCCTTTTATTCAGTCCCTTTATTCAGTCCTTTCACGTCCTTTTAGTATAGTCCTTCGTATAGTACTTTTCAGTCCCTTCTTCTATTTCTATTCCTTTCCTCTCTGGGCTACTGCTACGTGTGGGAAAAGAGGCCAGGGTCTTGATATATATGTGAACAGCCCCTTCGTTGTCTGGTATCCCTGATCTAAAGTTAGAACCTGAGACAAAAATATACGTTGCGAACAAAGATGAAGGGATGGATTCTCCATTGCCCAATCTACCCACAATTACCCACAATCTACTCGTGACACTAATCGACACTAATCGACACTAATCGACACTAATCGCTTGCGATTAGTGTCATTGAGTCGGGTTTCTTCTTTTATTTTATCCTACATTTACCTCTTATTTTATCCTACATTTACCTCTTATTTTATCCAACTTACTTCCTTCCACATATTTTCTACCACCATTCTACATCTTTCTACTTCCTCTTTTGTACTTTCACTCTTCACTTTCACGAATTTTCACTCTTCACTTTCACTCTTCACTAATTTTCACTCTTTCACTCTTTACTAATTTCACTCTTCACACTTTTCTTCTCTTTCTTTTATTCCCCTTATCTACCTCCCTCACTACGTAGTTACTTGGTTTGTGCTACGGTCTGTTTTGTCTGTCCACACTTCGCAATTGTGGCCATGAAATTCTATCTTGTCAATCTCACAACCGTAATTCATCCTCTGACCGTGAAACACGGCGAACCAGTCCATTCAAAATCTCACCACTATCATACCATCTCGTATCTTATTGTTATGCAAATCGGAAAAATTTTTAGTCTCTAGTATGCACCACAAAGATGAAAAAATAGTACAATTTTTCAGTCCCCTACTCTCTTTCACTCTTTCACTTATTCTACTTTTTATTATTCTACCTTTCACTTATTCTACCTTTTTATCATCTTCTCTCTTTCTTCTCTCTTGTATACTCCTCTTCTATACTCCTCCTCTCTTCTACTCCCCTCTCATCTCCTCTATCTCCTGTGAAATTCTCGTCTACTTTTCCATTACATGAATTCTCTAATTTAACTTTATTTGTTTAATTTCGATTAAATTTCAATCGATCGTGTTCTTTGTGTTTGTCTTTTGTCTGATGCAAGGATACTACAAGGAGCGTAGCGACTTGTAGTAGACAACTGAACAGTCAACTCTACAGACAACTGTACAGACAACAACAGACAACTGTACAGACGCTGTTCGTATAGACAACTGTTTCTTCTTCTATTTCTTTCTATATCTCTACTCCTTCTATCCTCTCTTATCTTCAGTCTTTTTTCCTATTTTCTTAATTTCATACTCCCCTCCTTTTGAGAATTTTTCACTTTTATTATTCAGCCTCTTATTTCTACTTACTTGAATTATTTATAATTCATCTTCTAAATCACTACACCTACTACTACTACTACTACACCTCACTTTCTCACTCACTCGCTTCGCTCGTCGTTCATCACCCCACCAACACCCCGCACCCTGTTTCCCATTACCCTTTTTGGAAGGTTGCGAAAAATTGTGAAACACCTCTGTAGCATGTTACAAGGTTAAGTAGTGTCAGTAGATAGTGTCAGAGTAGATAGTGTTAGAGTAGATATTCTTATCGGTATTAGTCTTCACTAGTCTTATTAGTCTTCACTAGTCTTATCAGTCTTCACTAGTCTTATTAGTCTTCACTAGTCTTCAGTCTATAGTAGTATCTAGTCATCATCTTTATTCAGCAGTCTGCTACGCTGACCTCTTGGCTGTTTCTCATTCTGTATTCACACAAAACTTTACCCTAGATCCATACTTAATTCAGATTCAGACATTAGATCCTCTCTACTACTCATTTAGCTATAAGCTTTGCGGTCTAGTCTCATACCATATCTTCTCTTTCTACTCTCTGTCTACTGTCTACGGTCTATCTACTATCTACTCTATCTACTATCTACTATCTACCTTCTCTATCTACTATCTACCTTCTCTATCACTATCTATTTATTTTCATAGATTCGCTGCGCTCATCTATGTTCATTCTCATCTATCATCTGACTCTATGCATCGTTTCACTGGAGTTTCAAACTCTACGTGAAACTCAGGAACAGGAAACCAGTGAAACCATACCATTATCGTTTCAAGCCTGAGTTTATTGCTAGCATAAGATGATCATAGATGATCATAGATGAGCGCAGCGAATCTATGTGAAAATTAATAGACTAGATAGAAGATAGACATGATAGACATGATATACAAACTGATATACAACTAACCTTCATATATTCGCTGCGCTCTCCATGAAGGTACGACCAGACGATAAATCCAACCTTTTCCCATCTACACGTGCACTACTTGCTCATCAGACTCCATACATGAACATGAGCAAAGTGCCCACTATTTTTTATTAAAGCACAGCTTCGCCCAAAAATGTAGTTATGAGGTCAATCTATTCAATGTTCTCATATATTCCTGTTCTTTATGTTCTTGCTCTATCTACCTTCACATAGATGCTTCGCATCTGATCATTATGTTTTTTTATCTACCTTCACATAGATTCGCTTCGCTCATCTATGATCATCTATGATCATCTATGATCATCTATGATCATCTATAAAAATTCACCCCTCCCCCTCCCACCCCTGTTCCTTGCGGTTCCTGATGGAAGATCCACAAAATCGGTATTTTTTAGCAATGGGTGAAATACCGCAACTGGTATAATCAGAGAACGTGCCTGTTGAGAACTCTGTCGTATTATTTACAACGAGCGAAGCTTACAACGAGCGAAGCTTACAACGAGCGAAGCGAGTTGTTAGCTGTTCGTGGTCACTATCACTTCCTCAACATCTTCATATGCACTCTGTATATTCTCTATTATCCATTTTATTATCTATGAATTGTCCATTCTTCTATATTCTCTCTGGATATCCATTATATTCTCTCTGAATACCCATTATATTCTCTCTGAGTATCCTTTATATTCTCTTGAATCTGTTGGATATTATTTCACCACAATGGTATTTTTAGCCTCATGTCTTGTATAGGGGTATGGCACACGTCAATGCATCCTGTACCCCACTTGATGAGCTATTTACAGTAGATAAGTAGATAGACCTCCTTCAATTATATATCTCAATTAACTCGTATCTCAACTACTCGTATCTCAATTAACTCATCCAATTTGCTCGCATCTCAATTACTCGTATCTCAATTAACTCGTATCTCAATTATCTTCACCTGCCCTTGAGATGAGCTGGTACTCAGTTGTCAGTATCACAAGCTCCCAGATTATGTAATGGATTTATATGCAGTCTTAAATAGTACCTTCAGAACATTATCTGATAATTTCTTAGGACGCTTTATTGCGATTCGCAAATCACCTCAACTAGTCGGTAGTATCTCTTCGCTAGAGATGTTCTTCAAGTGGTGTGCTTCTGTTGGTACTTCTCAAGACAGTCAATTACAAACAGTCCCTATTTTTCATAAAATACTTAATTGAGGGAGAATGCTTCGATCTAGCCTCCTTCTAATTGAGTAAGGAATTGTACTTCTCTTTTATGATCGTACTTTCGCAGGCATGTGAAAACATATGATTAGTGTTGTACGAAGTACAAGACTTTACTAAAGACCAACTAACCAAGTACAAACTACCTACCACTACTTGCTCAAACTGAAGAAAGACATGAGTTAACATGAAGATTTATGGTACACAAAATGTAATTGCACCCATTTCCAGTACAGAAATATCAGAGTTTAGACACTTGAATTTAGTACTTACTGATTTCAATTCACTTATTGAATACTTCACTCAATAATTTCACTACTGATACACTTCTCATTTTAGTCCGAAACAAGGTTGTGCTTAGAGTAGCTGGTTTCTCAGTATTTAGTCAAATAGAATAGCAAATAGATTCCTTGAACCTATCTAGAGTGGATACATACTAGTCAGTAGACCTCCCACATCAATTGGATTACAGCCCTATCTATGAATCTGATAGAAATATAGTACATATCTATTTCATGGCTAGAGGTTACTCATTCTTCACTTCCACTGGATCAATTACCTCGTATACACTTTCTTCAATTTCACTTCAAATTTCACTTCGCTCGCTTACTTCTTTTACTATTTCATGTGTCTCGCTTAATCTTACTGCTTCTCGGACACTTGAGCGAAGCGAAATTGTTCGTTCTTACTTTACTGCTTTCTCACTGCTTTCTCAATGCTTTCACTGCCTCCTCACTGCCTTCTCACGCCTTCTCACTGCCTTCTTGTCGAACACTTACTTCGCTCATTCCCGCTTGTTTCACTACTTTCGAACAATTTCGCTTCGCTCAATTGTCCTCTACACTCTCAAAAACAATCATTATTCAATACACATATATGTGTCATTATCATTAGGTATTATTATTGAATAGCCTGCTTCTATCCCCATCGCTACTCGTGATCAACAAGAGTTGTATTAGTATGGGATAATCGAGCGAGATGGTATTATGCTCGGTGAGCTTCTCGCTCATTCAACAATTGAGCGAAGCGAAATTGTTGTTCTCCACGTTCGAGTTTGTTCTTTTCACGCTCAACTGTTTAGTTCCTAATTATTCTCCGTTCAACAATTTCACTTCCTCAATTGTTTCTCAATCAACAATCGAGCGAAGCGAGATTGTTGATTATTCTCTTCAATATATCTTTAATCAAACAATTTCGCATCCTCAATTGTTATTATTCTCTTCATTCAACAATCTCGCTTCACAAGATTGTTCCTCGATTGCTAATTATTCTTCTCCAATCTCGCATCCTCGACTGTTAAATATTCTCCACGATCAACAATCTCGCTTCGCTCGATTGTTGTTATTCTCCTCATTCGAACAATCTCGCTTCGCTCGATTGTTCTCAATTATATCTCCTCCTCAACCCATCCTTAATAGCAAACACCAACATCTCCCATCCCATCAACAACGTCACCAACCCCAACGAAACATTCAACGTAAACATAGACGTCACCCCATACCACTCAAACAAAAGTATCACGGGGTCACACGATTCCATGAAAATCAAACCGCCGCAAATCAACGAGAAACTAACAATGAGCTCGCTCATGGGGCGGCTGGGCTCCACCATCTGCTTCACAGACAGGTAGCTCGAAAGACACAATATCTGCATCAAGTACGTCACCATCCGGAAAGCACACGCCATCATAAACATATTGCCCCATTGCACATGGATCTCAGTCAGAATCTCAGACGCCTGCTGGTGCTTGGACATGAGAATACCAGTCCAGAAAATAGTGAGCAAGGGGAATGGGTTGGGAGAAAAGCCGGGAGATGCCTTCTCCACAGGTGAAGTCTCTCCAACAGTCACACCAAACCCATTCTCCATTTCACTTTCATTCACTCCTTCACTCACTCTTCCCTCTCCACTCTCTCCCTCTCCACTTTTCACCCTCTTTTCATTCTCAGCAGCCTTCTCGTATCTCCAGTCACTCAACTTGATCTCCGTAATCACTCCACAAAGTCCACACCCAATAAATATAAATGCAATCAGCACATGCTGTAAATCCTTGGCACTCCATTCACCCCCCGAGTTGGACAAGTGCTCCATAAAGATGTTGGTGGTACCGTAAAACAAAATTAATCCACTCTCAATCATCTCCATGGTACAAAGCCCCTTCATCTGCAAACGCTCCCACCTAGAACCGGCAGTGGCCCTGGCCACCAGAACAAACCGGTGGTTCCATGCCCAACCCTTGTTTTGCAAAACACCACAGTACCGCGCGAGAGAAAGTATACCGTATGCGAAAAACACTCCACCTTTAATGAAATGCGCAAGCAAGTTGAAAACAGTAATACCCTTCCCGAGTAATAAAAATGTGGCAATGCCAGTGGGGAGGTACACAAGGTAGTAAAAGAAATGGCCCCAATTCAAAAGGTTAAACACAAGGTTGCCACCCTTCAGAAACTGTTGACCCAATGCACAAGCGCGTTGCAGCAAACTTGCAAATTTTCCAGCCGGGGGCTCAAAATTCTTTAATTCATCGTCAGACTCCAGCATCTCGGTAGACGATCCACGAGAATATGGGTAAAGTGGCTCATAGTCTTGCCCTTGAAGCAAGCTGATGCCATACAGTACCAATTGAGTCAATGTACTAAAGAGTAAAATCCACAGCATCTTGTTGTACGCATTATTGGGGTACAAATCCGGAACAGAACGCATAAATGCCGAATAATTTGCCAAACTCACAAAAATGAGCGTGGAATGGATGAGCAACCCAATACCGTAACTCTTCCATAACTTCAAGTTTTTAAGCACAAGCAAGATGGGATACACAAATACAGCCCCAAACCATATCAGTATGGTATGGGTCCATATGGCACGGTGGTTGCCACCAGGGTAGTTGAAATAATTGGTGGTATTGAAATTCTCCCAAAATAAACGCTCGGCTGGTAAAAGATCCGTTTCTATTATTGGAACTCCATGGTGGTGCTTCATTACATGTGGTGTAGCTGAAATAGTAGAGGGGGTGGTGGGACTCGCCATATCATGTTCACTGTGGTTGTGTTCATGTTCACTGTGCTCACTGTGCTCATTTTGGGCTTCCAGATGACTCATTCCTGACATATCCATGTCTCTGGGTACACTTGCCGCAATAGCGGTTGCTGCTAGTAATAGAGTAAGTTTCATAGTGGCTAGTCTTTTGTCAATTGCTTTCGATCTTGCAACTGTTTCTTCACTAACTCTTGACTATCAATTGATGTTCACTATCAACTGTATTGCTTTGATATTCACTATCGACTCTTCACTATCAATTGACACTCAACTCTTTAACTCAATTGATATTCGATCTATTCGACAATTGATTTTATTCGACTTCTTCAATTGATATTATTCACTTCTTCAATTGACTATTGATCAACCTTCAGTTGCTAACTTTTGACTACAACAAATGTGGAGGAATTCCCACATATATAAGAAACATCATGGCGGCAAAAGTGACAAGAAAAATATGTGATGATGGCAAAAAAGGAAATACCAAACAATCAACGTGAGTCGGATGACCATATGTCGTTTTCTGTCCGAAACATATGCACGGTGTTTGCCCAAAATAGGACGATTGTACATGATTTGCATCTCGGAAAGGTCGGGTTCGGGTTTTCGGGAATAATGCATCCCAAAAAAAAAAAACACTCACCTTGACTCTGACTAAGCCAAAGACTCCCAGCCGCAATACATATACTGCCCGCTCTCACCCCAGTTCGTATTCGTATGTTGTATGGCTCTGTATTGTATGGCGCTCGTGTCTTGGAGTCAGAGCAAGCAAAACATGGTTGAGAGCTTTGAACACGACCGGTTGTAAGGTCGGATAGCGGAACTTTTATCCTCCGATGGGATTGCAAAAATCCGTTGTACATGATCGTCAATCTCACCACCAATCGAGCAACCACACCAAGCGAGCGAAGCGAGATTGGTGGTTGCTCGATGGTGAGGAAGAGGTGGAATATACAGGGTGAAACATGTAGATGAAGATGTAGATGAAGATGAAGATGAAGATAGATGAAGATAGATGAAGATGAAGATGGATGAAGATGAATATGGAAGAACATTCATGAACTGCACATTGATACGGATGATGAGTAAGCGCACTCCTTGGCAACCCTTCGCAACTAATTCACTCAACCCATACTAGAGTACCTTGCTCCCTTTTGGTAGTCTTGCTCTTTGTACCCTTTTAGTGTTTTGTACGATTTCGATTGTCCTTTCACCAATCAGCCGTTGTCTCGGATCTAATTACACGACTGTGCGGATATTTGCTACCCTCGAATCTGTTGATGGTTGCGACATGGCCCCCGAATCTGCGATCACAACCGGTTTGACTGCGCCGCACGATTGATTTGTAAGTGCTGAGTAAGCGGGTGTGGGCTCGTCACAGGTGCGCAAATAAGCGCCGAAAGGATTGACAGGTCATGCGCACTCACAATCGAGCGCAGCGAGATTGTGAGTAATATAACAATCGAGTATACAATTGAGCGTAGCGAGATTGTAGAAGATTTTGAGTAGAAGTGAGTAGAAACAATCGAGCGCAGCTCGATTGTGAATACAAATGAGAAGAAAATGGAGAAGAAAATGAGTACAAGTACTCTCGCCTAACAATAGATAGACACCCTTTAGCCTTTTTGTATTTTTTCGTCCTCTACAACCTTCACCTCCTTCCCTTTTTGTAATAAACTTTGACCGGCTTCCCACTGCTTAAACGAGATGCATCGCAAAGCAGAGCAATTTTGCTTCCTCAACATGAGAAGATCGCTGATTCTAGATTATCGTTCTCAAAATTGGTAATTTTTTTAGAATTTGTGGTCTTCACAACCGATGGTCATCGGGATCATTAGTGGGACAATAGGGGGGTACAGGAAAGTTGTGCAAGCAAATCTTTGTCTTATGACAGGAGTCTGCACAGCGTTTTCATCATCGCCTCTACATTAACAACGTGCCTGACTCCGTTGACTCTAAACAATCTCGCTACGCTCGATTGTTCTACTTCCTGAACAAAATATGTATATTTGTCTTAGATATGCTTTTCTATCTCCACTATGCATCTAGTCACCATCAATGAGAATACTCACTCTGGTCTCCACCTTTTCTGAACAATGAGCGAAGTGAATTGTTTCTTGTTCTGGATCATCTTGATAGATTCCAACAAATCACATTTGCAAAAACTTCGCCCATTGGGTGCTCTTTCGATCGCTCGTCGTCCTGTTCTTACGCTGTTGGTTTAACAAGAGCATTCAAACATTCGCTCATTGGGATGCTTATTGTTTGAAATCGTTTTCTTACTCTGTGCTTCATAAACAATTCACATTCCAAACATTCGCTTCGCTCATTGTTTGGAATCGCGAATTGTTCTAAAGAGCATTCTTCCTAGTAAGATAATCAAACCTACTATAAGTATACCCAATAAACGGCAAGTCCTCCTTCACATTCTTCTTATTCTGCTCCATCTCTCTCTGTTCCATTGCCTTGCTCAAGGCAGGCAGCTCAGGCACATTCTCCAACTCATCCGTAGGGAAGAATCTCGTATCCGTAATCGATCTCAACTTCGGAATAAATGGCGCATCCACCTTACGGATCGTCTCCCAGTCCACTCCCCTAAAGAACGGATGCTGCTTAATCTCCTCTGCACCGCCATGACGACCCAATCTGTTGTCACTGTTTGTCAACAACTTACGGATCAAGTCCTCCAGCTCCGCACTCAAGTGGATATCCTCTGGGATCTGTAACGTCTCTTGCCAGTTCAAAATCTTGCGGTATGTCTCGTGAGGAGTCTCGGAACAGAACGGTGGCCATCCAATCAAACACTCAAACATGATCGCACCAAGCGACCACCAGTCGCACTCCTGTCCGTAACCCTGGTGGATAAAGATCTCGGGAGCAATATAGTCCGGAGTCCCCACGGTCGAGTACGCCATCAATCTACGGCTCTTTCTCCATGTTTGCATCTGTTGTCTGTTGGACATGGTCAAGTGGATCGCATCCACCATCATGGAATTACGCCCCGGTGGTGGATTACCCGACGTCAACTGGTTGGGCTGGAGATGCCCAGCCGAACCCTCCTTCTCCAACAACTTTTTGTAATAGTTCAGGTCGTGTGTCTTGTGGAACCCCGTACTCAAACCAAAATCCGATAACTTGATGTGCCCCCTGATATCAATCAAGATATTGTCAGGTTTGATATCACGGTGTATGAACCCCAACTTGTGGATGGCCTCAATGGCCAACACACACTCTGCCATATAAAATCTCGTAATGTCCTCGGTGAAAATCTGCCACCTAATCAACATGGTCATCAAGTCTCCTCCCGGCAAAAACTCCATAATCAAATACAAGTATTGCGAGTCCTGGAACGAGTAGTAGAGCGACACAACCCACGGCGAGTCACTACCCGCAAGAACATCTCTTTCGGCCTTGACGTGCGCCAACTGGTCCTTCTTGTACATCTCCAGCTTCAAAAGGGTCTTCATGGCATAAATCTTACCCGTGTCCTTCTTTTGCACAAGACGCACCTCACCAAACGCACCCTTTCCAATCACCTTAACAGTAACGAAATCCTCGAGGGCCATCTTGGTTCTTCTCAAACGCAAAAACTGCGACTCCTTCTTACCCAAACTCTGGAGTTGTCGATTCTTACGCTCCTCCAGCGCAGACGCATCGTCAGTCATCAACTTGTGCTTGAGATCCAATCTTCTTTGGTTACGCTCAATCGCATGTGTAACTGACATCTGATAATAATTCTCCATCTTTAACTTGATGGCAGCAGCCTTGTCCTGTGCAGTCTTGCTGAGGTAAGTTGGTTGTCTGTTGAAGTAAACATAGTTGGATTTGGAAGTCTGGGCATTTTGTCTTTGTTCATAGGAGGATCCAGTATTGGCAAGAGTATTGTTGGCAGTTATATTGTCAGTAGAGTCTCTCATGTGGCTGTCACTAGAGCGGTCTCCTCCTCCTCCTCCTCCTCCACCACCTCCACCCCCCCTCTCACTTCTCATTGCCTGCTCAGCCTGTAATCTTGCCTGCTGTTGTGCCTCCATCTTACTCTGCTCCATTCTCTGTTGTTCCATCCTCTGCTGCTCCATTCTCTGCTGCTCTCTCTGCTGCTCTCTCTCCCTCTCTCTCTGCTGTTCCCTCTCCCTCTCTCTCTGTTCAGCCAACTTTTGTTCCTGTAACTTTGCCAATTGCTCCTGTTTCGCCAACTCCTGTTGCTTAACCAACTCTTGCTGTTGCTTAATCAACGCTTCTTGTTTGGCCTGTTCTTCCTGGAACCCATAGTAGTTGGAAGCACCCATGCCGGCATTTCCACCGACACCTCCACCGACACCACCAACTCCACTACCAACTCCACTACCTCCACTTCCACCACCAAATCCTCCACTACCACTGAATCCTCCACTACCACTAAATCCACCGGCACTGGGTGCCCCTACGGGGCCCCCACTGCCAGCCAATCCCCCACTCCCCCCACTCTGGGGCAGGTTTGAAAACCCCTGCACCGAGTGAATAGGCAGATTAGCGACATTATGCGCACTATGATTAGAAATCAACGAGTTCTGCAACGAGTTGTGCGAGTTGTTGATATCCGACAAGTTTGTACTGCTATTGTTGGTCAACTGGGTAAAGTTTGTGGGCGGCTTAAAGTTCAACGAGTCGATCGACGTAAACTTGGTGGGGTTCGCGCCCTTTTGCTTACTTTGCTGAAGCTGCGCGTGGATCAGCTGCTCCTCGTAGTCGTCTATGAACTGGTCCTGGAACTGGCCGCTGTTGGAAAACTTGGGCGACGAGTTGAAGTACACACTTTCCTGCGGCACGCCAGGCGCCACTACATGCTGGTGGTATGGACTCTCCATGGTTTGCGAGTTGTCCTCGTCCATGTAACTGTTGTCTTCATCTTGAGGGTGTTGGGAGAGTTGCTGTTGAGAGAGCTGTTGCTGTTGTTGTTGGGAAAGCTGCTGCTGCTGTTGCTGCTGTTGATTGAGCTGTTGATTCAAAAACTGTTGCTGCTGCTGTTGCTGCTGCTGCTGCTGGCTCAAAAGTTGTTGGATCTGCTGATTCAGGAGGTTGGGATTAATCTGCTGTAGATGTTGGAAATAGAGCTGTTGTTTCTGCTCCTCACTCAAATAGTCAAAGTTCATTCGAATGAGTTAGCGTCTTGTTGTCCAATTTTTTCGCGCAGAAAAGTGAAAACAAAGTGGTGAAATAGTGGGAGTAGTATCTAGTATAATCATATAGTATATACTACTATATTGCTGCTATCATAGTCTTACTATAGTCTTGCTATCATCTTACTATCGTCTTACTATCGTCTATCGTCTTACTATACTAACAGTCTTATCAGTCTTACTACAACAATATCATAAGCGCTATGTCGAACTAACTTTCATACTAACACTTTCATACTCATTATCAGACATCACTTAAACTATCACACTATCAAACTATCACAATATCCATACTCCTATAAGAATTAGCGGACGTTTAAGTTGACGGTCATCAGAATATTGTGTAATACGCCTCAAAGGTGGAAATTCATTGACGAGGAGGGGTGTCAAAATAAAGAGTTAATGAGAGAAGAAGGGGGAGGATTGAAAAGGGAGGATTGAAGGGGATGAGGGAGGATGAGGGAGGATGAGACGAGGGAGTACGAGGGATAGGGGAACGAGGCGACGTGGAATGTATGTTTTTACTATAAAGGGAGAAAAGTGAACAAAGATAAATGGCGGAGTAGAATGGCAAATGAGCGTTGAGGGTGGAAGAAAGGGAATGGAGGGAGAGAAGTGAGATTGAATGGGTATTGACAAGGGTATTTCGGTAATGAAAAGAGTGAGAACAACACTTATCGTTGAAAGTGATTGAACCAGTGATGGGACAAGTGAACAAATTCGCTTCGCTCATTTGTTCATTTGTTCATTTGTTCCTCATTCAAAAGAAACTATTCTTTGCTCATCTACTCTAAGACAGGAGAAGGGTTACCAACCAACAAGTGAATTGCTCACAACACATGTCAGTGTCACTAAATTTAGACTGTATTCACACCTTCTTTTCATTCTCACCTTCTTTTCATTCTCACCTTCTTTTCATTCTCACCTTCTTTTCATTCTCACCTTCTTTTCATTCTCACCTTCTTTTCATTCTCACCTTCTTTTCATTCTCACCTTCTTTTCATTCTTGATCCATCTTCAATGGTGTCAACGTTATCATTCAACGGCGTGGAATTGTGAGGGTTGTATTCATTTTCTGCCAATGAGTGGGTCTAGTTGAAAATGAACAGTCTTCTTCTACTTCAGCGACCTTCAATCACATGGTACTAATTAATTGAACGATCTTCGCTAGTTCTGCTTAACAAGAGCGATCTTTAATCACTTGGACCAAATGAATTGAACATTCTATCTGCTTCAAAAG
The DNA here is from genome assembly GCA_030558435.1 of Kodamaea kakaduensis. Classification (NCBI taxonomy): domain Eukaryota; kingdom Fungi; phylum Ascomycota; class Pichiomycetes; order Serinales; family Debaryomycetaceae; genus Kodamaea; species Kodamaea kakaduensis. The sequence continues at coordinate 305,122 of JAJMSN010000009.1, forward strand.
ATATTCAATAATAGTTCGAACTTGATTGAACATTCTTTCTGCTTCAGCTTTCATCACTTGGAACAAATGATTGATCTTCACCTTGAACAAGAGCGATCTTCAATACTGGTACTAATTGTTGCATCTTCTCTACGAATCTCAATATCACTTGAAGCTTGACAATCTTTTCGTTGTTGATTCAATCACTGAACGAAGGGATTGAATATCTTTCTACTTTAAAGAGCGATCTTCAATCACTGGTGCTATTGTTATTCTCGTTTCTGCAATCTTCAACTCTGAATTGACTGAACAATCTTCGTTTCTTCATTCACTTTGTATGAATTGAACAATGTTCTGCTTGCACAATTCGCATCGATAATTGTTGAATACTTGCAAACAACTCGCCGCACAATTCGCTTCGCTCATTGTGCTGCTCACTGTTAAATCTACTGCAAACAACCGCCGCACAATTCGCTTCGCTCATTGTGCTGCTCATTGTGCTCGTCTACAAGTTCCTCTTCGACTGTTGTTGTTAACATTACATAATCTAGAACTGCAAAGCCTGTCCCTTCTGCTTCTTGTCACCACCCAACTCGAAGTGCTTACATCTCTTCAAGGACAACTGAGCCTTGGTCTTGCAGACAACACACTCCAATCTCAACACAACCTTCTTGGTGGTCTTGGCCTTCTTGTGGAAAACGGGCTTGGTCTGACCACCGAAACCACTCTGCTTTCTGTCATATCTTCTCTTACCCTGAGCAAACAAAGAAGCCTTACCAGCCTTGTATTGGGTCACCTTGTGCTGGGTGTGCTTGCGGCACTCCTTACCCTTACAGTAGGTCTTTCTAGTTTTTGGGACGTTAACTGAGGTTAGTAAGAATTAATAAAATAAGGTAAAGGTGATGATAATGATTGTGGTCGTTATCATTGGTGTTCTTTCGTATTCGTTCGTCCTTCGTATTCGTTCATTCATATTCGTTGATGTTGGTTCATCTTCATCTTCATTATCGTCTCCTCTAGTTGATCTTTCCATCTTCATCATTCCAATATTCTCTTTATCATCTTCTCATATTCATCATCTATCATCCATCATCCTTTCGTTGTCCTTCACTCATTCATCATCTTCTTCTTCATCTTCATCTCTTTACATACCCATTGTGACTGATGTTCAAGAAAGAAAAGAATCTCAACTTTTTCACTTCTTCAACATTTTTCTCCTCCCAGTAAAATTTTTCTCCTGAGTGGTCACGTGTATACATTAGGGGAGAAGCCCTGGAGGTATGCAGGAAAGAAAGTAGAGGAGGACTAGGCTTGATTGTGGCACCTCAACACTCTTTATCACTTCAACCTCTCTTTCATCTTTCCCATTCATATTCGCTATTCATCTCTCTTTTCATCTCTCTATTCATATTCGTCATCTTCTCTATTCATCTTCTCTATTCATCTTCTCTATTCATCTTCTCTATTCATCTCTCTATTCATCTCCCTCATATTCTCTAATCATCTCCCTCATATTCTCTATTAATCTCCCCTATCCTCCCACCTTCCATATTTTCTCCTCAACTCTCAATCCTCTCATTTACAAAACTTCCATCACCCTTCATCTACTCACCACCCTTCATCCATCATCTTCTCATCACCTGATGTGCCATGTGCTTTCTATCACGTGATAATCCCAATAGCACTCTGATTGCCATACATAATACTCCATATATAGTCCTTTTCGTTATTATTTGCTGTCAACTGCTACCTACTGGCAACTCCACAACTCTACAGCTCTACAACTCTAACTTTGTCAACTTACTATCTACTATCTACTATCCACTTACTGTCTACTATCTACTATCTATTTACTATCTACTACTATCAACTATCACTTGACTCACCTTGAAAAATCCACGTAGTACCTTCGAACTACCTTCAACGCTTCCTTCCTGTCAAGATCAACGGTTATTAATTAGCATTATAAAATTATATAATGTAATACTATGCAAATAATACGGTTACCTGGCTGTTAACCATAATATTCTTTAAGTCTTGTATGCAGTATATTCAAATGAATCCAGTTCCCATTACAACATCGCTGCTACAAGTCCATTCGTGGGTCATTCATGGGTCCATTCATGGCTCCATGTGGGTCTACTCTCTTTACTGTTCATGTTCTCTTGCACATTCGTGGCTAAATGCCGTTTGTCATTACATAATTTTTTATGATCCTTTTTGGAAGTGTGAGACAAGTAAACGAAGATTGTCAAGTCAATTCAAGTTTGTTGTGAATTGTGTTAGTGTCAACTCGTGTTAGTGTCAACTCGCGTCAATTTGAATTATTAGTGTTAACTCGTGACATCGTCAATTAGTGTCAACTCATGTCAATTTGGATGTCAACTCGTGAGTGTCACTTTTCAACAATCGAGTTGCTCGATTGTTGATGAAATCTATAAACAACCTAGCAACCTCGCGAAGCGAGGTTGAACTACAATCAGAATCAAGCACAATCTCGCTTCGCTCGATTGTGCTCGATTGTGCTCGGTTGTTATTTCACATAAAATCCATTACTATACGAATAACCGCGATCCATAAGCAGAGGGTGAATCGATAGCGTTCCTAGTGGTAGAAGATACAATTGCAATACCCCGGACCATTAATCATGACCCATCTGCAGAACATGGTAATCTAGAAAGCGATCGTTATTTCTAGACCGAAACCATAGTACTTAACGTACAAATGCAAAGCACGCTTTGCCTATACACGAGTGACGGTCGTGTATAAAGTTGAAGTGATAGTGGTGGTTTCCTCTTCACTGACCCCGTAGTAGTCGTAGTTCACAATACACACTCCGCTGGAAGTGGCTGTGGTGACATTGTCAATCAACCACCCTCCAGTCGAGGTTGGAATGTTGTTGAAGTCAGTGATGGTGGGGCCGTCCGCGGAGGAAACCAGTGAGGTGGCTGCAACCAGAGAGGAAGCAGAAGCTGTCACGGTAGAGGAAGTAGCAGAGGTGGAGGTAACAGAGGTGGTTGGAGTAGAAGTAGAAACAGTAGCTGAAGCAGAAGCTGAGATGGTAGAGGTGGTAGAAGAGGTGGAAGTGGTAGAAGCTTCAATGGAAGCTGAGGAAGTAGAAGAAGTGACTTCAGTGACTTCTGAAGTAGCTGCTTCATTTGTGCTTTCGCTTTCTGTTTCTGTACTAGTACCTTGAGTACTAGTTTCTGTTGTACCTGTTGTACTTGTACCTTCTGTCGTACTTGTACCTTGTGTAGTACTCTCTGATTCAGTACTAGTACCTTCGGTACTAGTACTGGTCAAGCCCTGAACCTGACTAATCGGAGTAGTAGCCACTGTTGTGTAGGTCACCGCACTTCCAAAAACAGTAGAGGTCACTGTAGCAGTATACCTAGTCACTGTTTCTGTGGCAGTGTTCACCACCAAGTTGGTGGCCGTTTCAGTAGAAGCCTCCACCGTGACGTCGCTTGTGTGGGTGTTCTGCAAGGTTGTGGTCAAGTGGACCACAACGGGATCGTCATCGCGCTTGATGGCACGAGCACTGACCGCATTGAGCACGGCAAGAAGGATGTGGAATTTGGACAATTGCATCTAGAAGAGTGAGTAAGGAGTGTGGGTGAACAGGTAGTTCAGTTGGTAGTTGTAATTAAAAGTTCAAGTTGGTAGTTGGAAGTCCAAGTTGGTATGGAAGTCCAGTCGGTAGTTGGTTGGAGTTGGAAGGAACAAATCGTTAGGTACGGTTTGTTTTTTAAAAGAATGACTAGGTGAGGTCGAAAAGAATGACAGTAGTTGGTGGTGAGAGAAGGGGTATCAAATCACTAGGTTTTTACTTACTGAAAAGTGACGAGACAAGAAGGCGAGTGTGCGCTATATATACACGATGAGACAAACAGCAATACACAGGAGCTCGTATTGTCCGCAGGCGCGCAAACGGGCGCAGCCACCCGTTGAACGCTGGGTGGTTACCCAAATGACAGGAATGACCATGGAATATGGAATAATATGGGAGGATATGGAAAAATATGAGAGAATATGGGAAAATAATAGGGAGAATACTGCATACCGTGACCGAAACGGAGAGGATATAGAGTTTGTGCAGTTTTGTGCCACCGGGGAGTATCTCAATGGGCCGTTGTGTACAGCAAGCAGCAAATTAGGTTCTGCGAAGCCCATCACGAAGCGGTCATCGGGCACATTTGTGCATTTTTTTCGCTGGCTGCAAATTCACTTGCGGAAGGAGCGCGGGAAAAATGCTTGCAACCGTCCCAATCGGGACGGTTGCAATTCGACTAATTGGGACTGCGTAACTAATGGCATCGAAAAGAGAGTACAAAGGGGAAGGATAGAGTAAAAGAAAATGGAAAGAATGGATAAAGATGGATAAGAATGGATAAAGAAAGGGGTGTGTAAGGAGCAGCAGCAACTGTAATGAAATTGGAAGTTGTACAAAGAAGAGAAGAAAGATTAAGAGAAAGATTGAGAGGGAAGAATAAGAGAAGGGGTAGACGGTAGATCATTTAGTGAGGAACGGAAGAATAAGAGGAAGTGGCGAAAATAAGAGAGAAGTAAAAATAAGAGAAGGGGTGAGATGGGCAAGAAAAAGAGAAGGGGTGATGATGAGATTCGATGAGTTAATTGTGGGGACACAATAATGGGAGGGGACAAATGGGAAAATAAATGGGACACAAGCGGACAAAAAATAGAATGGGAGACAATGGGTAAAAAATAGATACAATAATGACAGGAAAGTGTTGGATAGTAGAGTATAGAGGAGGAGTGAATGATGAATGATGGAAGGGTGAAATAGTAGGAATAAACGAGGACGAGTGAATGAGTGAAAGATGAGTGAGTGGAATGGTGAAAAAAGACTGGGACATTGACGAGAAATAGTTGAACCAAATTAGTTTGTTTCACTTAAAGCCAGCACGAAATGAGCACGAAATGAGCACTGCAGGGGGAGTGTAAGGGTTTAGCATGTTTCTCACAATAGAGCGCAGACTTGGTTCTCACAATAGAGCGCAGCGAGATTGTGAGAAGAGTAAGAATTAGCCAGAAGAGTGGCAGAGTATGACAGAAGAGCATGAGATTATGACAGAAGAGTGTGAAAAAATAGTAAGAAAATGACAGAACTGTATGAATTATCTCTGTAGAGCACCGCATAGAAAAGTTTTCAATATTCATATTCACTTGCTGATTGTACAAAATTGATTGTACAAATTGACAACTCTGTTCAAATTGTTCAGAAATTTCAATTTTCACATTTCACTGAAGGTCCCATCTATAAATAATAACTCTCAATTATACTGTCATTTAAACACTAAACATCTATAAATACTATCAATTATACTATCATCTAAATACAAACATCATCTATAAATACAACCATAAATATCATCTAAATACTCATCTATACTATTCACTATCATCTAGAATACTATCAATTATCTATCACTCACTCACTCACTCAATCAATTACTCAATTACTCAATTACTATCTGGTTATCAATCGCATAGATTCGCTACGCTCATCTATGCTCACTATGCTTTGACAGCCGAATTACGACCATCGGATATTTTCCATCTTATCTTTGTCATCGCGGAAAACCTGGAGATCGGTAATAACGGATGTAATGACAAAAACAGGACGTCCTCGAACCTCCATCACCACCAACATAAATACCTTCCTCGAAAGTCTCTAATGCTCTACCAATCTACAAACTCCAATCTACAACTCCAATCTACAACTCCAATCTACAACTCCAATCTACAACTCCAATCTACCAATCTACCCACTTATTTTTCACCCAGATTGTGGTACTTTCACACTTTAATTCGTGGTGTCAACCGTACCGAAAAACCGTACCGAAAACCCGCTAGTTAGTCCCCTATCCCCATCTCCGTCCGATCTCGTGCCGTTTCTTTCCATTTCCCACCTCGTCCCCACCAATCTGTCTAATTTCATTTTGTGTCCCGCCATGTCCGCTGGCACATTCGGTCAATGTCATTCTGTGTTGTTGTGTTGTTCTATTCTTCTTCCATTCTTGTTGTTCTGCATTCCATTCTTATGTTCTGCATTTCATTCTTATGTTCTCTTTTATTCTTCTCTTATGTTCTCTTATATTCTTTTATTCTTTATTCTTCTATTCTTCTATTCTTCTACCCTTAATTCTTTATCTTCTATTCTTCCACCCTACTCTACCCTGTTCCTCCTAATCTTAGTAATACCTCTACCTCATTCCAACCTGTTGCGATCTTCCGCCGCCTCCGCTGAGATCCGAAACTTACCGTGGAACCGGTCAATTCGGCCAAAAATTGTAAGAAAAGTCACGTTTCCACGCAATGGAAACCGGTCTGGTCGAAAAGTAGAAAAACACACAACAAAAGGCTGCCACCATCTGGACTTGGGAAGACACCGTTTTGCAAGCTTGTTTGACACAACAGCGCAACAAAAGGTAGAATCATCAAGTGCCCCGTTCTTCCGCTCACTATGAGCTATTTTTCACCCTACTCCTACAACCACAATCATCGCAACGGCATACCCCAAGTGCCCGCCATATCTGAGTCAAACGGCTCCCATAAAAAACCAGACCACCACCCGCCTCCAGGTCAGCCCCAGGACCACAAGCTGCCCGTGGGGTTGAGTGAACCTGAAAGCATGGACCTGAAGTCTCGTCCGGAAGAAGACCCTCTGCGGCCCCCCAAGAAGGAACGCCGAAACCGCCCTGGCCAGCGATTCGGCGCGAAAAAGAAGCTGTGGGTGTGGTCCTGGTTCGCCCAGGACTCCAGCAACCCAAACATTGCAGCATGCGACTTTTGCGGCAAGATTATCGTGCGCTTGGCCAGCGATAAAGGGTCCCCGAAAAAGTTGAGCGAGCATCTAAAGACCCACAAGTTGTCAAAAGATACTATAAACTACTCAAGGCAGGTGCCCGTCGATGGCCACGGCGTCACCTACTCAACTTCCGCCGATCCTGTGGGGTACAACCACGATTACGCCGAACAACAGTCGGTACTGCATATAGGAGCAAACCATCACCTCCAAAACATGAGCCAACCCCACAACCACCAAAACCACCAAAACAGTAGTCATCTGAGTCTGAGCCTGAGTCATGGACTCAACAATCTCAACACCAACCAGAATCTCAGTAACCAAAATCTCAACCAAAATCTCAACCAAAACCTCAACCAAAATCTCAACCAAAATCTCAACCAAAATCTCAACCAAAATCTCAACCAAAACCTCAATCTCAACCAAAATGTTGGGCTCCAGCGGCCGTTCCAGCAGCCACTTGTGCAGCAGGTGATACGGTCTCCGACGTCGGAAAAACGCGTGAATCCAAGTTTTAACCCGGCGTCGTCTTTCAACAACAGATTTGTGCTGGCGGACTTTGACAATACGCCGTACTCGTCAATGAAGTTCCACAAGCACTTGATGAAGTTTCTAACGGAAAACAAGCTCCCGATTCATGTGATAAAACTGCAGTCGTTCCAGCAGTTGATCTACGACTTGAGGAGCGATAGTGTGGCAGACTTGTTGGAGTTGACCAGTCTATACAGTCTGTTGTTGGAGGTGAGCAGGTACGGAGATACGGTGGGGGCACCAGAGGAGTCCCAGGCAGTGAATGCATTGGCTACGGTGGTGGAGAGTAAGATGCAGTAGGAGTGATCAAACAATTGAGCGCAGCGAAATTGTTTGATCAATTCCAAACAACGAAGATAAGGAAAGACAAGGAAAGACAAAACAGGAGGGAACCTTCTTTGCTAAGAATTGCTAGATGTTTGAATTCGAGTGCGTTGCAAGAAAAATAGAGCACCGTTCGGTGATTATAGAGCGATATAATGTCGACTTCGGTCATAGCTAGGTTATGTATTGGTATAGGTAATAGAATGCTTGGGATCAGGCAGAGAAGAGTAGCCAGAACATCGAGTGAACACAATCGAGCGAAGCGAGATTGTTCGCTCGATTGTTAGCTCGATTGTTCTGGGGTAAAGATCGCGAAGAATAATCGTGCGAATAATCGAGCCTAACGAGATTGTCCCTGAGAAAAATCAGGCGATTTGAAAAATAATTTTCAAGTTAAGCTCTTAAAGTAAGATCTAAAGTGAAGATCCTAAAGTGAAGATCCTAAAGATAAGAACGTGAAGTGAACGAGGGGAGGTAAATTTTTCTGAGCTTCCAGATGTTGGATGCAGTTTGAAATCAATTGCATCAATCAACTCCTAATCACCTGCTACTCTCAATTTCTCTGGCCACTCATCGCTTCGCTCTTCGTTTGCCTTCTACGTTTGCCTTCTACGTTTGCCTTCTACACTTCTCCTGTTACCTTCCATTATCCTATGTACGCGATCGTCAACGATCAGTTATGCATTAGCGATGCTGTCGAGCAGACTGCTCGGTGGTGTTTTGTCCTCACCAGTAGATTTTGTGATTTGGGTTGTTTTGTGTGTTCTTCTGTGTTGTTTCTCAACAATCGATCGAACAATCTAGCTTTGCTCGATTGTTTTCACTCGATTATTATGTTCTTTTCTCAGCAATCAGGCGAACAATCTCGCTTCGCTCAATTGTATTGTTCTATTCTTTCGCTCGATTGTTTGCTCGATTATAACGTCAACTCCTGTATATCCAAAGTCTGAGAAATCGACGGCACCGGCGTCAACCCCGGTGTATTCCCCACCCCATTCAACACCCTCGGTGTCTGTCGTATCGACGGCGACGCCAATCCCCCCATCAACGGTGTCAAGTTTGGCGTACCAATACTCGATGTCTCCTGGTACGTTGGGGGCGACAATGTTCTCACGTCCTCATACGTGGGCGGAACCTCGTCGTCCCATGCAATCCCCAACCCCGACCTCTCTGTCAACACCACCTTGAACTGCATCCTCAACACCCTCGCAGCCCCAGTGGGCACTCCAGTCGCAGAGATATCAGGGGACCCCACACTACTGGCACTGTTCACTGGAACAAGGCCATTCTTCAGCTCCCTCTTGGCAGCATCCTTCTTTTTCTTCACAGAGTGCACCAATTCTTCAGCAACAATCATCTCCACCACTAAAGTGTGGCTCACATATACCCCCAAGGTGGGATCGTCAATGTCACACGCCACATTGGCCCCGTTCTTCAACACCCCGTCGTCCTCGTCTTTATCGGTGCTGCTTTTGCTGGAAACGTGCCTGTTCAAGCCAGTTGAAAAGTTAGCGGCACTAATGTCGGCCACCATCTCGATGCGGCCCCGACCCCCAAAGTCCGATTTCCACCCAGACTTGATTTCTCCATGGCTAACAGTCCGTATTTCTTCAATGTGGAGGTGTTCTTGGGAGGGGTCAACGCCAGTGGGAGTTCCAGTGGTGCTGGCACCACTGGTGCCACTGTTACCACTGTTACCACTGGTGCCACTGGCACTATTACCTTCAACTCCACTACCACCTCCACTACCGGTGTTACCACCGGTAGTGCCGGTAGTAGTGTTCCCAAAATCCTCTGCAAAATTCTCATATGCTCTAGCCGGAGCACTATTTTCTCTCCCCTGCATATCATTCACCGCATCATTATCCACCTGAGTATCCAATTCCTCCCCCTGTCTCAAAACATTACTCCTGCTCTGGTGATAATGCTCACTGGCATTTGCCACCATTGTCATGTGGTTCTGAATCGTGCTGTGGTGCATGTTTGACGTCTTTGGGATCGGAGACTTTTTGTGGGACTCCAGCGCGTGCTTCAACTTTCCAGCGTGCTTGGTGCACGTGTGAGCACGAACCAGCGTCATTTCATCGATTCTCCACGTAAGTTTACGCATTCTCCACCGGCGGTCACCTGCACTGCTCACTATATTCTCCAACTTGAGCTCAATTGGAAACGTCGACTTGGGGTATATAACGTTCGGCAACACCGCACTCGCAGACACTTCAGTCGGTGGAAACACCCGCAACGAGTTGCGGTCGGGTCCACGCAATACCAGCCGTGAAACATGCACTGGCAACTTGATGGTAGTGCGCGCAGTGGAACCCGGGACCGTAGCCACGGCCACCAAGTCATAGCGAATGTAGGCATCGGAGTGCGAGGATCCAAGCTTAGAAGTAGGCGGGAGTGAGCCCGGGAGAAGATGCGAGAATGGGTACCCGTGTATTCCCTGTGGGAAACCAGCGGTATCTGTGAGCACATCCCATCTTGCCAATGTAGTTTTACGTTCACGGCAGTCTTTGCACCCGCTAACAGAGGGGAGGCAGAAGGTCTTGGAGTGCTTGAATGTTTGGACTAGCGAGAGGGTCACTGTTTGGAGTTCTTCGTACTCTTTGCTGATATCGAGCTTGAGAATCCCCAGAATGATGAAACCCGTGGACTCCGATGGGGCGCCGTACAAAATGACGGGACTTGACTCGAGCACAAGGTGGAGTTTGAACAGCGGATCGTGCAGTTTGGACGACTTGGCGGAACTGGTCGATACGTTCAGCAGAGTGGGCGATAAGAGGTTGAGCACGCCGCTCTGTGGTGACTTCTCCTTGTCCCCATGAAGCAACACACGGGAAAACAAGGTCATCGGATGCTAGATTGTTGTTGTTTGAAATTAAGTTGTGATAAGCACAAGGCTGTTCAGTGCAAGATGATAAGAACTTTGTGATGCTGTTCCAGGTGTATTCTTGGCCGTCCGCTTATTTATACGGACTGCTGTGGCGCTGAAAATTTTGATCGGCAAATTCCGACGGAGCGCCGATAAAAAGTAGAATGGTGATAGTAGATTGTAGATATTGAGAGTAGATATTGAGAGTAGATATTGAGAGTAGATATTGATAGAATGAGTATTATGTGATGTAGTAGATAGACTATTCAGCATAGGGAGTATAGAGTATGGGTATGTTAGAGTATGTTAGAGTATGAGGGTATGGAGTATGAGTAGTGTAGTATAGTGTCATACTAACTGTGGACATTCCTGTGCTGAAACGGAAAACCGGTTCAGGCCCGGGGGCCCGAAAATAAAGTATGGGGTGAGTAAATGAAAACTCCCCACATTTTCTTGCTACCTTGTCTTTCTACTTGTCTTTCTACTTGTCTTTCTGCTTGTCTTTCTACTTGTCTTTCTACTTGTCTTTCTACTTGTCTTTCTAATTCTTACTTTCAACCTCCTTTCTTAAAATTTTAACACCCTCTTCTTTCTCCTAATTTCACTTTTTCACCTGTCTGTTCACTTTTTCTCATAAAGTTGTCAATTCCACCAAAAACACCCCACGTGAAAGTGTGGCAACGCAGGTAGGAACGGAGAGTTACAAGCGAGTGCTATAATTGCTAATTTCTCGTATTACTCTTGGGAATTGGCACTTGCTATTCGCTAGTTTTAACCGAATCTCAAAAAACGAAAAAAAAAAGAAAGCCCGATACGGGGGTCGAACCCGTAGCCTTTTGATATCCTTACTAAGAGTCAAACGCTCTACCGATTGAGCTAACCAGGCAGTTCTTGTTTGTTTTGCCCTAAGTTAATTCACCTCGCTAACAGCTGGTTTTTGGCCTTCCCAAAATAGCCCAATTTGAAAGCTAGAGAGATAGAAAAGGCATTGGGTGGTTAGTTTGAACAGTGAGATTGTCATGTGGGCTTTATTTGAAGAAATTTGAATATTTGGAAATTTTGTGTGAGCATGTCTTCATTGAATATTGAATAAATCTTGAATAAATCTAAATCTTTAATAAATCTTGAATAAATCTTTAAATCTTTAGGACATCTTTAATTTTCAATTAAAGATTAACCATCACCATCATACACTAGGTCTGATGCACCTCATCATTGACAACGGTGCTTACAACATCAAAGCAGGCTTTTCTGACCAGCCCCCTACCACCGTCCACAATGCCATCACCAAGACCAAAGACGGCGTGATATACATTGGAAACGACTTCAAGGACCAAACAAACAACTACTCCGGCATTCTATTCAAACGACCCAATGAACAAGGCCATCTCACATCTTGGGAAGCCCAGAAACCGCTTTGGGACTACACTTTCGATCGACTCTCGCCAAAAGTGGCCATGGACCCGCTGCAAATTCACCTCACTCTCACCGAATCCCCCTTCCAGCTCCCCCAGCTCTCGATGCACACCGACCTGATTGTGTTTGAAGAGTACGGATTCAACGAGTACTACAGATGTATCCCCCAATCGCTCGTTCCCTGGAACTTTGACGGTAATGACTTCATGTTGGTGATTGATTCCGGGTTCAATGCCACGTGGATTGTGCCCGTGATATTTCAGAGCGTCCACTGGGCTGGAGTGCGAAAGTTGCCCGTTGGAGGCAAAATCATCAATAGTTTGTTACGTGAGATGATCTCGTTCCGTCACTACGATGTGGCAGAAGAGCCCATTCTCATCAACACAATCAAGGAAAAGACCGGTTTCGTGTCCCCGGACTTTGTGCGCGACTTGAAGAACCGCCAGAACCTCGTTGCAGAGTTCGTGCTACCGGACTTTAAGACGACTACGATGGGGTACGTCAAGGAAAAGGGCGTGCTGTTGCCCCGAGATACACAGACACTCGAGTTGACGGACGAGCGCTTTACTCCCCCGGAAACGTATTACCACCCAGAGATTATGTTTGATAATAACACGGCCACTTCTAATAACACCATGATACAAAACTCCCCTTTGAAGAGCTTGACGGACCTTGTAGTGGAGTCGATATACGCGTGCCCAGAGAGTTCGCGACCGCTATTGCTGGCGAATATCGCGTTGGCGGGGGGGTCGGTGAACTTGCCCAACTTTGAGCTGCGGTTGGTGAGTGAACTCAAGCAGGAGTTGCCGGTGGACTGGTTCGTGAGGGTGAGAGAGCCGTTGGAGAAACACAACTACGAGGATTTGGCGTGGTATGGGGGGAGGAATTTGGTGGATGATGAGGTGGTGAATAGTATTAGTGTGTCGAAGAAGGAGTATTTTGAGCATGGGTCGAATTGGTGTCAGAAGCAGTTTGGTTTCAAGAATAGCTAACGAGCGAACAATTGAGCGAAGCGAAATTGTGAGCGACCAAATGAATTGATGAAACTACCATCGAAGGAAACTACACACTCTCTTCGCTCGATTGTGAGAGGAAACAATTGAGTATTGAGAAGGTGAACTATTGAGAAAGATTGAAAATAGTGACCAAATGAAACAACAACTGAGTGAAGTTGGGGAGTTCACTAATTTTTTAGCATTCTACGTGAAGTTCACTAGAGTTACTCATGTATGCGTTCACATATGTTTGCGTTCGCTCATCTGTGCGTTCATTTATCTATGCAAACTCTTACCTATACGTCCGCTCATCTATGAACGATCATCTCTTCTCAATGCTTTGCACATACGAACGCCATTCACCTGGCCACAAAATTACTTATCTGTACTACTAATTACCACTTGTATTATTCTGCATAGCTTCTCAATAGACAGTGATTTCTATAAGCATGTAGTTTTTTCTTCTATAAGTCGCCGTCATGCTAGTTGTAGTTTGTATGTGTATGTATGTGCACGTATTTTTGCATGTATTGCACGTTCTTTTGTATAATGTCACACATCTGTTGACTCGTGTGATACAACCACACGAGCATAAAACACACTCGCTCCGCTCGTGTGTTATGCTCGTAATTGCTCCAACCTATTAAAATTCAAATACCTCGACAAAATCAACCACCCGTACCTAAACCACACCATCTGACTAAAATGCCCATACGACATCGCCGCGTAACTCAAACTCAACATGTTCAAGTCAGAGTAAATCTCGATCGAGTTGTTGGGGCTCTTGTTAAAGAAGCTCACATTAATATTGAACTTGAGCACATTGCTGAGTACAAGTTTCGACAAGTGGTCCACAAAGAGCTCCACATTCGTGAGGAGGGTAAATGAGTACTTTTCCCAAAAGTTCAAGCTCTTCAACACGTACAAACTCCCCCCCTTAATTTTATGGTAGCTCTTGGTGCCGTGGTACAAGGCAATGTGGTTCGGGTGGTTGGACACACCATTCTCGTCAAAAGTCACTAAAACCACATCCTTTTGCGAAATAACCCCCCCGAGACTCTTGACAATGTCATCGGAGTGCCATGTCTCATTCATCCCGTCTTTGAATTTGGTGAGCACAGTGACCTTGTCCTTCTCCAACCCCAAAATACGGGCAGATGCATACAATTCCTGCTCGCGAATTGCTCCCATTGACGTGTGGGTGGCATCACCATTCGAAAAACACACCAATCTCACGTCGTTATTGTGCTTGGGTTTGGCAATCTCAATGAGCGACGGTGCAAAGAACATCACCTCGTCGTCGGGGTGGCCCACTACAAAGTACACGGTACTGTTCTGAATGGGGAGGGGTTCGGGCGATGTGATGGAGTTGTAGGGGTACGTGGACTTGACATACCGGTTTGTTCGTATTTCCCGTGATGTGTTCTTCAATACCATCTGGGGTATGGCAGTGGAAAGAATGATCCATATGGTGAAGGATAAAAATACAAGCTTGGGAAGTATTCCTATTACTTTGAGAAGGAGCATTGTAGTTGTAGTGTAGTTGTAGTGGAGTGTAGTTGTAGTGGAGTGTACTTGTTAAGTTGTAAGCTGTACTGTACTTGTTGGGCACTTGTTGAGTACTTGGAGAACTTATTGAGTAGTTTGTAGGTACTTATTGACTTATGTAGTATAAGTACTTGTAATTCCAATGTTAGCTGTACTTATTAAGTCTTTTTGGATCTCCACCTCCAATTCAATCTGATCTAGTCTATTTATATTTTTCAACTTGTTGAGTAAATTTCCGTGTTGGGAATATGCCTAAACGATGTCCGAATGTGACTTTTTGGTCACGTAATTTTCACAAGTCTTGTAGTTAGATGTCACACTTCCTAGGTACTTCTTCCTAGTGGTTCTTCCTACTAGTTCTTCCTACTAGTTCTCTATGTAGTTTTGGATGAAGTCTTTATAATACACTCTAGTTCCTCCAATCTCTCTTGTCTTCAAAAAGAAAAACTGGGGAAAAAAAACCGACAACTGCAGGATTCGAACCTGCGCGGGCAAAGCCCAAAAGATTTCGAGTCTTTCTCCTTAACCGCTCGGACAAGTTGCCAGATGCATGTTCATTTGAGAATGGTTGGATTAGGTTGTGGGAAGGTCTTTCAAAAAAGGCCGAATCATGGCAATTTGAGGGCCGGAAGTAGTTTAGAACGTCTATATTATTAAACTCGTTGGATTCTGTGCAAAAAAAGAAAGATTTGGGGGAGTTAGAAAAAGTTATAGAAGTTAAAGAAACTAGAGAAGCTAAGAAAAAGAGAAGGAAGGGTTGTAAAGTACTACTGAGGCAAGACTAGAGAGAACCATTAACCTTTTATACTCTTACCTTCCCATTGAAGGACCTTTGAGGTCTCTTCGAATGGCTGCGAAATTTATCTTTTCGCTGAAAATCTGGAAAATGCTGCGAAAAATGGGCTTCCAAAAACTGCTCTTCAGTAATTTAACAATCTAAAAAATATTGACAACACTTGATCTTTTCTTTTTTTAGACATATTAAGAAGGAACCGATTCTATAACTACGAGATAATCTTCTCATCTTTGCTAATTTTTCTCTCTACACAAATCATTTCCTCGTTAAATAAATAATAGCTACTAGAGCATGAACATGTTCATAGAAGGTTGCAACGTCATCAGTTGGGTGAGTCAAGCGAAGAATATTCGTCGTATGTTGAATGACTGGTAGTCAGCACTCATTCAGTAAAAGAACATTTGCAATCACATTCAATCTTATTCAATCACATTCGCAACATTTGCATCATTTGCAACATTCGCACATTTGCAACACTGGCAACATTCGCAACACTCGCAACATTCGCACATAATCAACATTTGCAACATAATCAACATTCGCTTCGCTCATGTTGCTCATGTGCTCATGTTGATTATGTGCTTACAACCACCCAAACGTATTATCCTCCTTCCAATCCTCTAAAAACGGCACCAAACCCAACGATCCATCTGCCGCAAACTCATTCATCTCCCTATTCAAGTTAATCTCAAACGGATCAAACTTGAGAATACTATCGAGCTCGTCCACCGGCTCATCCTCTGCCTGGTGCAGCTGGAACAACGGCGATCTCGACACTGTTCTCTCTCTTATTCTTGGTTTTTTATTCTGTTTAGTCACATTGAGCCCCAAGATACTCAAGATCGCAAGCTCCACAAGCCGACCCGAACTCTTGCTCAATGACCCCGGAACATCAAAAGCACACAGTGACGTCACACACAGCAGTGTTTCCAACAACAACTCCTTCAGCGACTGGAACAATGACCCCCCCTTGATATAGTCCAAACTTCCCTTGGCCACAAGAAGTGCAAGCCGGGCCTGTTCCCTTGCAATATTGAGTGGGATCGGAACAAGGAAGTTGGTCTTGGACACCTCGCGAAGCAACTCGAGAATCGATATCAGTGCCTGCTGGATTGTGCTCACACTCAGCACAATTACCAGCCGCAGATGTGTGGTGCGCAAAAGCTGTTCCTTTTGTGAGAGCCCCACATCGTGGTTGTTGCCGTACTTGGACATCACAGGGAGGTACATCAAGATCTTGGCGTGGTGGTAGAGAAATAAAAGCGTGAGCTGTGGCTTGGAACATGTAGCCAAATTGTCGACATCGAACTTGAGGTCCTGTGGCAACTCCCGTTTCCATACCTCGAGCATCTTGTCTCTCTCAAGCGACCGTTCATGGGTATCGCCCATTTCCCTTGTGAAAATCGAGTCGAGAATACTGCCCAATACCTTACAATATAACATGAAACTAAGGGCAAGTTTGGTGACTTTTCCCACAATCGACAACCGGGTATTGTTCACAATCAAAATGTTTTCATTCACATCGTCCTCGTCATTCTTACCTGAAAATGGAAGTGCACACTCAATCTCAAACTCTTTGAGAAGACGCGGTACTCCAAGGTTCAAACTCAGGTAGATATCGAGACAGTAGATACACCAAAAGAGAATACGGCGCTCGGCTTGCATGTAGTTCCGCACATTCATGCTGGTTCCAATACCACTGATGCCCAACACAGCAGCAGGACACCGATGGAGACGGAGTTGCTGTGCCATGGTCACCACACGGCCTCGCAACTCGTAGCATGTACTGGTGTCTCCAATCACCAAACAGTACTGGAGTGCAAGCGACAACACCTGGAGCGATTGGATAGAACAGTGCTTGGTCACCACACAATTGGGTTTGATGAACGCGTGGATCAAGCGGTCGTAATACGCAAGAAGCTCAACATACGGGCTTTTGGCCTTGAGGTACTGTTCACGGCTCGACAACAAACTGAGACTCACAACCAATACCATCATTGCAGAAAGCTTACTGGGTGGGATAGAATCTGCGTTTCCTGTGTCCAACCCCCCATAACCCTCGGTTAACCTCACATAATTCTTGAGAAACGTATTCTTATCAATGACTGGGAGCGTATTGCGCCAGTCCTGGAAGTAGACAGTGATGAGATGGTCGAGATCGGTACGGGTGGGAAGAACCAACCGCTTAACAAACTCATTGGGCTGGTCAACCTCATCATTGAGCAGTGAAATGAGTGGTTCGGGGTTGAGTGAAAAGCTGGAGTCGTAAAATGTGGGTGTAATAAGACTAAATGAAGTGGAATCAACAACAGACGTGCAACTTGTATCACCCACTGAAAGACTGGAAAAATCAGATGACCGCTCTCCACCTTCATCCTTTAACGATGCTATGGCATTGGCTGTGATAATCGCTACCCTGGACTTGTACCCATACACCTGGCATATTTTTGCCAATAGTGTGGGGATAAAGAGTGTTTCCTCTGTGGTACGCGGTATCGATATAGCTACCAATGCCGTCAACTGCTGCTGTTTCAGCTCCTCATTGTCCAAAATCTCCTGTTGTTGCTGGAACGCCTTGCTCCGCTGCATCTGCGCAATCGCAGTGGCAGCCGCAAACGCTCCGGGCGCAGGATTGTACTTGGAAATGGGAGCAGCTTCGCTCTCCTCATCACTGAGACTGATGGAATTGGCTATCGAAACCACCTCAGCATTGTCGTAAACAGACCCCGCAATCAGCACAGGACGCTCGTGCACCGCGTGGGGGTTCGCACACCCACAGGGGCACCCAGAGTGGTGCTCGTTGTGGATGTCGAGGTTCAGCGCAGTGAGTCCGTCACGTGAAACGTCACGTGACATACCATGTGACACAACATTTTCACGTGCGCTTTCACCTGACTCCAACAAGCCCTCCAAGCGCTTGTTTTCGGCCTCGAGCTGGCGCACGCGTTCCTCGAGCGTTTCGGTATAGCCCTTGGGATAGGCTCGGCGGGAAAGCTTGTCGGAGACAATGCACTCGAGGCCCACACCCTGGCACAGCGAGCAGGGGTTTTTACCGTCACATTTGGTTTTTTTGGCCCTGCACCGGTCACAAGCCTGGGCCACCCTTTCAGCAGTGGTTCGGTGTGCCTTGATAGTTTTTGTGTTTGTGGACGTTGCCTTCTTGCGAGGTCTTGAAGGTGAGAAGGGACAGTCGCCAAACGAGTTGGTGGTGGTTGAAGCCGAGTTTTGTGAGATTGAATTGCTCAATCCAGTTGTGTCAGTGTTTGGTTCGAGGGCTCCATTACTTGCTTGGGTGCCTTGCCCGTTACTTAGGGTGAGACCTGAGGCCAAACCATGGGGAACCTCCATCAAGTTATCTTCCTTTTTGATGCCATTCATGCTGTCATAGTCTTGAATTTTGACTTTTCTCATTTGACTCATGCGGCTTGATTGGTACGTGCACGTCCAAATCTGGGGAAATGAAGTGAAATCAAATGAAATCAAATCGATGATGAATAATGCGAGTTCTTCGACTGAAAAGTAACCTAAATGGTTTGAGGGCAGGGCTTGATGCTAGGAAGGATTCGGGTGTGATGGATGGTTCAAGTTTGGGTGGTTCAAGTTTGGATACAAGCATGATGGATGGCATGATGAATGGTACAAGTTTGATTGGTTCAAGTCTGGATGGCGAGAAACATAAACTGCTTGATCGTTTTAGATTCTCAGAAAGAAAGAGATCTCATATTAAGGTGGAGCTTGAGGAGCCAGTAAAGAGGTCGAGGAGAGGGAACAAGAATGAGAAGAGTGAGAAGAGTGAGAAGAGTAAAATAAAGGATGAGATGGATATAAAAGAGGAAAAGGTTATGACTGATGAAATAAAGAAGAAACTGAAAGCCAACTCATTCAAATACATCTCTTCATCTGAATCTCCTCTGCAGCGTTTTTATGACATCTACAACCGTGTTGTAGATATGAGACTGCAGTTCATGGCGCCTGTGGATACCCAGGGATGCGAGCGTATAGCTGAGACAATCACTTCCAATATACGAACAACACATCCCCGTGTGTACCGGTTCCAGTTGCTCATATCACTCATGCTCTCGCTGCAGACTAAGGACGAGGTGAACTTCCAAGCAATGCAGAAACTCCAGCATGGGCTCGTTGATAGAGATCCCTTGGGATTGACCCTCGAGTCGTTGCTCACACTAAGTGAGTCTGAAATCGATGCCTTCATTTGTAAGGTGGGCTTTCACAACCGCAAGTCAGTCTACATATACCAGGCCTGTAGAATGATCCGCGACAAGTTCCAGGGAGATATCCCGAAAACTATAGACGAATTGGTATCGTTGCCTGGAGTGGGCCCCAAGATGGGCTACCTTCTTCTCCAATGTGCCTGGAACATCAACAGTGGGATCGGTGTGGACGTGCACCTCCATCGTTTGGCAAAGATGTGGGGGTGGACAAAGAAGGCCAAGACCCCAGAACAAACTCGCCTAGAGCTCCAGGACTGGCTTCCAAGGGAGTACTGGGGGGAGGTGAACCCGCTTTTGGTGGGATTCGGCCAGGTTATTTGTGTTCCTAGGGCCCCAAACTGTGATCTATGTACTTTGGCAAGAGATAGGTTGTGTCCGGGGGTGAATCGGAAGTTGTTGGGTGAGATGACTGAGAAGAGGAGGGAAAAGTTGATGAGGCAGAGGGGGGATCTTACAAAGATGATAGAGAGTACGTTTGGCGAAACAATCAGCGAAGCTGATTGTTTGGTAGAGCCTGAGGTGAAAACAGAGCCCGCTACTAATTTGGTGACTGAGTCTGATGTGAAAACTGAACCAAGTGATTTGGTAAAAACTGAACCTACTGATTTGGTGACTGAACCAAGTGATCTGGTAAAAACTGAACCTACTGATTTGGTGACTGAACCAAGTGATTCGGTAAAAACAGAACCTACTGATTTGGTGACTGAACCAAGTGAGGTGAAAACAGAACCTGATTATTAAAACCAAATCAATTAACAATTTCGCTACGCTCAATTGTTAAAAATCTTATCTTGTATATTGGCATATAGATACTGTGTATCTCAAATAGAATATTTTTATTGTCCAGCTCTAGCTTCAAGCAGCGCTATCACTTTTCATTCTTCAAATACCCCCCCTCCTTGCACAACAGATAGAAAATACTATCTTCCTTCTTCAATAAAGCATCAGGACTATCAAACTCCTTCACCTCGCCCTTGTCCAACACCAAAACCTTGTCACTGTCCATAACAGTCTCTAATCTGTGGGCAATCGTCAAAATAGTCTTGTCCTTGAACTCGCTCCTGATAGTGGCCTGAATGAGCTTGTCTGTCTGCACATCCACCAGCGCAGTGGCCTCGTCCAACACCAAGATCTTGGACTCGTCATTCAACAAAGCTCTCGCAAGACTCAACAATTGTTTCTGTCCCGCACTCAAGTTGGATCCTCCCTCGTCCAAAATGGCATCCAACCCAATCTTGGTCTTCAATTCCTCGGGCTTCTTCAGCTTCTTCTTTTCCTTTTCCAGTGGCTCCGTCTTCATCTGCTCAACATGTTCCTTCAAGTGCGCAAGATCCAACGTCTTCCACAACTTGTCGTCGTCGTAATTGCCAAACGGATCCAAATTCTCCCTCACAGACCCCTTCACAACATGCGACTCCTGGGGGATAATATTCAAGTGACTCCTCAAGTCGAAAAGCCCAATCTTGGTCACGTCAACTTGGTCAATGTCAATACTTCCTTCAATGGGCTCAATGATACGGAAAAGTGCCAACGTCAACGAGGACTTACCGGCTCCAGTACGCCCAACAATTCCAATCTTCTCCTTGGCAGCAATAGAAAGAGTAATGTTCTTCAAGACAGGAGGCAAGTTGTCACGGTACCGACACGAGTAGTTGTCAAATTTGATACCACCAGTTTCTGGCCAGCTGGTAGGAGGACGCTTATCTTCAATAACCATCTCGGCCTCGGGCTTCAACTCAATGTACTCGGTCATTCTCTCGATACTCACACTCTGCGTCTCAATCTCGGTCCACGCCCTCACTATACCGTTCAAGATAAACGTGATACTGAGTGCGTACGTCATGATGAACCCGAATAAACCAGGGTTGATGGGGTGCAGCGTGGTGAGCGAGAAGGTACCGTAAAGCGTCGACAAGAGCATAATGGTGGACGAAATGAACTGCAATCTGATACCCAACCATCTGTTATTGGCCTGTGAAACCAATTGACATCTCACAAGCGTGTTGATCAACTTCTTACTCTTGTGCGAAAACCGGCCGCTCTGGCTGAAGGCATTGATGGTGTCAACACCATTGATGGTTTCTTGAATGGTGGACAAAACAGGACTCTTGGCAGTCTTGATGATTCTACGAAGCTGTCTGGCAGCAGGGATGTACCTGTCACGGTAGTAGTTGTACAACACAAGAAGCCCAAGAATGAGGAAAATCATCAAGGGCATCGACGACACAATCACAGCAAAGGTCACCACACCGCTCATGATGTTCTCGAAGAACCAGAGGAACATCCACGGCAACTGCAGGTCCAAAACACCAACATCATCGGTGAACCGGTTCAAGATACGCCCGAGTGGAGTGGTCTCGAAAAACGACATGGGCGCACGCATGATGGAGTTGGCCATCTTGTCGTGGAAATACCTCGTGCCCTTCAAAATACAAAAGGTCCAAATGATGAACGAACCAGCCAACACAAACACACCTTTGCAAAGACCAATGGCAATGTAGATGGAGAGATAAAGCTGTGGGTTCTCGGTGTGTCCAGCACGTGCATTCGCTTCGGACCAGAAGGTGAAGACATACTTTTCACCCAAGGCAAGCAACGACGACACAACCATAAAGAGCATGTACAAAAACACAAATCTGTAGTCACACGCTTTACAGTACAGCCAGATAACCTCGAACTTGACACCTCCAGTAGCCACAAACTCATCAATCTGCCCAGTCTTCTTTTGCTTGGGCTTACCGTCCTCGTCCAACTCTTGTTCATCGTCATCGAAATTGTACACATGGTTATACGACACAGCAGACGCTCTGCGCAACCCATTAAAGGTGTTCTTTGCACCTTCAGCATCGGCACCAGTGAACTCCATCACAGTTTCCTCAACTTCATCCGAAACACCAGGCGCAGACGCCACAGTCTCCAAAGAATTTTCAGTTTCTAAATTGGATTCGACGGTGGACTCAACTGTAGACTCAACATTTGTTTCCAGGGACGAGTCCTCCTCCTCCTCGTGCTGCTTACCAAACTCCTCAATCAACTGTGCCAACTCTCCGCCCCTTTCCTTGACGGTATCGAAATCACCAGTCTCGGAAATGGAGTTGTTCTTCAACATGTAAATCAAGTTCAGCTTGTGCAAAACCGCCACCGAGTTGGTGGCCAAGATCTTGGTTCTGTCACCAATGATACCGGAGGGCGACAACACATTTTTAATGATGGCCTTACCCACATGTGAATCAACAGCAGATAAAATGTCGTCCAACAAGTAGATGTCCGCACGAGCATACACTGCTCTCGCAAGAGAAATTCTCGCCTTTTGACCTCCACTCAAGGAAATTCCCTTCTCACCAACAACGGTCTTGTCACCATCGGGCAACGATTTGAAATCAGACGCCAACTGACAAGCTTCAACAGTCTTTTTGTAGAATACTGGGTCGTTACGGTGGCCAAACAAGATATTTTCCTTGACTGTGGCATTCAAGATCCAAGGGGACTGAGGACAGTATGCAATTGATCCATTGATTTCCACACTGGGTTTCGAGCTCTCGTCATCGGAATAAGCAACCCTTTGCACGGGCAACTCACCCAAAATCGAGCGCAAAAGCGTACTCTTACCGGCCCCCACCTTACCAACCACACAAGTGAGTTCTCCCTTAGCAGCAGTAAAGTTGATATTGTTCAAAGCAATTCCATTCGAAGACTCGGTAGCGGCTTCTTCGTCCGAGAACTTGGATGCGTCAACAGTGGAGCCCCACAAAAAGGTGGTGTTCTTCACAATGACAGATTGGGAGGCGTCGGCATCAGGGCTTCTGGTAAACACATCTGCCTGCTGGTCAATTTCGTCCATGGTAAAATACTCTGTAAGTCTTCTGAACGAGGTCAAGGCCTCGGCAAGATCAGTCAACAATCTGGGGAGTGTCAACACCGGCTCAGAAAGAAGGTTGAACAAGGCCAACGCAGGGAACACAATTTCGGGGGTCAAGGGCGTGTCGGTGATCACTGTGAATGTAGCATAAGTGGCGGCACTGAGGAAGAATGGAACACAGTCCCAAAGGAACATGGAGAAGGAATTGTAGATACCCACGCCCTTTGTGCTATTCAATTCCTTATTTCTCAAATCGGTCAACTTGGCCATCATGGGTTTCTCCCACGAGTAAAACTTGACGGACTTGATGGTGGTCAACAACTCATTGACAAAACTGGTTCTCTTGTCCTTATTCTCCATCAACTGGTTGTAACGCGAGTAAACCGCAGAAGTCACGTACGACACACACGGAAGAAGAATGGCACCGCAGGCCAACCCACCAAAGATGGCATTGCCCAATAAACGGTAGAGCAACACAAGAGCAATCATGAGACGTACTGGGGTACCGACAAACTCCTGCAAGTCCATAAAGAACCACTTGATGGTTGACAGATCCATGGTGACATGGTTGATGATATCACCCGTTGTCTTGTCCTTTTTCGCCTGTGGAGACAACAACATTGCTTTTCTGTAAATCAAGTATGTGAGCGACGAGTCCACCGCAAACAAAATCCGGAACGCCGTCCATATAGCCTGCTGGAAACATGTGGTTTGGATACATGCCACGGTGAACATAAGAAATGAAATGATAAATCCCTGGATAATTGCGGGCTTTTCATCTTCGGTCTTCAGGGTATAAACCTCGAAAAAGATCAAGAGTTTACGAAGGAACCAAGGCTGGGACATTGCGCAAAAGGCATCGAGCAATCCGGCAACCACGGTGAAACAGAGGTACCATAAATTGGCCTCTGCGATTGCCCAAAATAACAGTGGCTTTGGTTTTTCCTGAACCCACTTGATGCGGTTCACCAAGGGCACATACAGCAACAACGACCTTGGTCTCACATTTTTCACAGCCTTGGTCCAGGCGCGGTTCAACTTTGCGTATGTCACATCGACATTGAACTCGGAACTCGCTTCGGGCAATTCATCGGACGAGATCTTTTCGTGGTGATGGATCTTGCAAATCAATGGGTAAATCCACGAAAAGGTGATTGTGGAAAACACATCCACCACCTCCAACAGTTCTTTGTCATATTCAAAAGCGGGTGTGTAGAAGACGTATTCCAAAACGAAGACCGTCCACGACAGCACCAACAACAAGGGTTCTGGAGAATTTTTGAAATTTGCATAAATTTTGTGGGGGGAGAAGGCATCTTGGGCCACCACCACGGCAAAGTACACTGCCGAAAGAAGCCAGTATATCAATGCGGAGGCATGGGGGACCACAGAAAAGCGTACTTCAAAGTATTGCAAGGGCAAAAATACTAGCGCAGATACCAAAGCTTGTGCGATGAGCACAGCTTCACCAGAAATGCGCCAAAGCACAATTGAGCTGACGGAAAAGACTAAAACCAGCACTAGTTTTGCGTAAAGGAGCCAGCCAGAACTAGAGCCCGACTGAGAAGCAAACTTGCAACTTTTGACCAATTGGAGCAACCCGAAAATACCCACACCCACATTAATCAAAAGACCGAGAGCCACGATAAATGGTGGATTGAGGGCATTTTCAGTTGGGGAGTACAACGGGTGAGTCCAGTCCAACTTTTCTGTGAGCACAGGAGGCAACCGAGCCAAGAAGGCATTGGCGCTGAAGAGCTGGAGGTTCACAGCGGGATCCATTGTTGATGAGAAAACGCGGGATACGCGCGTATAAAAATGAAAAATGATTTTCAATGGTGGCAAAATGGTTTTTGTGTAATTGATAAGGGTTGTGGTAGTTGTGGACTAGTCTTCGACTAGTCTACAACTACGAACCATCCAGCTGTAGTATACATGCTTGTTAATGCTATCAATGCTATTAGCTATTCAGACATTTTATAGAATACCTTTTTATGAACCTTCCATAATACAGACTGGGTGAATTAGCGATTAGCGATAGAGATTTGGAGATTTTCCACTTGGATGTGCGGCTGCTTAAGAGAGAATGTTGACAGAAGATGAACTGGAGGACTAAAATGAACAAGAGATGGAAGAACTGGAAGGAGAAGACCAACTGAAGCAACTGGAAGAACTGGAAGAACTGGAAGAACAACCTGTAGAACTACGAAAGAACTGAAAGAACTGAAGCATTGGAGATCTGTGAACTAAAAATAATCATGAGATGACGTGAAATTGAGTGGCAAAAGTTGACGTAAGTTTAATCCCTCATGAGGGGAGGACATCAAACGATACAGTCGAACGAAGTGATTGTTCTCGTTCGATTGTTTTCGTTTGATTGTTCTCGTTCGATTGTTTGATATTGACAATTGAGGAATCAATTAGGATGGCATAAACCAGTTACAATTGGAAGGCAAACTAGAAAAAGTATCAAAACGGCAAAGAAAAAGATCTAAAAATTGGAGTCTTTTTTAGATATGGAGTCAATTGAAAAAGAAAATCAGTGAGGCTCATACTTGTAGATCCTCGTACATAACTAGAGATAAGAGTTAGTGATCATTTAACAATGATTGCTACAATTGAGTGATAAATTTTACGTGTATGTATTTTATTTAGAAGTCTGATGATCATTGAGTTCTTTGATCTTTGATGATTGAGTGAGGGTTGCACCCATTGAGTTCTTATACCCATTGAGTTCTCTGGGTTCTTGTACTCATTAAGTTCAACTCCACTCGCTTCGCTCGTGGAGTTGGTGGTTAGTCTTGTCGTGCCTCGTCCAGAAAAAATTTACAACTCAACAACTTCATGGAAACCCCCTTGTAATGAACAACAGACAAGTGCAACAGCCCAACTTGCAAGCACAACACATCTTGTTACAGCAATTACAACAAGGATCGAATCCATCGTCCTTTCAATCCGACTCTTATGATCCGTACCATGGCTACAATAGACAACAGCCGCCGTTGCAGCAGCAGTTCTTTCCCCAGTTCCAGCCAAACAACATCCCCAGCAACAACATGAATAGCCAATTGCCCAGCAACAACATGAACATGAACATGAACCAGATGAATATGAACATGAACCAGATGAATATGAATATGAATTCAATGAATGGCAACCAGAATCAGAATCAGAATCAGTTGAATCAGGGTCAGTTGAATCAGAATCAGTTGAATCAGAGTCAGTTGAATCAGGGTCAGATGAATCAGAATCAGATGAATCAGAACCAGTTGAATCAAAATCAGAACCAGAACTTGAACCAGAACCAGAACCAGAACCAGAACCAGAACCAGAATCAGAATCAGAATCAGAACCAGAACCAGAACCAAAACCAGTTGAATAACCAAAGCCAGTTGAATCAAAGCCAGTTGAATCAAAACCAGTTGAACAACCAGAACCAGAACCAGTTGAATCAAGTCAACCCCAACCAAGTTATGAATGCCAACCACCTCAACCAACTTCAACTCAACCAACTCAACAACAACTCCTCCAACTTTCCTCGACAACCACCCCACCTCTTCTACAACCAACAGATTAATCTCCAGCAGGTTCCGCCCCCGCCCCAGAAAATCAATGTAGAGAACCCCAACACTGTGTTTTGGCTGCACCAGCAGCAATTGTGCCAATTGCTGAGAAATGCCAACATCCCGCACTTTTACGCAAGACACTATGCCACCAACCTGAGAAAGAAGAACCCGTATAGCGAGATGAAGGCTGTGAACCTCATTGAGGCCACCAAGGTGTTGCTTTTGGCGGCGGAGGAAGAGGCCACCACAAACTCCCGTGATGGGAACGTGACCCCCACCCCCTCGTCTGCTCTTTTACACAACAAAAAGCATGCCCAGGAGACTGATGAGGAGCAGGAGCAGAGAATGAGACAAAAGTCTCATGGTAAGCAATTGTGGGGTCAATTGGACATGTGTGGCCAGGGTCTCGTGAACCTTTCCCCAAAGCTTTTCCAGTACGATTTCTTGGAGTCATTGTACTTGAACAACAATCGGTTGACCTCGATTCCCAGTCTTGTGAGTCGTTTGAGGGGATTGCGTACTCTTGACTTGTCGCACAATCGTATTAGCGAGGTGCCTGCACAACTTGGGCTCTGTTTCAATCTCCGTTACGTTTACCTTTTCGACAACTATATAACCACCTTGCCCTACGAGCTCGGTAACCTCTACCAATTGATGTTTTTGGGCCTCGAGGGTAACCCGATGGACCTCAAGATTGCCAATCTTGTTCTGGAGAGGGGGACCAAGGAACTCATTGCGTACTTGAAGGACCTGACACCGACCGATATCAAGCCTCAGCCACGTCAATGGTTATTGTTGGAGGACGATGGTGAGGTGATTGACCCCATCACGTCGCCGGAGGCGTATGCCAACACGCAAACTGCCCAGAACCAGTTCACCATGATGTCGTACAACACCTTGTGCCAGCACTATGCCACGAGCAAGATGTACAAGTTCACACCACTGTGGGCATTGAACTGGGACTACCGCCGCAATGTGTTGCAACAAGAAATTCTTGGGTTCAACACCGATATTGTGTGTATGCAAGAGGTTGAGACACGGACGTACCACGAGTTCTGGGCGCCACTTTTGGCGGAGCGGGGGTACAAGGGTGTGTTTTTCCCTAAGACGCGTTCCAAGACGATGAGCGACTCTGAGCTGAAGAAGGTGGATGGGTGCGCGACGTTTTACAAGACGTCCAAGTTCAACTTGTTGCTGAAGCAAAACTTTGAGTACAATAGTGTGTGTATGGGGTCGGACAAGTACAAGAAGACCAAGGACTTGTTCAACCGGTTCATGAACAAGGACAACATTGCGTTGATCACGTTCCTCCAGCACATTGGCACGGGCGAGAAGATTGTGTTGGCCAACACGCACTTGCACTGGGACCCCGAGTTCAACGATGTCAAGACTCTCCAGGTGGGCATTTTGTTGGAGGAGTTGCAGGGCGTGATGAAGAAGTTGCACCACATCAACTCCAACGAGGACATGAAACAGCAGCTGTTGATTATCTGTGGAGACTTCAACTCTGTCAAGGAGAGCGCGGTGTACCAATTGTTCCTGTCTGGGCTGGTATCTAAGCACGAGGACTTTGAGGGCCGCGACTACGGGCGCTTCACCGACGAGGGGTTCAGACACAACTTTAAGTTGAAGAGTGCCTACAGCCACATTGGCGAGCTTCCCTTCACCAACTTTTCACCTGGGTTCACTGATGTGATTGACTACTTGTGGTACTCGACCGCCAGTTTGCAGGTGAAGGGATTGTTGGGCAAGGTTGACGAGGAGTATGCGCTGCACTTGATTGGTATTCCAGATGCGCATTTGCCATCGGACCATATTCCATTGGTGACCAAGTTCCAGATTAAGAAGGGGGGTAGCAAGCCTGATTTTAGGCCTGATTTTAAGAGTGGGCCGTCGAGGAAGACATAACAATCGAGGCAATCTAGGAATCGAGCGAAGCGAGATTGCCTAGATTCCGAGATGCCTAGATGAACTGGGATTAAGAAAGAAAAGAATAAGAAGAATAAGAAGAATAAGAAGAATAAGAGGAATAAGAAAGAGGAATAAGAAAGAGATAAGAAAGAGGAATAAGAGAGAATAAGAAGAGAAGAGAACTAGGATGACGCCATGTTTGCCAATTGCTTGTTTGCCATATTGAGTGAATCGGACTGATGACATGATGATAATTTGCCGCGATAATCAAATTTATGCACGAGAATCGGATCAGGCAGAGTGGGCTCGTACAGCATACCAGAAATGGAACTCGTTAGCATAGTGTAAGAACACATAGAGCATAGGTGGCACTGTACCATAGGATGTATATTAAGCTTTGTTTTTTGGGGTGTAGATCAACCGGCAGACAACTCGCTTCGCTCGTTGTCTGGTGGTTGTTGACTGATAACACAACGAGCGAAGCGAGTTGTGTGTTGATTGTAGCTGTAAAGAAATGTTGAAAGTTGATATTTGAGAATTTGAAAGTTGACTTGATTGAGAAGTGGTGATACTGAGAATGAAGAATCTGGAAAACTTAACAGATGAACTGAGACTATGAGGTTTCGATGAGATTACCAAGACACAACGAACTAATGAAAAAGTGAGATAACTGATAATTTGAGAACTCGGTGAAATTAATGAGGACAAAATTAGTAATCAGCAAAAGTCATTGGAGGATATTTTGTGACATCACCTCACCCCAACAAAAGAACTTGAGGTGCTTTGTGAGATATTGGCTATTTTTGAACAGGGCAGGAGTCGAGCGACGATTGAGCAAATTGTAAGATTACGATTGGTGAGATTTCAGAATATCAATTGAACCACAATTTCTTGACTCATTTTTTCAATTGTTCGCTTAATCGAAGTGTCACTACAATTGAACTCAATTTCTCTCAATGTAGTCATAGAACTTGCAATTTATCTCAATGTGGTCATAGAACTTGCTATTTCTACTCAATAGACTCAAGTATCAGTAAAAGAACTCATTGTTCACTAATATTCACAATTTCACTTCACTATTTATCACTACAGACTCACATTTTGCTCGGAAAAATTGTGAGTTAAGTTGTTCGCTTAATTGTCGATAAATGTCACTACAATGAAACTAATTCTTCAATTCCAAGTATCCCTCAATTAAACTCACATTGCTCGATTATGAGTCAATTCGTTTAATTCTAGTATCACTAGATGTAGTCACAAGTTCTACTCAAGTATCACTGGATGTAGTCACAAGTTCTTTACTAAGTATCACTACAAGTAGTCACAATTTCTTTACTAAGTATCAAATAGACTTATAATCGAACGGACGAGCAACTTCACTCAACTCACAAAACTCACAAAACTGACAAAACTACAATTTCGCTTCGCTCAATTGTAGTTTTGTAGTTTTGTGAGGTGGAAGGTCCTTCCCGAACATTTAAAACCACCAAACTCCGACAATTTTTCCCCATGTCACTTTTGATCCCCACTGTTAACGACTACGAGGACGCCCACGGCGAAGTCGAGGAAGACGAGCTCTTCCAAAGCAAGTTCACGCAGTTGCGTGCCACCCCAGAAGGCAAGGCCGCCCACCCCTGGACTTTCGAAGTGGTTGACGGCTTTTTCAAGCAAAGTGATCCCGCCACCGACGACTTGCACTTCAACTACGTGAGCGACCACGGTGGGCGCAAAAAAAGCTGGCAGCAGATCATGTCGGACCTCGATCTGTTGAACGACGCTGCCCCCGACAACGTGGACTACAAGTTGGTGCTCTTTGCGAGACACGGCCAGGGGTACCACAATGTGGTGGTGGAAAAGTACGGGTTGGACGAGTGGAACCGCAAGTGGAAAAGTCTCACTAGTGACGGGGAAATCACCTACGCCCCGGACCCAGCCTTGACCGACGTGGGTGAGGCCCAGGCCCGTGAGAACAGCGAGTTGTGGAAGCAGGAGCGGGCTCTTGGAGCACCGGTGCCGGCGAAATTCTACGTCTCCCCGATGCAGCGCCTGTCGCAGACGCTTGTGATCACGTGGGACGGCATCAAGCCCGACCACGTGCACCCACACGTGCGCGAGGATTTGCGGGAGCGGATCGGGATCAACTTGTGCGACAAGCGGTCGCCGCGGTCTGTGATTGCGGAGCGGTTTGGCAAGTACGGGTTCGAGATCGACGCGAATGTCACGGAGCAGGACGAGCTGTTTACGGACACGTACCGCGAGCGGTTGCACGAGCAGGCTGTGAGGGCCGACTCGTTTTTGCAGTTTCTCTTTAGTGAGGACTGGAGAAATGGGAAGGTGGACAAGGAACTTGCAAAGGAAAACAAGTTTGTGTCGACGACTTCGCACGCGGGGATGATCAGATCGTTTATTTTGGCGTTGGGACATAGGCATTTTACGATTCTGACGGGGGGGATGATTCCGGTGGTTATTAAGGCTACAAGACAGTGATGAGTGCGAGCGTAGCGAGTACTCATCACTGGAAAGCGATAAGAAGTGCGAGCGTAGCGAGTACTTGATCACTGAAATACGATGATAACAAGTGCGAGCGTAGCGAGTACTTCATTACTGAAAAACAATGATAAGAATAGATAGTGAATAGAGATCAAGAGAAAGTAAATTTGTCATCACTAATTAACAACGAGAATAATGGTCATTAATAGTATTCAAAGTGTTAATCGGGTAATTTTCGATGTTGCGGGTAAATTTCATACCGCTAGTAAAACTTTAGGCCATCATTGCTCAACCACCATTAATGCTTATAGTTTTGTATTTCACCGAGGTATTCAAACGTTCAACCACTTTATACTGACATCTTCAAACTTTTGAAAATCGCTTGGAAAGGTAGTTTTTACTAGGGGTAAGCGGGTATGAGATTTACGCAGGGAGAGAGAGTTTCAATGAATACACGCACTTTGAAGTAGGTTTACGCCTAAATTTTGAACTAGCTGTGCTTGAACATTCTTGATAGTTCAGTATAGTCTTACAAATAGAATGGAGTTGACTTTCATACTTATAGGTGAGTGATTTCTTCTGCGAACAAAAAATAGTGAATAGATGGTGAATAGAGATCAAGAGACTAAAATAAAATTCTCATCACTAATTAACAACGAGTGACGTTTTCATTATTTGTTTCTTATTCGTTTCTTATTCGTTTCTTATCCGTTATTGTATCCATTATTGTTGGTTACTCGTTGTTTCTTATTCTCTCATGTCTTCTCTCATGAATTGTCATAAGAAATTCCATGAACTCTCATTAACTTTTCACTCATGAACTCTTCTCATAAATCTTTTCATGAACTCTTCACTCATGAACTTTCACTCATGAACTTTCACTCATGAACTCTCACTCTAACTCTTCATTCATAAACTCTTCACTAATAAACTCTTCACTAATAAACTCTTTACTCATTCGATTCGCTTCGCTCATCTCATTTCGTACTCATTTCGTGGCTGCAAATCGTCTATAATCAAGAAACAGACACACACTCTCTAATTACTAAACGTTTAGACTTCAAACCCCATCAACCTTAACTCACCCCTTCATTCCAGTAGTTGCTCCCAACTTTCGCTTGGCTCAGCCTGATCTATTACCCCATCAGTTAATGGAATGTAGCAACCATACTCTTCACATGTCTGGAATTTAACGGTATGTCAAATTCAGACCCACACCCCAGTACACCCCTCACTCCTACTCAACCTATACTATTCACTCTTTATCACTCTTCATCACCCTTACACACTCTTCATCACCCTTCCATCAGTCTTCCAATACTCATTGATTCCTATTCAACCATCTCTCTACTCACTCCCTGGCCTACACCCGTGCTCATGTGCCTTTAAAATTTCCTAAATAGGAAATCTGGAGAAGTAGCCTAATGCTAGCAATATATAAGAAGAATCGATCGACACTTAGGCGTAGTACGTCGAGAAACAGTAGAACTAGGTTGATACTCGAGATACTAATACTAGAATACTAGAATACTAGAATACTACAGACTACTACAGACTACTACTACTAGGTAGACGATACAGTCACAACTAGACTACAACAAAGAACTACAACAACAACAGAACATCAACGGAATAACGAACTACTACACTAGAGCCTAGAGAGACTAGATAAACTAGAACAACTATGAAACCAACCTTCTTATACCTTGCCTTGACGGTATCGGCATTTTCTTGGCCATGGGAGGATTCTTCGTCAAGTGCTTCAGCTAGTGCTAGTGCTAGTGCAAGTTCAAGTGATTCTGGAAGTGATTCAAGTGCTTCTGCCTCCGCCTCCGCCAGTAGTACCGACGGAGGGGGCCTCTTTGGATGGCTTGGAGACGACTCCACATCCACCGACTCCACATCCACCTCCGACTCCACCTCATTTTCCTCGGTTGACGGCAACTACTACGTCCCCACAGCCACCTCGTGTCCGTCCGGGGACCTCACTCGAAAAGCCGACAAGATTTCCACCAGTGAGTCCAACTATATTAAAAGTCGCCAGAGCCAAACCAACAAGGCCCTCATTGACTTTCTTTCCAACACCGCCAACCTCACTGACTTTGACGCAAAGTCCTTCATTAATTCGTATTCTCTGGTCCACAATATCACTATTGCCCTCGCATTTAGTGGGGGAGGGTACCGTGCGATGGTGAATGGAGCCGGACAACTTCTCGCTACCGATTCTCGTTTTGATGACTCCAACTCAAAGGGTCTAGGGGGCCTTCTCCAGCTGTCGCTGTACATTGCGGGACTTTCCGGGGGCTCGTGGCTCGTGGGTAGTCTTGTTCTCAACGACTGGCTTGGAGTCGGTGACATTTGGCTGCGAAAAACCAGTATTTGGAAGCTTGACGACTCCATTTTCAATGCCGGCGGTATAAACGTCTTCAAAACAGCACAGTACTACTACAACCTCGGCCAGGCCGTCGCTGCCAAAAACGAGAGCGGGTATCCAGTCACAATCACCGATGTTTGGGGCAACGCACTTTCTTATCAATTCTACGAAAAGAGTGATGCTGGAGACAACAAAACATGGTCGGGAGTCACCGACTACAGCTCGTTCCAGAGCCACAGCATGCCGTATCCCATCTTGATTGCAAATGGAAGAACTCCGGGGTCTTTGGTGGTGAATGAAAACTCTACTGTGTTTGAAATTTCTCCCTATGAAATTGGATCATGGGACCCCAGTCTCAATGCGTTTGCCCAGACAAAGTACCTCGGATCCAACAGCAGTGTTTGTCTTAAAAACTACGACAATGCGGGCTTTTTATTAGGCACCTCGTCGTCCCTCTTTAACCAGGCACTTGTCAAGGTGAGCAGTGGTAGTCTTCCGTCACTCATAAAAACCGTCCTCAAGCTGATTCTTGGTAAAATTAGCGGGTATTCGGTGGACATTGCAGCGTACTCTCCCAACCCGTTCCATGGAGTAGAGGAAGCGGGTGTCAAGTCGATTGTCGATAACCAAACCTTGTATTTGGTGGATGGTGGTGAAGATAACCAGAATGTGCCTCTTTACCCATTTATTCAAAATACCAGAGAGGTGGATGTGATTTTTGGGTTCGATAACTCGGCAGATACTTCCCAGAACTGGCCGAATTCCACGTCGCTCGTGGCGACTTATAAGCGTCAGTTTGCAAAGCAGGGCAAGGGGACCCCGTTCCCGTTTGTTCCACTGGAAGAGGACTTTATCAAGGCAAAGTTATCGTCCAAACCCGTGTTTTTTGGGTGCAATGCCAGTGCAATGCAGGGATTGGTGGACTGGCACGACAACAGCGATATAAATACCACAGACATTCCGTTGGTGGTGTATGTGTCCAATACCAGGCACTCGTACAACTCAAATACGTCCACTTACAAGATGTCGTACGACGACGATGAAAAGTACGCAATCATCCAGAACGGGTTCGAGGTGGCCCTGAGACTGAACTTCTCGGACGACGCAAACTGGGCAACGTGTGTGGGGTGCGCAATCATCAGGCGATCACAGGAACGTTTGGGACACGAGCAGTCAGACGAGTGCAAGAAGTGTTTTGAGTCGTACTGCTGGGATGGTGGGTCGTCAGATGCTGCCTACATCCCAAGTGGTTATAAGGATAGTACTAGCTCTAGCTCTAGTTCTAGTTCTAGTTCTAGTGGAAGTTCTAGCTCAAGTGGAAGTTCTAGTTCTAGTGGATCTTCTGGATCTTCTGGATCTTCTGGATCTTCTGGATCTTCTGGATCTTCTGGATCTGGAGGAACAACTATGAGCACATCAACTACGGGACAGGCAAGTTCCACTTCGAGAACAGGCGGAGGAGGAAGGGTTTGTCCGGGCTGGTTGGTGTTTATGGGAATGTTGGTGGGTTTATTCTAACAAACGAGCGAAGCGAACAAACGAGCGAAGCGAGTTGGTTTGAACCAGAAAAGTCTTAATGTATACCTAATGTCACGAATGCTTGATGATTCTCGTAGAACCAAACAAACTCGCGAAGCGAGGTTGTTTAATGAAAGTAAGAAAAGTATTACGGAATAGTCATGTTTGACAAATTTTGCAACCATTCTGAAAATTACACGAGTAAAAGTGGTACTAGAGAATGAGATACCAGAATCCGAATAGAATATCAACATACAACCTTCACTATTCAAAGGTAGTCTTGTACTATGCAGCTGCGAGTAGAACGAGTAGTGATAACTTATGGGCGAATAAAGATAGTTATCAGTAGCTTGCCCAGGAACATTAAACAATTGAGCGAAACGAAATTGTTCAAGGTGGCTACTTCCACTTTTTCCATTTTATTGTGCTTCTCAACCTAGCAGACAACTTAGACAACTCACTGAGAGTGGGAACGAGAAGAAAGTTGAGTACTCTTCCAAGAATGTAGTCCATAACCACACTAAACATATATACGTAGATTTCTTATTCAGGTGCAAAATCAGCCCACATCGGGGAGTGTAGTTTCTCTCGAGAAGCATAGATTCGCTCTGCTCATCTATGCGAAGAACTCACGGGTCATCGAGCTAAAAATGTATGTCACCATAAAAATTCACTTGGACATTTTTGGGGTTGCGAATTTGAATTTCGCAGCCATTAGACACTATCTCGATTGAAGCGATCAAGATGCACAAACAGACATAGAATCCATAAAGAGATGAATGAGTAGTTAGATCATTCTAAAACAGCTAGACAGAGATGGTCTTCTACAAACCGAGTTCCATCAGTTTGCTTAGCCAGTAGAGCTGATTATTCCGACGTTCAAATAGATCGTACACAAGTAGCGTAAACAAAAAAGCGTAAGCTTACTTGTTTTATTCTAGTACTCGGCCATTTGTTGCCATTCCATCGCAAATTCATAAATTCGATCATTTGTTCGTTTTTTCACCTAACTCAAGTGTGTTGGTAAGACTAAGAAACGTTAATATCACTTGTCAGGAATTGCCTTACACACCCCTTTCAAAGTGTACTAGAAAAGTCAACAGTAAATTAGTGAGAAAAGGAGTTACATCCAACCTTATATGTTTTTCACTATTTGAACAATTTACGCTCATACTTTTTCACATCCTCGGACAAATTACACTCAATTCAATCACTTTCTTTTTCTCATCTCATCTATTCTTGCGAACTGTTAACTCTCTCACCATTTACACCATTATTGTAGGCTATGACAAACTGGTAACACTTTAAAAAGCGCCAGTTTAAAGTGTATCCACTACAAATATAATAATCATGATTACTTCTTCTGCACTTATCATCACCATTCACCTCAATGCTCTTCGTTCTTCACTCAACTATTCAACAATTCGCTACGCTCATTGTTGTTCATTTTTCACCACCATTCGAACAAATTCGCTACGCTCATTTGTTCTCATTTGTTCTCATTTGATTTTCCTCATCTCATTTTTCAACCATGGTCAAAAGCTACGACCGCTACGAGCAAACCGCGTGCTTTGGCGTCATAGCCTCCCAATCCAACGTTGTGTGGGCTCCTCCCGCCCCCACCCAGTCGTCCACATCCATAGGACGTGCCATCACCGGTGGCCTCGAGGAAATCCTCGAGTGGGACATCAAGACAGGCGAAGTGTTGCAAAAAATGCGCGATGGCGTCCCCCCCGGCGCCCTGGACGCCAGCACAAGCACCCCCCCATCCCCCGTCACCCACTGCTGCTACTACGAGGCCACAAACTTGGTGGCTTCCGGTCATTTGGACGGAACAATCAAGGTCTGGGACATGACCTCATCGAGTGTGGTGATGACTTTTCAAGGTCATCGCTCTGGAATCAGTGTGCTCAGGTTCGACTCCACAGGTACCCGTTTGGTCTCCGGATCCTTTGACTCGAGCATCATTGTATGGGACCTTGTAGCAGAAGAAGGTCTCTTTAACCTCAAAGGACATAAGGGACAAATTACTGGTTTTCATATATTTGGAGAAGAGGACGAAGACTACCTACTTTCTGTTAGTAAAGACGGATTGATCAAGTTGTGGGATTTAAAAAGTCGCCAGTGTGTGGAGACACACCTTGCACATGCCGGAGAGTGTTGGGGAGTGGGAATTAGTAGTGCCAAAGACATGGCCATCACATGTGGAAACAAGGACCAAGTCAAGGTTTGGAGTGTGAATTTGGGCAATGAAGACGGACACAAGATTGAAGAGCGTGGACTGTTTGAAAAGGTTAGCAAGGCACGGTCCAACGAGGTTGTGTTTGCGAGAGTGCGTGGGTCCGAGGTGTTTTACATCCAGAATGTGGACCGGACCATCGAGGTGTTCAGAGTCAGAAACGAGGACGAGGTGCGCAAGGGAATCAGCAGGAGAACAAAGAGACTCAAGGAAAAGGGGTTGGATGAGGATGAAATCCGCAAAAACTTGGAGGAGGCAGAGGTGAGTATGATGATCACTCCATTCACTACCGTGAGGGCAGGCGCAAAAATCAAGGGGTGTACATTCACCAAGCCAAACTCGCTCGATCTCGTGTTGTTGCTTGCAAACAACACGATTGAGTACTGGGGGGTGCCACTTCCCGAGAACATGAAGAAGGGCGAGGTTGTGCCGGCCAAGCAAAATAGTATTGAGATGGTTGGCCACAGAACGGATGTGCGCTCGATGGATATAAGTGATGATGACCGCATGTTGTGTACGGCCAGTAATGGTGAGTTGAAGGTGTGGAACATGAGAACGTCGCTGGTTTTGCGGACGTTTGCACTCGATGGATACGCATTATGTGCCAAGTTCCTTCCTGGAGGCACACTTGTGGCTGTTGGGTTCAAGAACGGAGACCTCGAGCTCTACGATCTCGCAACATCGTCGTTGGTGGATACTGTGAGGGCACATGGTGGTGACGAGGGCCAGGCAGTGTGGTCTATGGACCTCACTCCAGATGGAAAGACATTGGTTACTGGAGGTAACGACAAGTGCGTCAAGTTCTGGAACTTCAAGGTGGAGTCGGACCTCATACCCGGGTCCACCAAGACTGTGAGTAGGCTCACGTTCAAGCACACACAGACTCTCGAGTTGAATGAGGATGTGTTGTGTGTCAAGATATCACCCGACGCCAAGCACCTTGCGGTGTCGTTGTTGAACAACAATGTACAGATTGTGTTCATGGACTCGCTCCGGTTGTTTCTCACGTTGTACGGACACAAGTTGCCGGTGTTATCGATCGATATTTCTCACGACAGCAAGTTGGTGATCACGTCGTCTGCCGACAAGAACATCAAGATCTGGGGCCTCGACTTTGGAGACTGCCACAAGTCCATTTTCGCGCACCAGGACTCGGTGATGAATGTGCGTTTTATTGCAGATACCCACAACTTCTTTTCGAGTGGTAAGGACGGGTTGATCAAGTACTGGGACGGTGACAAGTTTGAGTGTATCCAGAAACTCCCCGCGCACCAGAGCGAGGTGTGGTGTATCTGTGTGACTAGCGATGGCTCCACAATGGTGTCGACGTCCCACGACCATTCCATCAGAATATGGGAGAGGACCGAGGACCAGGTGTTCCTTGAGGAGGAGCGCGAGAAGGAGATTGACCAGTTGTACGAAAACACTCTTTTGGACTCATTGGAGGGTGAGGAAGAGCACCAAGAGGAGGACCATGTGGAAAACGTGTCGAAGCAAACAATTGAGTCACTCAAGGCTGGTGAAAAGCTCATGGAGGCATTGGATATTGGGGTTGCTGATCTCGATGCACAGCAGGAGTACAAGGATGGAGGACCGAAACCTGTACCACATACTGTGCTCATGGCACTTGGGGTTGATGGACAAGAGTATGTGTTGAGTGTGCTCACCAAAATCCGGTCTGCGCACCTTGAGGATGCGTTGGTGGCACTTCCGTTCTCGTACTCGCTCAAGTTGTTGCGGATGATCCAGGTGTGGACGTCTGCGGACTTGATCACAAAAAACACAGTGAACATGCAGCTCATTTGCAAGGTGCTCTTCTTTATTGTGCGTACAAATGCCAAGGAGTTGGTGGCACAGAAGGATCCACAGATCAAGAACCAGTTGTTGGATGTGAAGGAGCAGTTGAGGGGGGGATTGGCAAGGACGTCGCACCAGTTGGGTGTGAATACACAGGGGTTGAAGTTTGTGAAGAGACAGTGGATGTTGGAGCACACGACGGAGTTTATTGATGAGAAGGAGCAGAGGGAGAGGGTGGGTAGAAAGAGACAATATGTGACAATTTGAGGAACAATTCCACTGAGCGAAGCGAATGTGGGATTGTGAGGAGAATTGTTACATATTGTACATTGAACAAGTGAACAATTGAGCGAGCAATTAAATGAGCGATTCAGTGAGCAATTGGGCGAATGAAGAAAGGGTTTGACATATGAACTCACAATTCGCTTCGCTCATTGTGAGTTCAAAAGAAAAAAAGAGACAGAGAGTCTTAATTCCTGACAGTATCTATGAAGTCTCACTTCATAGTCTCCGACTCCATAGTCTCAACAAAAAAGACAATGCCTCAGCATTGGCATGTTTATAGAATGGTAAGGTATAGGATGTAGTTGAATGATAATTACATAGATTGATGTGAAAGTAAGTTGCAACGTTAAGAAGAATAAGAACAAGAAGAATAAGAACAAGAACAAGAAGAACAAGAACAAGAAGAACAAGAACAACAAGAAGAACAACAAGAAGAACAACAAGAAGAACAACGAAGAACAATCGACAACTTCAAACAACCCCACACTTAGTACTTGTCCGTCTCGGACCATTCCTTTCTTTCTTATCACCCTCATTGTTGAAGCCAAAATATACTCTCGACTAATCAGTAGGTACTGGCGGTCTATCGAGCGAAAGTGATAATAAAGTTAGTCTTTTAGGTAACTGTGTAGTGAGGTAGTGGTAGTGGGGTAGTCTTCAAATCTTCAAGTCTTCAAGTCTTCAAATCTATCCAATCCTATTATTCATCTCATACAATGCCTAGTTTATACTGAACAAGCAAACACTCGCAAGCGAGTGTTTGTAGTGTTTGCAGTGTTTGCTACTATCAAATCCATCTTCCAAATCAGGCAATATGGTCCATTACACAAACGCAATAAGCGACTGACAGGAGAGATCTAGAGCCCAGAAGAGCGCGGAAACGCAAAGTAGTCAGGGTCTCCAGAAACTCTTGTCTTTTCTTCTCTTATTCCAACTCATTTCTATTGTTCCATTCCCATTTCACCACTCGCTTTTTCCCTACCTCTTCCACTTTCCCAATTCTCCTTTCCCACTTTTCTACACTCCCAATTCTTCTTCCTCTACTTTCCCAATTCTTATTCTCTACTTTCCAATTCTTCTTCTCCCACTTCCACTTCCACTTCTCCCACTCTCTTTCCCTACTCTCCCACCTCCTCCCCTTCTCGTTTGTTGAAAAGTCAACAATCTGAAACATTCTTTTTGCGCCAATTTCACTAAAGCTTTAGAGGCAGTGCATAGACAATAATAGCACGGCGAATGTCTGTCAATGTTGTCATTCTTCATCTTCTCATTTCTTCCTCATTACTTTGTTGCTTCCACGAATTGATGATCAGGGATGAAGTGACACTTGACAACAGAATAAGAAAATAAGAATAAGAGAATAAGAATAAGAGAATAAGAATAAGAGAAAAAGAATAAGTGAATAAGAATAAGAGAACAAGAATGAAGGTGGGATAGATAGATTAGATGGAGTAGATAGATTATATAGAGTAGATTGAGTAGAAAGTAGATATATTAGAAGAGTAGAAGAGTACACATAATAGACACAATAGACATGAGAACACAGCAGAGATGAGATAAAAAAAGATGGCAGATCATTTTTCGCTTCATCTCTTCGCCTCCACCTCTTATTTCCTCACTAAAAACAATCTCGCTTCGAAATTGTAGTATCTCGCTTCATCATTGTTGAGCTCTACAACAATCAAACCACAATCTCGCTTCGCTCGATTGTGGTTGATTGTTGTGTGTGTTCACCCCTCGGGTATTCCGCCCAACACCCGCACTTGAAAAAACGTCCCAAATAGGAAGTACTCGGAAGTCTCATCGATACGGCTGATTCGGACTAGAATTGAAACAGGCGACAGACAGAAATACTTCAGCACTTTGACAGATAACAGAGAAAATGAGGAGGAATGGGGGGATGAGGGATTAGAGGGAAGTAGTGAGGGAGAAGATATGAAGGATGAGAGGAAGGAGTCGGAGATCACAAAGAGGGTAGTAGTTTTAGTAGTGAGTGTTTAGTGAGCAGTGAGTGTTTAGTGAGTAGTGAGTGTTTAGTGAGTGTTTAGTAAGTACTTTTGTTAGTGTAGTTGTACTTTTAGTGAGTAGTTAGGTAGTAGTGAGTAGTTGTTTGGGGAGAATTCGAGAAGGGGTTCTGCTATCAAACATCGTTTCAGCTTTTTGATCTTATAACAGATACTATTGACACTATCAAATATTGATATTGATCAAGTATTCCATTAACCATTTACTGATAACTGACTAACAAATTCGCTTCGCTCATTTGTTAGTAGTCGTTTCAAGGCAGTTTCAAGGTTGAAATTTTTTCATCTAGACCGATCACCTGCATACCACACTTGGTGACGCTTTTGCTTTTTCGGCTGATAATTTTTTGAGCGCCTTTTTTGGATACGGGTGGATTTATTGATTAGCCCTGTTTGGAGCGATTTGCCGATGAACAACATGCACCAGCCCCAGCAGGGGATGAACACCTGGCACGCGCTCTACGCGGTGAACGACCGGCAGAAGGTGGTTCTGATTCTTTCAAACACCCTCCGCGACATGCAGGCCTCCAACTACGATCCCCAGCGAGGAGCAACAATTGCCCAGGAGTTTGAGAAGTACACCTTCCTCAACTCCCAGTCAAAGGAAGAGTACCTCCGCTTGATCAAACAGAAGATCCTGCAGCTCCGCTCATCCATCCTGGTGAGAAACGGCAACAACAACAATGTCCGCATGAATATGAACAACATGAATATGAACATGAATAACATGTCAAACAATGTCAACATGAACAACATGTCCAACGTTAACATGTCGAACAATATGAACAACATGTCCAACGTCAACGTCAACATGAACAACATGTCAAACAACATGTCAAACAACATGAATATGGCCTCCAACAACTCCTCCATGGTGAACCCGAAAATGAGCCCACCAATGAACTTTCTACAGCAACAGGCCCAGGCCCGACAACAAAGCGCTGCCCATATCCAGGCAAGAAATGGAAGTGGAGGAAGTGGTGGAAGTGGTGGAAGTGGTGGAAGTGGAGCAAGTGGAAATGTGGGAAATGTGGGAGGAAATGGAAATGTGGGAGGAACTGGAAATGTGGGAGGAAATGGAGCAAGTGGAGGAGGGGCGAATGTGGGAAATGGAGCTAGTGGAAATACAACTGGGAATGGGGCAACCGGGACTGGGGCAACCCCCGGTCCCACAGCCGCACAAATGAAGCAAATTAGTAATGTATTGAGAAATGCACTGATTCCCCCTGCATTGCTTCTGAAGATTCCCAATCTTCCTGCGGGCGTGAGTACATGGAACCAAGTGTTTGACTGTTTTCAAAAGAAGATTATTCCGCCGTCTGCCATGCCTTTGATCAAGGAAATCCACAATACCCACTTGCAGTTGGCCATTAGACAACACCAACAACAAAAAATGAACCAGATGCAGGGTGCAATGAATAACCAGCAGTTGACCCAGCAGAGAATGAGCCAGATGAATAATTCAAAGAATACGAATATGTCAAATATGAACCAAAACATGAATGTGAACCAGAACCAAAACATGAATGTGAACCAGAACCAAAATATGAATGTGAACCAGAACATGAATGTGAACCAGAACCAAAACATGAACCTGTCCATGAATCTGAACCTGTCCATGGGCAATATTAGTGGACAGATGAATATGAATGGCATGAATAACCAAAACTTGAACAGTAACATGAATCAGTCAAATATCAATAATCAAGGTAACTTGAACCTTGGTCTGAACTTTAACATGAACAACCTCACTCCCCAGCAAAAACAACAGCTTTTACAAAGACAGTTGCTGAGGAATATGGAGGGGTTTAAGGGGCAGCAGCAGCAGCAGCAGCAGCAGGGCCAACAACAGCAATCACAGCCCCAACAATCACAACTGCAACAACAACAGCAGGGACAACCCCAACAGCAACAACAACAATCACAACAACTGCAACAACCACAACTGCAAAACAAACAATTGAAACCGCCAAACTTTCAGATTACCCAGCAAGATATCATGAAGTATTCTTCCGAAGCAATGAACTTGTTGAGTAGACTCCAGGCGAACCGGTCGATACAAACACCTTTGGAACAGAGTCACAAGGAGAACTTTATTAGAAAGTATATTATCCACCAGAAAACCCAGGCATGGAAACAGCAGAATGGAATTGTGACAAACAAGCCGGGGGGACAAACACCAATGATGAATAAACAGGTTCCGAAATCAGTGAGTGCACAGCCAATGAAGAACCAGATGAATTCGCTCTCGTCGCCGTTGATGACCCAGAGTAGGCCGGGGACGGCCCCAGTTCAGGGTCAGAACCAGGGTCAGCAGAACCAGGGTCAGCAGAACCAGGGTCAGCAGGGCCAGCAGGGTCAGCAGAATCAAGCTGGACAACAGGTACAAGCACAAACTGGACAAGGACAAGGACAGGCACAAGGACAGGGACAAACCCAGGGACAATCCGGCCAAGTGGGCGCACCTGCTGCAGGTGCGGCTGGGCGTGCTGTTCTCCCCCAACTCTCTGATGAAATGCGCATGAAACTCCGTCAAATGATGGCGGATGTGGCACGCAACAACTTTGCACTCAAGGACGTGACGCAAATGCTTTCGGAGCAGGACCGTGCACTGGTTCGTGAAACCATGGGACGCATTGCCCAGCAGTATGCGAGTGTCGACAGCATCATCACCTACTTTTTCGTGCTCACTAGAAATGCCGAGGGGACTAAGCGTTTGGTCCAGATGAAGTACATGACCAAAAACATCTTGGATAATATGAAGATGGGGGTGTTTTTGGCGGGGCCAGAGTTGTTGGATAAGTTGAAGACCCAGTACCAGCGCTACTTTGATTATGTTCAGGAACAACTCAATCTTAGAAAGAATGGACAACAGGGACAGCCAATGAATTTGGGGATGGGTGTGATGGGGCAGAACCAGGGTCAGACACAGGGTCAGAGTCAGGGTCAGAACCAGAACCAGAATCAGGGTCAGAACCAGGGTATGATGAACCAGAGTCAGAACCAAAACCAGGGCATGATGAGCCAGAACCAAAACCAGAACCAGACCCAAGGCATGATGAACCAAAACCAAAACCAAAACCAAATGGGCATGGGTATGAACCAACAAAACATGGGCATGAACTTCCAGGGTAAAAAGACATTCAATCAGCCTGTGAATATGGGGCCTG
The DNA here is from genome assembly GCA_030558435.1 of Kodamaea kakaduensis. Classification (NCBI taxonomy): domain Eukaryota; kingdom Fungi; phylum Ascomycota; class Pichiomycetes; order Serinales; family Debaryomycetaceae; genus Kodamaea; species Kodamaea kakaduensis. The sequence goes on from JAJMSN010000009.1 coordinate 349,877, forward strand.
CAAACCAATGGCCTAATGTTCCACCGGGACAGGTTAGGCAGATGAATAGCAGTCCTATGATGCCAAGAGGAAGTCCTGTGATGGATGATAAGAGGAAGAAGGGTTCTGGAGGTGCTCCAGGTCCAGGAGCTGGTCCAGGAGCGCAAGCTCCTGGTACAACTGGACAAGTTGGAGCAGCTGGACAAGTTGGAGCAGCTGGAGCAGCTGGAGCAGTTGGTGGAGCAGGTGTTGGAGCCGTACGCAAAAAGCCCGTCAAGGGACCTGTTAACGTTGGAAGTATTCCCACACCCGCTGGAATTGCGGGTTCACCTGGACAAATGGTGAACAGTATCAAGACGCCCAATAGTATTGCGACCCCCCAGATTGGACACGGGAACAGCAACAAGAACACGCCTACTGGCCAATCGCCCAACTACCGTCACACTAGCGCACAACAAGTTGGTGTATCGATGGATGTTGATATCTTTACGCACTCGAAGGACGACTCGAAGGCTGCCAAGAGACGGGAATTGTCCAACACCAACCAAGAAAAGTTCTTTTTGGCTGCGTTGGCCAACTTGTTGGAGCTCGATGACGGTGTGATTGAAAAGAACCAGGGTGTTGCCAAGAAACATAACTATGCTACAGCTATGGTGAATGGCAAGCTGGTGACCAAGAGCCCGTTGAGCCCGGCGTCGCACGAGTGGAACTGCGAGATTCAGCCGTACGCGATCCAGAGTGCGTTCAAGCAGGTGGAGACCATCAAGGAGTTGTACTCTGTGGATCCTATCAAGGGATTTGAGGAGGAGACGGGGGTGAAGAGGGAGAGAGAGGACGATATTGATATGTTGTTTGAGGATAAGAAGCAGAGGACGGAGAGCGATTTGGAGAGGTATTTGTATGAGCCGGTGAGTTTTGATGAGTGGAAGCCGTTTATTATTGAGAGTTAGCACAGTCGAGCACAGTCGAGCGAAGCGAGACTGTGCGAGTGCAATATAGTCGACAGTCGAGCGAAGCGAGACTGGAGTTGAGTAAGACAGTCGATTAGTCTTCGCTCGACTGAAGTCAATACAGTCAATAAAGTTGAGCGATATTCGAAGAAGCTTGAGTAACTCATGTCAATGACATGACGTTGTTCGCTGACAATCTCGCTCGCTTGATTGTTCGATTGTTCACTCATGTTTAATGAATAACGACGCTTGCTTGGATACCTCATGATGTTTTATAATTCGGGCCATGGTAGATAGGAAAAATATATGTATTTATGAGAAGTACGAGCAACGAGCGAATTCACGAGCGAAGCGAGTGAGTGAGCTAAACTGTGAGGTAAGCTGTTGGTAGTAATAACAACGAGCGAAGCGAGTTGTTGGTAGTAATAGTAAAAATTAGTAAAGAGGAGTGAATAGTAACAAGTGTAGTGAGTGAAGAGTAATTAGTACAACGTAGTACAATGATTGTCAAATGAGTGAAGATATCATTAGATAATAGAGAAAATGAGTGGATGTGAGTAGTGAAAATGAGACAACTTGCAATCCAAAGACGCACAATTGAGCGAAGTGAAATTGTGACAACAATCATCTAAAGTGACAACTAGTCTAAAGTGACAACTTGTAACTTCGCTTGCTCAATTGTGACAACTAGTAATACCTAAGACAATTTGCTCAATTGTAAATACTTATAATATTGAAAGACACAATTTCGCTTCGCTCAATTGTGTCTCTTTTCAGTTCACTTATCGTAATCATTTTTTGTCACTACAATGACTGAAAAGATCTCAGTAGCGTTTGTGTGTCTTGGAAACATGTACGTATAGTAAAGAGATGCGAGACTGAATACGAGATGAGATAGTGAGGGAGAAAGAATGGGTATTCTATTTGTGGTAGATTCATCAGCGTTTGAGAGTACGAGTACAGTGAAATGAGCAGCTTTTGATGATCACAATGAGAATAGTGCAACTAGTGCGAAGTATGATGAGAAATAGACAGGATGAGAAATAGACAGGATGAGAAATAGACAGGATGATGATGAACAACCATGATTTCATATGAACAACCATGCTTATGAACATTGCTGATCCTTACAGTCCTGATGTTTCCACCACCTGTTATCGAATGCAATATGCTGGCAGCCCAAAGTACCCTGAGAATAGAGGTGTGGGAGTACAATTGATTTGATACGCAAATAACTTACTGGAACATGGCACTACTCTTAAAAAGGGCATTCAACATTAATTGATGTTCCCTTCATTGATTGTCTGTTTGTCAGGAAGCAAACAGATCAGCTGCATGATTGGAGATGAAACAGGGAGGCGAATGTGATGCTCATGTCCAATCTGTTGCTATTGTGATTAAATTATGAATATGCTTGCTCAATGTTCGAATGAAGTGCAATTGCTCGATGTGCTTGTATGAAAGCAATCTGCTTGCCCTGTTTAAAATCACGATATATAGTGCAATTTACTTGCTCATTTTAAGCTTACAATCAGCACAATTGAGCGAAGCGAGATTGTGCTTTATCTGATCTTTTTACGCTATCTTTACGTGCTCTCTTCATATTACAATCTCGCTTCGCTCGATTGTGCTCAGTTACCGCAACCTCACACATCTCGCACATCTCGCTTCGCTCGATGTGCTCGATACTAATTCTAGCTGCCGCTCCCCCATGGCCGAAGCTGTCTTCAAAGCCAAAGTCCAAGAGCTTGGCCTCTCCTCTCGCTTTGAACGCATTGACTCCTTTGGAACCAGTGGGTGGCACATTGGCGAGTCGCCCGACTCGCGTTCTGCCAAAACGTGCCGCAAACACGGGGTCCCCGTAAACCACGCCGCACAGCAAATCTCCCCCAGCGACTTTGCGTCGTTTGACTATGTGATTGCGATGGACGAGAGCAACAAGTCGGACTTGTTGCACATGAAACCACGGCTGCTGACACTGAAGGTGGCGCTTTTTGGCGAGTGGAGAACCGACACGCAGTTCCAGAAGATTGTGGATGATCCGTATTACGGGGGGAGTGATGGGTTTGAGGTGAATTTTAGACAGTTGAGTCATTTTAGTGAGGAATTCCTCAAAAGAGAGTTGTAGACAATCGAGCGAAGCGAGATCGTCTATAGCTGACTAGTTCACAATCTCGCTTCGCTCGATTGTGTTAGCAATGCCAACTGAAGTCCAATCGAGTGGATTGTTAACAATTAGCGAACTGAGTTGCTTGAGTGGAGTTGGTTTGTCTATAACAAGTGAAGTACAATCAGTGAAAAGAGCTGTAGACAATCGAGCTGCTCGATTGTCTAACTATGCAGTGAAGTCGCAGTCTCAGCTCAATTGTTACCATGTTGAGTAAATCACAATTGAGCGAGAAACTGTGGACAATCTCGCTTCCTCAATTGTAACCCACTATTGTGAACTCTCAATGTCAACAGATTGCTTCTTCCAACTAGCTTAAAAAGTTGTAGATGAATAAATTGTTCCTTGCCTAGTACATACAATGTAGAGCTGATTGAATGAAGACGGAAGACAAATACCAAGAGATATTCATTCATGATCAAAAAGATGTTAATTGAATATGTTCACTTAAGGCATCAAACTATTTGATTTTTTCTGTCTAACAGCTTCCTTTAATCTGTTCAAATACTCGAACCTCACGAAGTACTCGCAATTTTCCTGTATTCATATACTGAACATGAACACTCAATGAACAAGGAACACTCAATAACACAAATTTTCTCTCATTTCATATTGAATCTAAATAGATCCAGTAATTCATTAAGAAAGCTCATTTCAGGAAGCTCATTGTGAATCACCCAATTGTGCTCTGGCGACATAAGATACAAGACAATAAAAGTAATCTTTTACAAATAATATAGAAATGGCTTTAACCAAGCTCATTTGATCAAGTCTCATTAAGTGTTCTAATGTATGTCCCATTAGCATGATCATGATGTAGAAATTATCTTGATGATACTAAGACAAACAAGCTCATTGTTAATTGATTAAGTTCTTGTCAATTGACCAGTCTGTACTCTCAACTGTTCTAATTCTGTAATCATGAGCATCAAATGTAACATGATCTTTCATCTTAATCAATTCATCTTAATCAAATCATCTTAATGATCAATTCATCTTATCATTTCATCTTAATGATCAATTCATATTAATGATCATTTCATCTTCATTATCAAATGATTAGACAAATGAGGTTCTCATTTGTCTAAATAGTTCTAGTTGAATTCAACAAATTCGCTTCGCTCATTTCTAAATCTCTTTTCATCGAACAAATTCGCTCCGCTCATTTGTTCTCATTTGTTCTCTGTTCAACATGTCAGCACGAAAACTCCAACAAGAGTTTGACAAAACCAACAAGAAAATCGCCGAAGGTCTCTCAGCCTTTGACGAGATCCACGACAAGCTCATCACCACCGAGATCAGCTCGCAAAAAGAAAAGCTCGAGCTGGATCTCAAGAAGGAAATCAAGAAACTACAGCGATCCCGCGACCAGCTCAAGACATGGCTCAGTGACAGTTCCATCAAGCTCGACAAGAATCTTCTTCAAGAGAACCGTACGCGCATTGAGCACGCGATGGACTTGTTCAAGGACCTCGAGAAAAGCAGCAAGATCAAGCAGTTTTCCAACGAAGGTCTCGAGCTCCAGAGCCAGCGCCTGGGCCGCTTCAACAAGTTTCTGGACCCAGAGGACGCCAAGAAACACGACGCCTTCAACTACATTTCCAATATCATGAACCAGTTGACCACCCAGATTGAAAACTTGGAGGAACAGGTGCACCAGCTCACGCTCCTGTTGAAGCGCGCAAAACTGTCGCACGCCCTGGCCATCCAGCTGGATATTGATGATGTAAAGTACCGCTTGGAGCGCCACAACTCCCACATGAAGAAGTTGGACATGATCTTGAGGGGACTCGAGAACGATAACTTGGACCCAGAGAGAATCGACGATATTAAGGATGATCTTGAGTACTATGTGGAAAACAATATGGAGGATGATTATGTGGAGTACGATGATTTTTACGAGCAGTTGGATATTGATGATGATGAGCAGGGGATGCAGGGGAGTTTGGCACAGATGGCAGCGGATGGTGTGGAGGATGAACAGAAGAGTCCGGGGAGTGAGCAGGTGGCGGCTGCTTCCACTTCTAATGCTGCTGCGAATGCAGCGGCTGCTTCCACTTCTAATGCTGCTGCTGCGAATGCAGCAGCTACTACTAATGCCACTAATGCTTCCACCACCAATGCTGCCACTAATGCTGCCACTACTGCCACTTCCACTACTCCTGCTAGTAATAATGTTTCTGCAGCTACTACTGGTGCTACTGCTACTAATGCTACTAGTAGTACCTCCGGTACTACTAGTGCTGCTACGACGAATGCTGCTAGCAGCACCTCCGGTGCTGCTAGTGCACCACCCCCCCTCATCGCAGCAGGCTCCTACTCCTCCGCCATCAAAGCAGCCCAACACACCCCCGTTGCTGGCCGTGTCGAATCCGTCAAAGCATCGCCCAAGAATCCCCCCGGCCTCAGTCGGTCTGCCACTGTTTCCCCCCACGAGACCGAGGAAGAGAGCGATATGGACGTCAAAGTGAACCTCACCAACGCGGCCAAGTTTTTCGACACCATCCCGCGGCTTGCCACTATTCCCCTGCTGCGGATCCACCACCCACTTCCTTTTGAGCTGATCAGCCACCTTTTGGAGACACTGCTTCTCAACTGCCCCGACTCGTTTGATGCTGAGAAACCCAGGCTGTACAGCCCGGCAAAGGTGCACCCTTCGCTGATAGACTACCCACAGGAGCCCATGTACGAGTTGAACCTGGCGAACGTGATGAAGAAGTTTGACAACGACACGCTCTTCTTTTGCTTCTACTACCTGGAGGGCAGCGACAACTACGCGAAATGGAATGCGGCACGTGAGCTCTCGGCACGTGGGTGGGTGTTCAACACGGAGTTCAAGCAGTGGTTCATGAAGGACAACAAGAAGATGCGGACAATGAGCATGATACAGAAGGAGGAGGAGCCAGTGAATGTGGATGACGAGAACAAGGAGGAGAATTACAAGTACTTTGATTATGAAAAGACGTGGTTGACGAGGAGGAGGGAGGGGTATAAGTTTTCGATAGATATTAGGCAGAGGTTTATCTAACATCAAGCGAGCAATCAACAATCAAACAATCGAGCAACGAGCGCAGCGAGCGCTCGATTGCTTGATGTTGATTGATTGTCGCTTGATGTGGGTGATGGTAGTTGGTGCCCGAACAATCGAGCGAAGCATTGTGAGCTTGAATTTATGAGAGAACATCGAAGAATGAACGAGCAAAGCAATTGCTCGATTGTTTTAGTTGAGGGAACCAAAACATAATCTTCAATGAGTGAGATTGTTACGAAAATGAATTGAGTGAGATTGTTGAGTAAAAGATGAAAACAATTGAGCGGGATTGTACACCAAAATGAACAATCTTCGCGATTGTGAAAATGCAATCTCTGATTGTGCCCGAATAGACTGGGATTTTTGTTGATGAGTAACGAGCGAAAGCACGTAATGGTAATTGAATGTATAATTGTGGGGGTGTAGAAGTCAACATGAGCGAAGCGAATGTTGACTAGTTGAAGTAGGAATACCAATTTGAGCGAATAAAGTCAACATGAGCGAAGCGAATGTTGAACAAATTGCATTAGTGAAGCGAACTATTCAAAGTAACACGAGTGAGCGAATGTTGGCCTCGAGACATTATAAAATGAAAGTGATGAGAGGTTGGGTAAATGAGAAAATGAGTTAGTGAAGCGATCATCAGCCAATAATTGGAGATTAGAAAACATGAGCGAAGTGAAGAATTGGAGTTTAGTAGACATCCGCTCGCTCATGATTACTTACTTTAATGATAATTGGTATCTTTGGTCACCTCTAATCAGCAAGGTCTCAGAACGATCTACCAGCGTAGTGCTAATTTACAGGCATTAAACTGATATGGACTGACTCTGACTATATGAATGCAAGACGACTTCTCAATCTACGTAGCTTTCATGGAACAAGTAGACTAAATACTGATAAACCATCCAGAAAGGGCTGACGGTCTCCAAGTCTCTAGACCAATAGTCCTAAGAAGCTTCACTACCCTCGTCCTTCTTCTAGAAAGAGACCGTACTCTCAAATTTTCTAGCTTACTCCATCTGAGGTAGTTAGCTAGACTGAATCAACTCGTAGCTGTCTGATCTTCAACCTCACTTCATTTTCCGGAACTAGCTAGGTATAATATCGTTCCAAAGAAGTTTAATACGCTAGAAGTGTCACTTCTACTGGTTGCCAATTTATAGAGCTGGCACTACTCAATAGAACTCTACTCAATAGAACTCTACTCAATAGAACTCTACTCAATAGAACTCTACTCAATAGAACTATCAACAGCACCATCACTAAAAATCAAATAAGTCTATCGAACAATTTCTGGCTATTGTTCCATATCTATTGTCTAATTTTCACCTGCAATTACCTCATCTGATGTCATGACCTGATAATGTCAGTCAAGAAATGGAAAACCTCAAATGGTCTATGGTCTATCAAATGGTCTATCAATAGGTAAGTACTAGTCTTCAACAGAACATAACAATTTCGCTTCGCTCAATTGTTAACTACCACCGTTATTCCCGTTAAAATAACACGACTTACTTGAAGGGGTACAAAACACTCCTAGTCAGCCACTTTGTGACCACCACAAAATCAACCGAAGCTCGCTAAAAAGACAATCATTGTACACTCTACTCTACTCTTTATTCCTTATACTACTTATTACTATTTATTACTCTTTATTACTCTTTAATACTATTCAATACTGCCACTACTACTACTACTACCACTCGCCAATCGCTCCGCGAATTAGCGCACATTGTGTTTGGTGCATTCCCCTATGTTTCAAATCTGTTTCACGACGGAATTCGAATAAAGTTGGGCGTTCAGATATACCTCGATCGTTATATCACCCGTTTAAAGTTGAGCTGGCGCTGGCATCGCATCGAAGGGGGTTAGATATGGGAATGTAAAGTAGTAGTAGTAGTAGTCGTCGCAGACGACTACTAGTACTCATTAATTTTCACTAGGTACCATACACTCACTATACACTATACACTAAATACTATACACTAAATACTATACACTACACTAGATACACTAGATAAACTAGATAAACTAGATAAACTAGACACTACATACTATACGCTTTACATTAGATTCTCTAGATAAATTAGATACACTAGATATACACTATACACTAGAATACTTCTCTTGTACTACACTTCTATCTTTTTTCTAAATCACTTATTTTTAACTCTTTACAACTTTTCGTTTCTCACCATGCAAATACGGAGCACGCCCACGGTCCTTGACCCGGTCTTTCAACCCACGCTCGTTCAGAGGGACTCTCTGTCCTCCAGCACACTCGCTCGCGACTCCAACGGCTGTGTGATTTGCCCCAGTGACACCTCGACCTGTCCCCCCTGTAAAAAAGGCCAGTCGTGCCAGCAGCGTGTACAGCTGTGCAACTCGTGTCCCACCTACTACTGTGCCAGCGACGGCTCCAGCAGCAGCGGCACCCCCGTGGGCGGCATCGTCGGTGGAGTCGTTGGCGGTGTGGTTCTACTTTCGCTACTTGCCGTGGGTTTCTGGTACTACAAGTACGTCTACAGGAAAAAGTACCCCTTGAGTTTGGACGATTCCGACGACGTTATGATGGACGGAATGGACGAGATGAGCGAGTACGAGGGCAAGGATAACGCCACCGCCCACAGCCCACACAGTCCCAATACTCCCGGCGCAGGCGCCGCGGTGCCCATGGGCAAGATGTCTGAAAAGCCCATGGCGAGTCGAAGTAACTCGATCCAGAACATCTCGACTAAAAAGCGCGTGCTGTCGTATGAGTCCTTCACCAAGCCAAAGACACGCTACAATAAGCGTGGGAATGCCGCGGCCCGCGCGCAAATGGCCCAGCGTCGTGCGCGTCAACGACAGATTGTGGACCAGGCCAATATGAATTCAAATAGTGATCCTTCACTTTACTTGGGGCCACGTCTGCACCGTGATTCGGTGGCCACACTGATTTCCACCACCAACGCATCGAATATATTGCCGATTGCATACATTCCTGGTGTCACAGTGAGGCCCACCAAGAACAATACGAGGTCCATCTACCTGTACGATTCCGACTCGATCTTTTCCGATTTGAACACTATTGAGAACGCGTCCATCATTGGTGATGTGATGCGTGCAAATAACGCCACCATGCCGTTGCAGCCGGAAGAGAACAAAAATGCTGACGGTACAATGACTGCCATCAAGGCACAACCTAGGTTGGTTAATGTGGATAGAATCGAGGAGGAGGAGGAAGATGAGGAAGATGAGGAGGAGGAGGAGGCAGAGTACCAGACAGATTATGCGTACTCGTACCAAACAGCACACCTTGCGCCTGTGTCGAATGTGAATTCATACAGTGTGAATTCGACTTCGAATACACTGATGAATACGCTGATGAATACGGGACTGGCGCAGAACTTTGGTGTGAATAACCTGTTCCAGACGAATTCGATTCAGAACCTGTTTACGGATGTGGACTCGGAGGACCTGGATGTGGACTCGGATATTGGAGAGATTACACGTGCAACAAGTGTCAAGCACCCGACACGGCCGACCCCAGAGATATTGTTGGATATAGGGGCGCCCAGGATGAGTGTGAGGGATGGGAGCGATAGTGTGAGGAGTAGTGATAGGGAGGGGAGTTTTATATTGGATGTGGAGATGGATGGGGAGAGTCCGTTTGATGATCCGAAGAAGTAACAAGTACAATCGAGCGAAGCGAGATTGTGCTTGTGAATATATGAACAACTGAGTGAAGCGAGGTTGTTGTTATTCTGATAATGAACAATCGAGCAATCGAGCGAAGCGAGATTGATCGTTGTATTCAGATAAACGAGTAATCGAGCGAATCGTTGGTATTCAGATAGTGAACAATCGAGCGACGCTCGATTGTTACTGAAGAACTCCAGAATGAATATCAAGAACAATCAACGTCGCTGTTCACTGACTATCGATGAACAGCATGATGTTCATGTTACCAAGTCTTTGGTAGGTCTGAGTACGAATAATGAGCGATTGAGTACCGTCTTGTACCGATTTCGCCTCTTGACGGTAGTCACGCAGATGTTTTAGACATGACTGCTTGCGATTGTTCAAGCTCGAAAAGGAGCATCAGCCATAGGGTATAGATAATAGGATTCGTTGATATAGAGAGAGTGTAGAGCGAACTTGATGAGCGATGCGAATCGAGTGAGTGAGTAGTGAGAAGTGGTGAGTAGTGAGAAGTGGTAAGTAGTGAGAGTAGTGATTGGTGAGTGGTGAATAAGTAGTGGAGAGTGAGTAAGTGGTAGTTATAATTGTCGCCTTCTATATTAAGTCGATGTAATTGGCTAATCATAGTATAGTATATATTATCTCAAGGCACATTAGGCATCCTCATTGAACCACTGTTGGGATATAGTCTACCGGTCTCTTGAGTAGTGAGAGTAGAAAGTAAGTCCTGCAGAGCTAGTGGTGAGTGAGTGAGTAGAAAGTGAGTGAGTGAGTAGAGAATAAGTGAGTGAGTAGAGAGTAAGTGAGTGAGTAGTAAGTGAATGATAGAGAGTGTGTTAGTGAGTAAGAAACTGAATGATAGAGAGAGTGTGTGAGAGTTAGTGAGTAGAGAGTAAGAAAAGGAAGAGTGTGAGTGAGTTAGTGAGTAGTGAGTAGTGAGTGAGTAAGAGTGCCTGATATCACCTACAGTGACCAGAGAGTGACTAAATAGATAGAACAACAGTAAATTAGATTTGGTAGCACCGACCAACGTGACCTAGGTAGCGACTAGATAGCGACTAGATATGATAACCGACTGACTAAATATCTGATTAACTGATTTGCACCCAAAAAATACAGTTCGATCTCTGACAAATTGTGGATTGAACAAATCACTCATGCTCTACCATTCCAGTTTGATCATGTTCAAACCGTTTATCGATCGCCACCTCTTCCACCTAGCTACCTCAGCCAGTACAATTTAATGAAGCGACGAGACAAACTTGCCAAGTAGTGATAAGTGAGGACTAGCCTACAGCTTAGTGAGGAAAAGGACAATGAATCAAACTTGATTGATAAGACACTAGACACTTCACTGGCTGACTTTCTCACTACGTTCTGAAGACCCCGAGATTCCCACAAGATTTCACAATTCTCACTTTTCACAAGATTACTAGTGGGTGAGGAGTAAAAAGTGAGTAGAGAGTAAATGCGATAATTGTATTGCACAACATTTCACAACTACACAAGATCACCAAAATTCCACTGTTCGATCAAAGCTAATTGAGTATAATCGGAGTCGAGTATCACAAAAGCTTATCAAGGGGTCAATAGTTTTGAATGAACTGTTCGAGCAAGGAGCACATTGTGTTACTGTGAAATCAAGAGTATGAACAATTGCAGTGATAACCGCAGTTTTTGGCAATTGCTACATGAGATTCAGAAGTTATGAGTTGAATCAAAGTGAGAAGTGATAGAAAAGTGAGAACATTTCACTTCTAGAAGTCATAGAACAGTCTAAAGAGTGGTAGCCTCGAAAGAGTAAATAGGAAAAAAACAGTATTTTCACAATTTAGTCAGAAAGTTGTAAAGTTGGTTGAAATTGGAGAGTTGAAGAGTTGAAAAGATAGACAATTGAAAGTTGAAAGTTGAAAGTTGAAAGTTGAAAGTTCAAGAGTTAACAAGTCAAAGAGAGCAAGTCAAAGAGAGCAGGTCAAGAGCAAATCAAAGAGAGCAAGTCAAGAGCAAATCAAAGAGAGCAAGTCAAGAGCAAATCAAAGAGAGCAAGTCAAGAGCAAATCAAAGAGAGCAAGTCAAGAGCAAATCAAAGAGAGCAAGTCAAGAGCAAATCAAAGAGAGCAAGTCAAGAGCAAATCAAAAAGACAGTAGAAACTCGTAAAATCAATTTCTTAAGAGTCTTTCAAAATTAGTCAACACTAGTCAGAATTTAGTCAGGGTAGACAAAAGTAGAGTAAGTCTTAATAGAATGAGTAAATTAATCAAAAGTAATTCAATACTCCTCAATAACTCCTCAATCACTCCTCAATCATCCACTACTTACTCACTCGCTTCGCTCGTTCGTTTCGTGTTTTTGTCCTTAAATTGTTGTGCCCAACAATCTATCTTGTGTAATTTGGGTGTTATCAATCCACAACACCCTTGATACTCAACCTCCAATTATTCTCAAATTTCATCTCTTTATATCCCCCCATCGTCTATTCGTCTATTCCTCGTCTATTCCTCCGTTCCCTATTCCTCCACCTTCCTCCATCCTCTACCTCCGGCTGCACCTTCGGAGCAGCTCCGTATTACATAAGCCACATCCCCCAACGGCTGGGGGGACCCCGAATAACGTCGCCCAAATCAATCCAGTTTAATCCAGTTCAATTCAGAAGTCTTTTAAGTAACCCAAATATAGGATCTGCACACTGACAATTGCAGTGCTGTGATTGGCAATCGTTGGTTGATTGGCACATGGCTTTGTGTGAAAATCGTGAAATTTTATTACAAATCCGTGGCCGGGCTAGTCCACTTGACCGTATAATTATATAAAGGAAACAATTGCTAGAACGGTATTCCACGTGCAATTGTATACAGTATAGAGTTTATCAATGATTGTCATCAATGATCGTAGATCATTGATGTCTACATTTTTTGGTAAATGTTCAATGTTCAATGTTCAATTATGTCCAAAGTTCTATCATATTCAATCAATACGTTAATCAATATGTTCAATCATTATACTCAATGCTATTTTCTTCACCTTCCTCCGTCCTCTTTTCTTTTCGACAGCAAGCGAAAATATAAATTGGTGGACCCCCCTCCATTTTTTCTCCCACCAAAATGTCCAAGATTGACCAATTGACCATCTCCACCATCCGTTTGTTAGCAGTGGACGCTGTTTCCGCCGCCAACAGTGGCCACCCAGGTGCCCCCCTCGGCCTCGCCCCCGCCGCCCACGCTGTGTGGAAGCAGATGAAGTTTTTCCCTGCCCAGCCCAAGTGGATCAACAGGGACAGATTTGTCCTTTCCAATGGTCACGCCTGTGCCCTCCTCTACTCGCTCCTTGTCCTTTACGGCTACGACCTCAGCGTTGAGGACCTCAAGCAATTCAGACAGGTTGGTTCCAAGACCCCCGGCCACCCAGAAGCCACCGACACCCCAGGTATCGAGGTCACCACCGGTCCACTTGGTCAGGGTATTGCCAACGCCGTTGGAATTGCCCTTGCCCAGGCCCAGTTTGCTGCTACCTACAACAAGCCAAACTTTCCTCTCTCCGATTCGTACACCTATGCCTTCCTTGGTGATGGGTGTTTGCAGGAGGGTGTTTCCAGCGAAGCCTCGTCTCTTGCTGGTCACCTCCAATTGGGTAACCTCATTGCCTTCTGGGACGACAACAAGATTTCCATTGATGGTTCTACCGAGGTTTCCTTTACTGAGAATGTGTTGGAGAGATACAATGCTTACGGATGGCACACCCTCACTGTTGAGAAGGGTGACGACGACATTGAGTCGATTGCCAAGGCCATTGAGGAGGCCAAGAAGGTTACTGACAAGCCAACCATCATCAGATTGAAGACCACCATTGGTTTTGGGTCCTTGGCCCAGGGTACCCACGGTGTGCACGGTGCCCCATTGAAGGCTGATGATGTCAAGCAGTTGAAGTCCAAGTTTGGCTTTGACCCAGAACAGTCCTTTGCCATCCCTGCCGAGGTTACCGAGTACCTCCAGAAGGATGTGGTGGCCAAGGGTGCCGCTGCCTTTAACGACTGGGAGAAGTTGTTCAACAAGTACCAGCAAGAGTACCCCAAGGAGGGTGCTGAGATTGCCAGACGTTTGTCGGGTAAGCTCCCAGAGAACTGGGCCGACTCGTTGCCCAAGTACACTCCAAAGGACAAGGCCATTGCCACCAGAAAGTTGTCTGAGATGGTGTTGGAGGAGGTCACCAAGGTTGTGCCTGAAATCATTGGAGGTTCCGCCGACTTGACTCCCTCCAACTTGACCAGAACCAGTGCTGCCATCGACTTCCAGCCAGAGTCCACTGGCTTGGGTAACTATGCTGGTAGATACATTAGGTACGGTGTGAGAGAGCACGGTATGGGTGCCATCATGAATGGTATTGCTGCGTTCGGTGCCAACTACAAAAACTACGGAGGTACTTTCCTCAACTTTGTCTCGTACGCTTCTGGTGCCGTCAGATTGTCTGCTCTTTCTCACCACCCAGTCATCTGGGTGGCCACCCACGACTCCATCGGTTTGGGTGAGGATGGTCCAACTCACCAGCCTATCGAGACCTTGGCCCACTTTAGAGCAACTCCAAACTTGTCGGTGTGGAGACCTGCTGACGGTAACGAGACCTCGGCCGCTTACTACAAGGCCATTGAGTCCACCTCGACTCCTTCCATCATTGCCTTGACCAGACAGAACCTCCCACAGTTGGAGGGCTCTTCGATCGAGAAGGCCGCCAGAGGTGGTTACACCTTGATCAAGCAGGACAAGCCAGACATTATCATTGTGTCGTCCGGTTCCGAGGTGTCGCTCGCTGTCGACGCCTCCAAGAAGTTGGCCGAGTCGGGCGTGAGCGCCGGTGTGGTTTCGTTGCCAGACTTCCTTACTTTTGACAAGCAGGACGACGCCTACAGATTGTCTGTGTTGCCAGACGGCGTGCCAATCTTGTCGGTGGAGGTTATGTCTACTTTTGGATGGTCCAAGTACTCGCACGAGCAGTTTGGCTTGAACAGATTCGGTGCTTCGGGCAAGGGTCCTGAGTTGTACGAGTACTTTGGATTCACTCCAGAGAATGTGGCTGACAAGGCTTCAAAGACTATTCAGTTTTACAAGGGTAAGCCTGTGCTTTCGCCTTTGAACAGGGCTTTTTAAGCAGCATCGAGCGAAGCGAGATGATCGAAAGCAATCTCGCGAAGCGAGGTTGCTGAGATGAGTTCACAGAAAGCAACGATTAGTAGAGGAATATATTCGGGCAAGTATGAATGTAGAAAAAAGAAAGTAGAGCAAGAGCAAGAAAGTAAATGAGAGCAAATGAGGGAATAAGAAGGAACAAGAAGAAATGAGAGCAGATGAGAGCAAGTAAGAACTAACAAGTAGTACTGAGAGTTAAAGCCCTGAAAAGCTCAAGCAATTTAGAACTAAAGCAACTTTAAGAGCAACTTCGTTCCAAAGCAACTTAGATCCAAAGCAACTAAGAGTACACAGAAAGCACTAAGAGAGCACTAAGAAGTTAAGAGCAATGCCCAGCCAAGCAGGGTCCGATTACGTATTACATTATTGTCATCATGCATTTATTGTCTTTTAGTCGTTGTGTTTTGAGCAAATGAGGGCAGTATGGGAAGGAATTTGGGTAGTGGGGAGTACTCAATGAGTGTACAGATTATACCAGATGGCAAAGTGTACAGATGGAAACACAGTGCACTCAATACTCAAATCGTAATGGTGCGCACTCAAGCCATTGTCAAGCGCAAACCATTGTAACAGTTTTCACTCACAATCTCGCACACTCACTTTGGTGACACTCAATTTGTTTAACACACTGGATCTGCGCTTGATTGTACTAACACTCAATTTCACTCCATCTGCGATTGTCAAGTAAATATTCAGCGAAACCCACATTGTAGACCCAATAGTTTTATTCACACAATCTCGCAACGCTCGATTGTATGAGAACACTCAATTGGTATAGCTAACACAATCTCGCTGCGCGAGATTGTGAGAATCTTTTGCCAATCCCACATCTCGCTACGCTCGATGTGGAATTGGTTAGTAGTAATATCCCTGCCTCCCATCCCACCTATCACTCTGAATAAACTCAATCAACGTCGTACTCCCCGTCTGCAACAACGGGTGCCCGCTCACCGTCACCAAGAACTTCTCCAATCCCTGCCTCCTCTTTTCAATGTTCAACTCATTGAACTTGTTTGAATTCAACAAGATCTTGCCCGGCAACGGGGGAATGATGACACGCGTGGTCTCCTGCTCCAAAATCTTGCGAAACATGACAAAGTCGCTGAAGCGCCGGCGCACTCGGCTGTTGCGCTTCTTGAACGCCGGGATGTTGGTGCGGCAGATGATCTCGTAGTCGGTGTACAACAGCCCGCCCAGCCCGTGGGTGATGGGGTTTCGCACCTCAATCTCCAAAAAGTTCTCGGGCTCCCCGTATATTTCGTTGAAGGACTGCTGTTTGTATTTGGGCAGCAGGGTGTTGATCACATCGCTGATGGGTTGGAAGGGTTTGGACATTTCACAAACAATCGCAAACAATCGAACGAAGTGAGATTGTTTGAGATTGTAGATTGAGAAAAAAGACAGTAGGCAGTGCAAATAGAACCAATAGAACCAGTAGAATAGACCCAGTAGAATATGCAGAAGAAGTAGAACCAGTAGAAGTAGAGCCAGTAGAAATCAAAATCACATAGAGAAAGGTAGAAACAATACAGTTGATACTTTAAATTTTGCATCTAATGGACTTGATTATTCGCACCAAATGGGGTAATTTGGCCCCTTCAATTAGACTAATTTATGGTTCTTCAATATATACATACAATTATCGTTTATGTTAGTGAGTAGTGAGTGTGAGGGTGACTTATGATTGTTAAACAGTTACTAACTTGAAACTTGAATAAATACTAGTGGCTGTCTTGTGACCAGTGACCGACTAGTGACTGACTAGTGACTATTGACTCTAGTGACTCTAATGACTAGTGACTGGACTTGATGATACACTTTTCAGTCACCAGATTTACTGAAACTAACTCTTATTTGCCTCTCATCTCCCATCTTGTGTTCATCTGCTACACTCAATAGACTACTTGGTTGTCTTATGTGCAGTACACCAAGGGTATGCCCATACTTACAATATACAATCACAATTACTCCTATTCACACTTTCATCACAATCGGCCCAGCGAGTTTGTGAGTCTTAATTGAGCCAGTTAATGAGCGTATTGTAGTCTTAATTAAACTCACTATTGATATTCAACTGCTTGTACATCCTATCATTTAATTCATTTATTCATATACAACCCAGATTAGCTTGCTTATCTGGGTTTCTCATATTTTCTCATCTGACTGAATATCTACCACCAAATGAGCAAGCCATATTCGCTTCGCTCATCTGGCTCGCTCATCTGGTTAGTGAAACCACAACGTATTCTTCTTGGGCACACCATCAATCGTCTCCTTCACCTCAACAAACCCCATCAACCCAAAGAGGTATCCAGACATACACCCGGCCCACATTCCAATTGCAGGCACTCTTTGCAAGAAAAGTTTGTAGTAAGGAGTTGGTTTAAAAACGTAGTTCATTGTGTATCTTAGCATCTAGTAGCATCTTGCACCATTAAATACTAACCAATAAATAGGGGATGCTTATTCAGCAACAAGCTCGTAACGTAGTGTGAATGTCGCAGTAATAGCTAATTTGCACTATAGTGCACATAGTTTATCTCCACTCTCCACATAAGTATCTATCTATTAGCTAGCGTAGCTAGCTAATAGCTACTTAGTGAAACCAAGCAGTGTTTGTCTTTGGCACATCATTGACAGCCTCGCTAACCTCCACAATGGCATGCGAAGCAAACAAATAAGAAGTGATACAAGCTCCCCACACACCCACGGCAGGCACTCTTCTCAAAAAGAGCTTGTAGTAAGGAGTTGGCTTGAAGACGTAGTTGACCATTTTGACTTTGAATTGACTTTGCTGTAGTTTAATGTCAGGAGAATTGCTTTATATACCCCCACTGTCGTCTCAGAATCACACCACGGCTGCAAATTATGGCCATATGTGGTGACACAAACAGAAAATCAGTAGCTTGGGAGTGCACACAGGCCTCGTTTTTAAAAGTAACACCACTTTATTAAAGGAGGGATGGTGATTGGCCAACACTGCGAGCTGCGCTCGCAGCGTGAAGTAGTTAAGAGGTTCAAGAGGTAGTCAAGAGATAATCAAGAGGTAGTCAAGTAGTAGTCAGTATTAGTGGTCAAGCATTGGTAATCAAGTATCTGAGTACAGTAAAGACTCCCTGAAAAATGACCTAAAAGTGGAGACTAGAACACTTCCTAATTGGGACGCTGGAAACTTCGGACTTCATCCGAAACAGACCCTTGTCTTTATCAGTCTTCATAAGTCAGTCTTAGTTAGTCTTCGTAGTCATAGCTTACTTAGTCTTCACAGTCTTCTAAATCTTCTCAATCTTCTAAATCTTCTCAATCTTCTCAGTCCTCCCAGTCTCACCTTGTCAATTCTCGTATTTACGGTGGCCCCATTTTAATTTTGTACAACCAAAGTGGTGTGAACGCGAAGTCAAAGCATAAACAGACGTGACAATAAGACATGACAATGCAAGCATTGTCATGTCAGTTCGTAAGTTGTTCTTTCTATATTCAGTCTTCTATGTTCTCTTCTATGTTCTCTCTTCTATCTACTATCTACTGTCTACTATCTTCTCTTCTCTCTTATATCTACTACCCTCTTCTCTCTACTACCCTCTTCTAGTATATTCCACCACCTACATCATAACATCTATTTACTCTCGTATCTTTTCTCCTCCACCACTGTTTCAGCCTATTCCGCAGCCAAAACGAGCCTGAAAAGTCCGTCCATGGAAAATCTCGGAAGATCGTCCTGTGGGAAGTGTAAAAAGGAAGAGACTAAAGAATAAGGACTGAGGCTTAAAAGGCAGAGAAGACTAATAAAGGAACGACGACTAAGAAATACTAGGAAGAATATACGAACACACTAACATACTAAACACCATATACTAAACACTATATACTACACCATACTAGAAAACACTATATACTACACCATACTAGAAAACACTAACTAGAAAACACAAGACTCACCAATTGCCAGCCATTGAGTGATACACCCACCCAACCTCTCAATCTTTTCCTCCCACATGCAACATTTATCGCCTCGTTAGCATCCCTTCCTCAACTTTTCTTTTTCTTTTTGTGCCTGCCCAACGTTTTTTCAAGCACATGAGCCTCCTGAACATGACCAGGTACAAAATGACTGGGTACATAATCTTGCTCATTTGATCAACTGGTAAAATACTGGTTCTAGTATACTTCTTCTACCAAACTCGCTTCGCTCGTTCATACTCACTACACACCAGATGGCTTCTCATCTGGTTACTTAATCCTTACTTGCAACTCGCTTCGTTGCTATTTATTACCCTATTTATCCCTCGTTGGCTGTGAAGTTATCGCAACTCGCAACTCGCTTCGCTCGTTGCTCGTTCACTCCCTCTTCTTATCCAAAAACTCCTGTTGCATGTTAAATGTATCCCCATTCACATCACTATCCCTAATCACAGCAACTCTCATGTTGGCCAACAAATTGTGTGCCGCGTTACTGTGTGCATACACAGCACCGTTAAATGCCTTGGTGGTATCCTTACCCAACGAAGCCCTAATGAGAGCCTGTCCACCAGGGTGGTCCTTGATAAAGTTCTTCACATTGTAAACGATACCCGAGATAATGAGGAGTCCCTCCTTCTTGGCCCTCTCGCTAAACTCACTGCGGTCCCACACTGGCAACTCGTCAATTGGAGTACCCCACTTCAACTTGGTGCGCATTCTATCCAACTTCTTTTGCTGCTGCTGCACCAAGCCCTGCTCAATAGCATTCTGTGAAAAGGTTTGCAAGTTCCATGCGAGTCCAACCTTGGACAAGGACCAAATCAAAACCTTGGTGGGGTCGTATTGCCACCACTTCAAGGCATTTCTATAGTCCGAGGGGAACTCGTGGTGGAAATTGTGGTAACCCTCTCCAAAAGTCACAAGGGCAGTCAAAAAGTGATCACGAGGAGTTCTGCGGTCGTCAAATGGCTGCACACCAATCCAGTGGGCCAACGAGTTGACGCAAAAGGTGGCTTGCTGAATCACAAAAATCTTAAACAATCCAGCATACACAAACCCACCCCAGTAGTCGCCCCAGCACAAACCGGCAATGAGGGTTGGGACAACCATACCGCTGGCAACCATAAACAAGAGATAGTGCTTGTGCTGCACGGCAATGATCCAGTCAGAAGTCAAGTCAGAAATATCGGCACGAGCCTTATTCTTGGGGTTGGCCTTTTGCAACATCCATCCCATGTGAGAGTACCAGAACCCTCTTCTGGCATCGTATGGGTCACGAGGAGTGTCAGTGTATCTGTGGTGCACTCTGTGGGAGTGGGCCCACCACTTGATGGAACCTTCAATGGCACCAGCACCGAAAAAGGCAAAGAAAAGCTTGACTGGAGTACCGGCATCATAAGCCTTGTGGGCAAACAAACGATGGTAACCAGCAGTGATGGACAACCCAGAGATGGCATAGAGCACAAATGCAAGCACAAGGGTCTTGACTTGGGGTGGGTGGTACCACATCAGGTACATACCAAAGAGCGGCAACATCACCACCAAAATCATATTCAACCAGTTAATGTGCTCGTGGAAATTGGACCAAGTCCATGGCTGCTCAGAAATGTGACGATCCTCAAGAATCTCACGGCCATTGGCGTCCCTCTTGTTGAGAGACTCGAGGGAGCGCTTGGAAATCTCCTCAGCACTGACTTCGACAAGGTCCTTGGTACCCATCAAACGTCCACCGAGACCAGCGGCAACAATACGAGGGTTCTTCTTGTTGGTACCCGCCGCAAGGGCGTTCAAGTTGGTGATGTCAACCTGTTCCAAATCCGCCATTGTTTGCTGACATTGAAGGAGCCGCCACTGGTATATATACCCAATATGCACAAATTTGTTGGGACAATTTTTGGGTGCCAAAAAAAAGAAATAAAAAAAGAAAGATAAAGGATGACTACTACTACAGTCCCACTGCGCAGCAGTGGTACTGTAGTGGTGGTAATGTAGTTCTAGTTCTTGTAGTCTTCTCTCTACTCTCACTCCAATCTCACTTCACTACTTTTTACTCCACTACTTTTACTCTACTTTTACCCTACACCACTCTTTCACCACTCTATTGCCTATTTTGTAGCAAAAGAAACCGTTGGGATCTATGAAACGATGGTGGTGTGACAGGGGTCTAGAGGTGATCAGAAGATAAGTAATGAGAGGTAATCAGATGAAAATGATGATGAAAGTGATGATGAAAGTGATCAGATGAAAGTAATTGAATACTAAAGAGTAGTAGTACTACTACTAGTAAAGGTACTAGTGGTACTAGCAAAAGTACTATTAGTAAAAGTAGTACTAATAAAAGTAGTACTAGTAAAAGTGGTAGCAGTAGCTGCGCTACTACTACTACTCTACTACTACTACTAGGAATACGGCTGTCCTCGGTCCCAACAATGTACTCTTCATGTGCTCTGAATACAATGGATGCGGAATTATGTCCCATCAATTAGTCGCAAATTCGGAGAAAAGGAGACTTCCATGAACAAGCGAGTGGAGTGATGTATGGAGATAGGGTGGAGATAGGGATGGTGATGGATGTGTTGATAGGATGGAGGTGAGATGTGTTGAGATGTGTTGAGATAGGGGTATTATGTAATTATTGATAAGCACTGACATTGGGGTATATAGAGATATTGTGGTAGATGGAGGTATTGTGGGACATTAGGTATGGAGATATGGAAAGAAAATCACAGCCTTGATGTGTACAAATTGTTGGTCTAAATCACAATGGATCGGCTAAGAATTTAGATAGTCCGAATTAGTCAACAATTTCAGGACGCCTTATCGGCACCAATTGAGCGCAGCGAAATTGGTGGAGACGTGATAAAATAGACGTGATCAACTGAGACGTGATCAACTGAGACGTGATGAACTGGAAGAAGTGATGAACTGAAGTGAGATAAACTGGAAGAAGTGATAATCTGGAAGTAGACAAAATTAGTGGAATAAATTCATTCAATACAGGACTAGGTAGACTACTACATATTACACAACATACTACATACTACACTAAGTATTACATACTACACTAAATACTCACAACATACTCCACAACACTCCACAAACAAATTATAATGACGCCTTTCCAATTGTGTCAAACTCTCGGGTCATCTCGAGACATTTGGTGCCACAAACAAAACTCCGACCAGCCCATTTTTTCTCCTGATTCTCCAGGTAGGCTTGGTATTCCTCGTATTTGAATGAACAATTGAACAATTGAACAATTGAGCGAAGCGAAATTGTTCAATTGTTCTGTAGTCATTCTACTCGTGTTCCTCTATTTCTATTTCTATTTCTACTTCTCTTTCTACTCCTCTTTTACTTTCAATTCTTTTATTACTATCATTCTTCATTCCCACTTCTAACCTACATTTTTCACTTTTTCCACCCGTGACCATTGGTCAGAATCGTCTGTACTTTCCTCCACTTTTCAGTAGTTCTTATTATTACTAGTGTTACTAGTTATTACTAGTTATATTACTGGTGAATTTGTATAGTACTATTACTATTGCTATTAGTAGTAGTAGTATCAGTACAATCTACACTATTAATTTTAATACTATTTTTGATACAATTACTATTAATACTACTCTTACTACTCTTACTCTTACTCTCTACTATTAGTTATCCTACTACCACTACTTCGTAGTGGTAGTATTGGTAGTAGTGGTGGTAGTAGAAAAACTGTAGAAAAACTACAATCGCTACGCTCTGTAGTTTTTCTACTATTTTTCTACTACTTTTCTTGCTATGGCAAACCCTCCCTTCCAGCGCCAACCATTATCCCCCCAGACCACCGCCAGTGCGGTCCCATCCCGCAAACCACTGATAGTCGAGCTTCTCAGTTCACCTCCCCCCCTCCCCACCACCGGATTGGATGACGACCTCAACTCGCTTTCCCTCTCCCGCCACACGTCCATGAGTCTGAGGGCGTCTCACCAGAACCACCACTTTCAGAGTATGACTGACTGGGTCGACGTCAATTTGACCGAGCTAATTGAGCGCAACAAGTTGATTACAATCAACACCCTGTACTCCGTCAAGGCTGCATTCGAGACCTTGGTGTCCCACGACCTCACCTCGGTACCTGTTGCCCTGGACACCGAGACCGAAAGCGCATGTTTGACCTTTGACTACTCCGACTTGATCACCCACCTTCTTCTCATAACAGACAAGGTCAAGATGGCAGAGTTGAATGTGCAAGATGTGGCCCCTCACATCACCGACCCCGCAAAAAAAAACGAGTATATCCAGCACACAATTGCGTGTGCAAAGCGCGGTGAAGACGTGCCCGTGGAATTCATCATTAGGGCACGCCCCAAGAACCCGCTCCTCAAGTTTAAGGAAACAGATACCCTTGTCAAGGTGATGGAGGCCTTGGGCAGTGGGGTGCACCGTATTGCAGTGACTGACAATAAGCACATTACAGGTATACTCTCGCAAAGGAGACTTATCAAGTACATGTGGGACAATGCCAGACGGTTCCCCTCGCTTGAATTTTTGCTCCAGCTGACGTTGCAGGACCTCAAGGTGGGGTCCTCGGCACCCATCACTATTTACGAGGACCAGTTGTTGATTGATGCGCTCCGCAAAATGTTTGACGAGCGGGTTTCGTCGCTTGCAGTCATTGACAGGAGCAGGCTGCTCATTGGGAATGTTTCGATTACAGACGTTAGGCATGTGCTGAGCCTGAAGAACTCCCACTTGTTGTACAAGTCTGTACTCAACTTTATCAGCTACAACTTGTCGCAAAAGGGCATTGAGGAGGGCCAGGACCAGTACCCGATATTCCACGTGAACAACCAGAGCTCGCTCGGGCGTGTGATTGCCAAGTTGGTGGCCACACAGAGCCACAGGTTGTGGATTGTTGACTCGGGACACAGAACATCGTCGAGCGTGCTGTCGGCGTCGTCGACGGCGGACCCAACAACAGTCGAGACTTTGTTTGCAGATGTGGAGCCATCGAAATTGGAGTCCAAGTTGGAGTCCAAGTTGGAGGCTAGAGAGAGGGCACCCAGTACTGACTCCAGAGACAGAGCCCCGAGTGTTGACTCTAGGGCTGACTCCAAGTTTGAGGCAAAGTTTTCGCCCCTGAATCCCCCACTGACACCGAACCCGCCTCCAGTGAGTGCGCCGACGGCTTCGCCGCCGGTGCCTCCGGCAAAGAGTTCACCGTATGGTGTTTCGGCAGGTAAGTTGATTGGAGTGGTGACATTGACGGATATTCTTGGATTATTTGCACGGTCCAAGGGGTCGAAGACTGATCCGCAGTTTGCAAGGAATCAAAGGAGGAGAAGTAGTACGTCGACTACGAGGAGTTCGATTGATAGTGTGAGGTTGGATAGATAATCTAACAGTGAGCAATCTAACAGTGAGCATCTAACAGTGAGCGCAGCGAACTGTTAGGTGCTTCTGTTAGATGCTCACTGTTAGAATAACTTACAAATGAGTGAGATAGTGAGTGTGAGTGTGCAGTCATTACTACTTATCAACTACTGAGTGAGCATTACTACTTGTCCACTACTGAGTGAGCATTACTACTTATCAAGTACTAAGTGAGCAGTTAGTAAATTACTTATCAACTACTGAGTGAGTAAGCAAGTTACTTCTACTGAGTGTGTTAGTAAGTTGTTAACTACTGCTTACAGAATACCAATGAGCGATTGTTCGAATGAGAAGATTAAATTGAAATGAAGATGAGAAAAGATGACAATGCAAGATAAAAACGGATAGAGATTATCCAATAACAATTAGCGGTCAAGAACTGCCTAAAGCGAGGTACAATGAGTCAATGCATGCTCGTATCCAACTACTGTTCCTGAGGACGATCATAGTGCGCTGTCATTCTTGATGAATGGCAATGTATAGCGTATAGTCATGAGAAGAGATAACTATTGGATGTAGAACGAACGAACGAACGAGCGAACGAACGAACGAGCGAAGCGAGTGAGTGAGTAATGAGTGAATAGTGACTGAGTGGTGAGTGAGATTTGAGTAGTAAGTATTTAGTAGTACTCACTACTGTAGGTACGGAAAAGAGAGTAAGATTGGGTGGGGGCGGGAGTAGAAGTTGAGAGAATTGAGTGTAAGAGTAGACATTGAGTGGAGTCATTGAGTGGAGTCGTTGAGTGGAGTAGAGTGTATACAAAGAGTACATTCACAGCAAACTTTGTGGAGACGCACCAAAAAGAATGATGGGGGTGCAACACATGATTAGAACGGGGTACACCCTTTTTGCATCTATATAAATAGGCCTGCCCCAGAAAATTCCCACTATTCACCATGGTATGGAAAAGACTCACTTTGTTGTATTGGTCTCGACCCACCGGCCAAATAATTTTCAAGAGTCGGGGTATTGACAAGAGGACTGTTGAGAAGAGGGAGAGTGCTGATGGGAGGGATGTTCAGGAGGTGATGTGGGTTAGCGTATGAAAAGTAAGAATGAATATTGAGAAGTATTGATGTAGAATGAGCCAAACGAAAAAGTAGTGAAAGGGTGGAAAAGTAGACTGAAGTAGAATGTAGTAGAATGAGAGTAGAATGAGAGTAGAATGAGTAGTAGAATGAGTAGTAGAATGAGTAAAAAAGATGAAGTAGGAAGTATAAAGGCAATTGCACACTGAGATGTATGAGCAGTTGAGAAAATTGAGACAATTGAGGGTCTCAATTGTGTCAAACTGCTAAGAAATTGAAGACTCGATGGTTCTAATTTCGCTTGCTTGATTTTTTGCTGCGAATTCCACAAAAGGATGTGGATGAGCATATGTACCATTGCTTGTTCGATTGCTAAAAATGTGAAATGAGGGACAAAAGAACTGGAACAGTGAGCGCAGCGAACTGTTCAATGTACAGGTTATCAAACAGAACTGATGAAACAGAACCGAATATTGTATATGGAACAGTGAGTGAACTATTCGAATCAACTGGAAAAGGTTGATAGTGAAGTTCGCTAAGCACTGCTCTTTTTAGAAATAATATCATGTCTTTTCTTGTACTTCCATCACTTTCTTCCATCACTTTTTAGTTGTCACTTTCTTCCTTCTCAGTTGTTCAGTTTGTATCTGCCTCTCGACAACTTCGCTTCGCTCAGTTGTTTCGTTGTTTCACTCAGTTGTGGGGTACGATGACGTGAGTAACTACAGTTGCAAAAAGTCAAGCGGAAAAGATCATCTCTTTTGGCTCTGTGTCCCATTTAAGAAGCAACGATCTAGATGAAGGCACCGAAATAGTTCCAATATCATCAAATCTTCTTTGATATTCATAATTTAATAGTCATCTACAACTAATCATCGCATATATATCCCTATTATCTACTCGCTCGTAGGTATTCATCACCACTCGCGAAGCGAGTGGTGCTGGGCTGGGCACGTGCAAAAAGCAATTAAGTTTCTTTTCAAGGAGAAAAATTTTTCACCTCTTCGCAGATAACATTCGCCTCCTGAAATGAATATAAATAGGCTTGCTGCCAAAAAAAATTTTCCTAACTAAATTCATCACAATGGGTAAGGAAAAGACTCACGTTAACGTTGTTGTTATTGGTCACGTCGACTCTGGTAAGTCCACCACCACCGGACACTTGATCTTCAAGTGTGG